>JARBWK010000022.1:2149373-2465946 GCA_030556195.1 Anolis apletophallus
ATTGATTGGTGTATCAGATAGATGAATAAGAACATAAGAACATAAGAAGAGCCATCCTGAATCGGGCCTCAGCCCATCTAGTCCAGCGTTCTGTGTCACACAGTGGCCCACTAGTTGTACACGGGGATCTCTAGCAGAAGGGAGGGCAAAACCCTCACCTGCTCCCGACCCCCCCACAACCAGCACCCGGGGAAATCCTGCCTACCTCAACCAACTCCGAGGTGGCACTTGGATGTCCTTTTCAGTAACTACCGATACACTTGGTATCCATGAATCTGTCTAATCCTGCCTTGGAGCTGTCCAGGCTGACAGCTGTCACAACCTCTTCTGGAAGTGAGTTCCATAACCCAATGACCCTCTGGGTGAAGAAATATTTCCCTTTATTAGTCCTAATTTTCCTACCTTGGAGCTTCAGGGAGTGCCCCCTAGTCCTAGTGTTTTGTGACAGAGAAAATAATTTTTCTTTGTTTACCTTTTCTATCCCATGCATGATTTTATACACTTCGATCAAGTCACCTCTTAGACGCCGTCTTTCAAGGCTGAAAAGACCAAGGCGTTGCAACCTGGTTTCGTAAGGGAGCCGCTCCATCCCTTGGATCCTTCTTGTTGCCCTTTTCTGTACCTTTTCCAGTTCCGTTCTATCCTTCTTGAGGTGCGGAGACCAGAATTGTACAGTAGTACTCCAGATGTGGCCTCACCATAGATTTGTAGAGAGGTAATACAACATTTGCCGACCTATTTTCGATTCCCTTCCTGATCATGCCAAGCATAGAATTTGCTTTTTCCGCTGCTGCTGCGCACTGGGTTGACGTCTTCATTGAGCTGTCCACCAAGACCCCGAGATCCCTTTCCTGGTTTGTCTCGGAAAGCTTTGACCCCATCAGTTGGTAGGTGTACTTGGGGTTCTTTGCCCCGATGTGCATGACTTTACACTTGTTTAGGTTAAAATGCATTTGCCACTTTGTTGCCCATTCACTCAATTTCGAGAGATCTTTCTGGACCTCTTTACAGTCAGTTTCATTTTTAACTACCCTGAACAATTTAGTGTCGTCTGCAAACTTTGCTACCTCAGAATTCACTCCTACATCCAGATCATTAATGAATAAATTAAAAAGTAACGGACCCAAAACTGAACCTTGGGGCACGCCACTTCTCACCTCTTTCCACCCAGAGAAGTGTCCGTTTATTACCACTCTTTGTTTCCGACAGTTTAGCCAGGTTCCAATCCAGGACAAGACCTGTCCCCTGATTCCAGGGCTGAAGAGCTTGTTTAGGAGCCTTTGGTGAGGGACTTTGTCAAAAGCCTTTTGAGAGTCAAGGTAAACAATATCGACTGGGTCCCCTTTATCTATGTGTTTATTTACACCCTCAAAGAATTCTATCAAGTTAGTAAGACATGATTTGCCTTTGCAGAAACCATGTTGATTTTCCTTCAGCAATGCCTGTTCTTCTATGTGCTTAGTAATCTTTTATTTAATAATGGTTTCCATCACTTTGCCTGGAACTGAGGTTAGACTGACTGGCCTATAATTTCCTGGGTCACCCCTGGATCCTTTCTTGAAGATCGGAGTTACATTTGCCTCCCTCCAGTCCTCGGGTACAGTGCCTGATCTTAGAGAAAGGTTATATTAGATTGAAAGATTAGATTGATTAGAGAGATAGATAGATAAAATAGATAGTTAGATGAATACATAGATTAGACTGATTGGTTTATTAGATAGATTAGATCGATTGATTGGCTAGATAGATAGATTGAATAGATAGATTAGATCAATCGATTGATTCGATACACAAATAGATAGAGGAATAGATTAAATAGATATAATAGATTAATTAGTTTATTAGATAGATGAATACATTAGCTAGATTAGATCGATTGATTGGATAGATAGATTAGATGAATACATTAGATTAGATCAATCGATTGATTCGATACATAGATAGATGAATAAATTAGATAGATTGATTAGATAGATAGAAGAGATTGATCGGTTTATTAGATAGATGAATATATTAGATAGATTCGATCAATTGATTAGATAGATATATTAGATTAGATAGATAGTTTATACTGATAGATGCATAGATAAGTAGACAGAGCGATGAATTGATTGATTACTGATGGATGGATACATAGATTATACTAAGACGAAAAGAAAGAGAGAGAGAATATACTGATAGATGAATAGATAGATCAATAGATTATATTGATAGCTAAATAGATTGATTGATAGATGGATCGATTATATTGACAGATAAATAGATCGATAGATTGAATTTTGTGTGTGCGTGTCAGAAGCAACTCGAGAAACTTCAAGTCGCTCCTGAAGATAGATTGATTATATTGATATTAATATATATTCATTTATATTGATAGATGAATAGATAGAGAGGTAGATGCATGTTTATGTCTATAATTTATTTATCTATTATATACTAGCTTGGGGACCCGGCCCTGCTCGGGTTATTTGAGGAAGGCATTGTACGCCAAGGGTGGTCCTTATGAGATGTTTACGTGGCTTGCAGTGGTCTCAGGAAGTTAGTGAAGGTACTGCAAGTCCCATCATTCAATGGATGAGGGTCGCAGCGGTCTGGGGAAGTGATTGGAGGTACTTCAAGTCCCATCATCCATGGTCCATCCTCCTTCAAACTGCACCAGGATGTAAAGTGGGCCATGGGGGCTCTGTGCGCCAAGTTTGGTCTTGATCAGTCAGTGGATGAGGGTAGCAGCGGTCTGGGGAAGTGATTGGAGGCACTTCAAGTCCCATCATGCATGGTCTGCCCTCCTCCAAACTGCACCAGGATGTAGATCTGTGTGCCAAGTTTGGTCTTGTTCTCTCATTGTTGGGGCGCGCAAAGTGTTTTGGCCTTAAACTCTCACCATGCCTTATCCCCCTCTGGCAGTTTAGAGTGTCGGAATGTTCGTGTTGGAGACTGCCTCAGGCCTTTGCCTTATCCCCCTCTGCCAATTTAGAGTGTCGGAATGTACGTGTTGGCGACTGCCTCAGGCCTTTGCCTTATCCCCCTCTGCCAATTTAGAGTGTCGGAATGTACGTGTTGGCGACTGCCTCAGGCCTTTGCCTTATCCCCCTCTGCCAATTTAGAGTGTCGGAGTGTACGTGTTGGCGACTGCCTCAGGCCTTTGCCTTATCCCCCTCTGCCAATTTAGAGTGTCGGAATGTTCGTGTTGGAGACTGCCTCAGGCCTTTGCCTTATCCCCCTCTGCCAATTTAGAGTGTCGGAATGTACGTGTTGGCGACTGCCTCAGGCCTTTGCCTTATCCTCCTCTGCCAGTTTAGAGGGTCGGAATGTTCGTGTTGGAGACTGCCTCAGGCCTTTGCCTTAACCACTACTGCCAGTATAGAGAGTCGGAATGTTCGTGTTGGCGACTGCCTCAGGCCTTTGCCTTATCCCCCTCTGGCAGTTTAGAGTGTCGGAATGTACGTGTTGGAGACTGCCTCAGGCCTTTGCCTTATCCCCCTCTGGCAGTTTAGAGTGTCGGAATGTACGTGTTGGCGACTGCCTCAGGCCTTTGCCTTATCCCCCTCTGGCAGTTTAGAGTGTCGGAATGTACGTGTTGGCTGGCCAATCTGACTGCCTTGGGCCTTTGCCGGTAGCCAATCAGAATGCTGCCACATACATGCATACATACATACATACAAACATACAAACGTTCCGCCTATATATAGATAGATAGATAGATAGATAGATGAATAGGTAGATAGGTAGATGCATGTTTATGTATATCTTATTTATTTATCTATTTTTTATTTATATATATATATATATATAGGCGGAATGTTTGTTTGTATGTATGTATGTATGTATGTATGTGGCAGCGTTCTGATTGGCTCCCGGCCTCTACATTCCGACAACATGATTGGTTGCCAGTAAGGGAGTATTTGCATAACGCCTCTAATTGGCTGGCCAACACGAACATTCCGACACTCTAAACTGCCAGAGGGGGATAAGGCAAAGGCAATATATGATATATATTGATAGATGAAGAGATAGATAGGTAGATGCATGCTTATGTATATATAATTTATTTATTTATTTATTTATCTTTAATTTATTTATTTACTGTATATGTGTGCGTGTGTGTGTGTGTGTGTGTGTGTATATATATATATATATATATATCTGATGATCATGCAAAGGAAGGACACTTGGTTAACCGGAACTCTCAGTTAACTGGAATAATATTGATCATACAATGTCGTGTTGATATATATCTTATATGATATGATATACAGTATTATTACTATTATTATTATTATTATTCGCAATGGCTTCTCGCAAGCGTCGGCTCCAAAGTCCAGTGTTAAAAAGTGACCCATTGGATGACCAATTGATTCATGCGGATGACATTAAGTCAGGAAAGCGTGACACATTGAACGGGACGCACTCGTTCTTCCCTCGCCTCTCGGGCCCAAAGGTCTGTTTTTCCACTCTTCCCCTTCTTCTCCTCCTTCTTCCACCGCCCACTCCAATCCGTTACTTATTCCCTCCTGTTTTTCAACTTGGCTTTAATGATGGAAGGATATATATATATATATTTCCAGGCCAATATCCATATTAATATAATATCAAAAGCATTCGTCCTGTGGCAGGGAGTTCCGCAGGTTAACAGCAATTTTTTAAATTGAAAAAAAATTGCAAACTACAAATCCCATTTGCATGGATGGAACCGAATTGCAAATTAATATAATCTCAAAAGCATTCGTCCTGTTGCAGGGAGTTCCGCAGGTTAACGGCAATTTTTTAAAATGAAAAAAAATAAATTGCACACTACAAATCCCGTTTGCATGGATGGAACCGAATTCCAAATTAATATAATCTCAAAAGCATTTGTCCTGTTGCAGGGAGTTCCGCTGGTTAACGGCAATTTTTTAAAATGAAAAAAAATAAATTGCACGCTACAAATCCCGTTTGCATGGATGGAACCGAATTCCAAATTAATATAATCTCAAAAGCATTCGTCCTGTTGCAGGGAGTTCCGCTGGTTAACGGCAATTTTTTAAAATGAAAAAAATCCCGTTTGCATGGATGGAACCGAATTACAAATTAATATAATCTCAAAAGCGTTCGTCCTGTTGCAGGGAGTTAAGGTTAACGGCAATTTTTTAAAATGAAAAAAAATAAATTGCACGCTACAAATCCCGTTTGCATGGATGGAACCGAATTCCAAATTAATATAATCTCAAAAGCATTCGTCCTGTTGCAGGGAGTTCCGCTGGTTAACGGCAATTTTTTAAAATGAAAAAAAATAAATTGCACACTACAAATCCCATTTGCATGGATGGAACCGAATTACAAATTAATATAATCTCAAAAGCGTTCGTCCTGTTGCAGGGAGTTCCGCAGGTTAACGGCAATTTTTTAAAATGAAAAAAATAAATTGCACACTACAAATCCCATTTGCACGGATGGAACCAAATTACAAATCTCTTTTTTTCCCCAGAAACACTGATTCTTTCTTCTTCTTCTTTTTTTGCAATGTTTTGTTTTCGAAAGACGACAGAGGCCAAATTGCATTCGCTCCCTTTAATTGTTGTTTCCGAAAATAGCGTGCTGTGGCTTTAAGAAGAATGTTTTGGGTGGTTTTGCCTTGTTGTCTTTTTTCTTTTGCAACTTTGGGACACGCACACACAGGCACTCTCTCTCTCTCTCTATATATATAATATCACTATTTATTTATTTATTTACCTAAAATATTTATATCCCGTCCTATTAATGCTATATTATATATTATATAATATCTATGTTATATATTATATTAATTATAAAATATTATATATACTCTATATATATTTATATTATATATATTTATATTATATATTTATATATTTTAATTATATTTATTATATTTTTATTATACATACATATTAATTTTATTTTATTATATTGATGGTATATATAGTATTTATACTTTTATATTTCTATTATATTCACCTTATTTATATATTATATTGGTATTATATATATATATATTATATTTATGATATTTATATTATATTATTTATATAATATTACATGTATTATATTATACTGACATTATATTACAGATAATATTTTTTATATTTACCTTATTTCTTTTGGTATTATATATATTATATTGATATTGATATTATATATATATATTGATATATTCTATTATAATATATTGATATTTTGGGTAATGATTTCTAACTATTTGAAATGGAAGGCACTCTGCATATGCTCAGAAAACAGCATCGTTTTAAATAGTATTATGAAGAATATATTATGTTATAGTCTTCTATTATTATTTTATTATTCTATTTATTATTTATATTATATTTCTATTTCTATGATCCTCTGCACATTCTCAGGAACAGTAGCCTAGCTTTGCAGTGCTGGATTTCTAATTATTATAATATTAATATTATTATTAATTAATTTATTATTGTTGTTATTATTTGCATTTACCTGCCGCAGAAGCCATGGCGATTGCATTCTGCGATCTCATTATTATTATATTAATACACTATTATATTAGCCCTGCAGCACCTGACATCCTGCTTTGCAGCAGCTGCAGAGCTGTTTGGGCTGGAAGTCAGCCTGAAGGAAACGGAAGTCCTCTACCAGCCCGCACCACAGGAAGAACACCACCATCCCCACGTCAGCATAGGCATGTCTGTGCTTAAGTCCGTTCAGCAGTTCACCTCCCTGGGAAGCATCATCTCTTCAGGCGCCAAGATTGACAAAGAGATCGATCACAGATGAGCAAAGGCATAGAGTGCATTCGGAAGGCTTCGCAAAAGAGTCTGGACCAACAAGCATCTGAGGCAAAGCACCAAAATCAGTGTGTACAGAGCTATCGTACTGTCTATCCTCCTCTATGGGTCTGAAACATGGGGCACCTATCACCAACACCTACGACTCCTTGAACGCTTTCATCAGCGCTGTCATCGCACAATCCTAAATATACACTGGACCGACTATGTGACGAATGTTGCTGTCCTTGAGCAAGCAGGGATCACCACCGTTGAGGCCACGCTATTGAGAACACAGCTGCGCTGGGCAGGGCACGAGGTCTCTAGGATGGAGGACCACCGCCTCCCAAAGATACTACTCTATGGTGAACTTAGCGCAAGAGAGGCGCCCCCAAAAAGAGATATAAGGACTCCCTGAAACAACATCTCAGGCTCGGGCAGATTGATCACCAACAATGGTCCACCCTGGCCTCACATCGGGAGGCATGGAGACGCACTATCCGCAATGCTGCGGCCTCTTTCGAGAAGACATGCCGAACGGGTCTCGAAGAGAAACGACAACACAGAAAGAACCGCAACTTGGAAACAACATCACCCAAGGAGACTTGCCATGGGTCAGCGCAAGAGAGGCGCCCCCCAAAAGAGATACGAGGACTCCCTGAAACAACATCTCAGGCTCGGACGGATTGATCACCAACAATGGTGATGGAGGTATGGAGACGCACTGTCCACTATCGAGAAGTCACGCCAAACGGGTCTCAAAGAGAAACGACAACGCAGAAAGAACCGCCACTAGGAAACGACATCACCCAAGGAGATTTTCTGCTGTGCTTTCTGCAACCGGACTTGCCTATCTCAGGTTGGCCTTTTTAGTCATCAACGCGCTTGTAAAAAGTCTGAGATGAGTCCTTCCTAAGGATCTTCGTTCGCGAAGTAATGCCGAGAGAGAATATTATTATTAATATTATTAATTATTATTCTATTTATTATTATTATTATAATATTTCTACGACCCCCTGTGCATGCTCAGGAACAGTAACCTAGCTTTTGCAGTGCTGCATTTCTAATTATTATTATGTTGCTATTATTATTAATTTTTATGTATTATTATTGTTATTATTTACTATTGTTATTATTTTGCTTTGCAGAGCTGGTTGTGCATTCACTTGCCGCAGAAGCCATGGAGATTGCACTCTGCGCATGCTCAGGAACACTAGGATAATTCGAGGCGCTTATTCCGGAACGAAAGGCGCACTTTGTGCATGCTCAGGAACCCTTTCCTTCCTCAACCTGACAGGCTTTGGGAAACCCAACGGGCCGAGGCCTGCCTTTCTGGCCTTTCCCTCCCTGCTTGCAATGCCGCCGGATGTGGGATTTGGCCGAAGACAGAGCGGCCCTTGTTCTCCATCCAAAGGGAGGGAAGCCGCGGCTGCAAAAACAAGCCAACTGAGCCCGAATCCCTTGCATTGGAGACCTGTCTTGGCTGCAGCGTTCCTGGCCGCGCGCAGAGTGCCTTCGCTGCAGCAAAGCATTCCCTAGCTCAACCCCAAGGGTTCCTGACCATGTGCAGAGTGCCTATTCTTTCCAGTAAACATTACAATAATAATCCTGTCGTTTCCTGAGCATGTACAAAGTTCCTCGTCCTCATTTCCGGGTCCGAAGGAATCACATTTTGTTCCTCAAAAAATAGGGTTCCTGATCATGTACAGAGTGTGTTGTCCTTATTATTATTATTATTATCATTATTTATATCCTGCTTTATCTCTCCCGAAGGTATTAGTATTATCATTAGTATTATTATTATTATTATTATTAGTATGACTATTAGTATTATTATATTATATTATTTATTATTATATTATAATATAGCATTATATTATTATATTATATATATTTATTTATACCCCACTTTATCTCTTATTATATATATATATAGTTATTATACTATAATCTAGCATTATTATATTATATTATATTATTATTGTATTGTAATATAGCATTATTATATTATTATTATATTATAATGTTATTATATTTATTTATATCCTGCTTTATCTCTTTATATATATATATATATAGTTACTATAATCTATCATTAATATATTATATTATATTATATTATTAGTAGTAGTATTATAATATAGCATTATATTATTATTATATTATTTATTATATTATAGTGTTATTATTTTTCTTTATACCATGCTTTATCTCTTACTAGCTTGGGGACCCGGCGGTGCCCGGGTCATTTGAGAAGTGCAGCAGGATGTAGAGTGGGTCATGGGGTCTCTGTGTGCCAAGTTTGGTCTTGATCCGTCATTATTGGGAGTTGCAGTGGTATCATGAAATTACTGAAGGTAGTGCAAGTCCCATCATCTGTGGTCCACCCTCCCCCAAAGTGTAGTAGGATGTAGATTGGGTCTTGGGGGCTCTGTGTGCTAAGTTTGGTCTGTATTGGTGAATGGATGAGGGTTGTGTTGTTTTTAGGAAGTGAGTGAAGGTACTTCAAGTCCCATCATCCGTGGTCCGTCTCACACAGAACAGCACCAGGATGTAGAGTGGGTGATGGGGGTTCTGTGTGCCAAGTTTGGTCTTGATCAGTCATTGGATGAGGGTCGCAGCGGTCTCGGGAAGTGAGTGTAGGTACTTCAAGTCCCATCATCCATTGTCCGGCCTCCTTCAAACTGCAGCAGGAAGTAGAGTGGGTCACTTGAGTTCTGTGTGCCAAGTGTGGTCTTTATCGGTGTTTGTAGGGGGCCGCAGTGGTCTGTGGGAACAGAGGAGTGTGAAAGTACTACAAATCCCATCATCCATTGTCAGTCCCCCCCTTAACCTCCCCAGGACGTGAAGGTAGTCATGGGGGTTATGTGTGCCAAGTTTGGTCTCGATCAGTAATAGGATAAGGGTTGCAGCGGACTTGGGAAGTGAGTAGAGGTACTTCAAGTCCCATCATCCATGGTCCATCCTTTTTCGAAGTGCACCAGGACGTAGAGTGGGTCATGGGGGCTGTGTGTGCCAGGTTTGGTCTTGATCAGTCATTGGATTAGGTTTGTAGCAGTCTTGGAAAGAGAGGGAAGGTACTGCAAGTCCCATCATCCATGTTCTGCCCCCCTCCAAACTTCAGTAGGATGTAGAGTGGCTCATGGGGGTTGTGTGTGCCAAGTGTGGTCTGTATTGGTCCTTTTTGGTGGCCTCAGTGGCCTGTGGGAACCAAAGTGTTCAAAAGTACTACAAATCCCATAATCCATGGGTCATGTCCCTCAAACCGCACCAGAACGTAAAGGGGGTCAGGGGGGTTATGTGTGCGACGTTTGGTCTTGATTCGTCATTGCATGAGTGGAGCAGTGGTCTGAGGAAATGAGTCGAAGTACTGCAAGTCCCATCATCCATGGTCCACTCTCCTGCAAACTGCAGCAGGATGTAGAGTGGGTGATGGGGGCTCTATGTGCCAACTTTGGTCTTGATCAGTCATTGGATGAGGGTTGCAGCGGTCTTGGGAAGTGAGTGTAGGTACTTCAAGTCCCATCATCCATGGTCCGGCCTCCTTCAAACTGCAGCAGGATGTAGAGTGGGTCATGGGGGCTCTGTGTGCCAAGTGGGATCTTTATTGGTGTTTGTTGGGGTCCGCAGTGATCCGTGGGAATGCAAGGGATGTAAAGTACTACAAATCCCATAAGCCATGGTCCATCTCCCCCAAACCGCACCAGGACATAAAGGGGGTCAGGGGGGTTATGTGTGCCAAGTTTGGTGCAGGTCCATCACTCGCGCTGGTCACTGTGGCCTGTGAAATTGACAGCCAATCAGAACGCTGCCACATATCCACAAACAAACACACATACAAACTTTCCGCTTTATTATATATAGAGATATAGTTATTATACTATAATCTAGCATTATTATATTATATTATATTATAATTTAGAATTTTATTTTATATATTTATGCCCTGCTTTATATCTTACTATATTATATTATATTATTATATAGCATTATATTATTATATTTTATATTTTTATTTTATTATATATTACTATTATACTATAATTATATTAGCATATAGCATTTCGATTATTTTATATATTTGTATCCTGCTTTATATCTTACTATTATATATTATTTTATAGCATTATATTATTATATTTTATATTTTTATTTTATTATATATTACTATTATACTATAATTACATTATCATATAGCATTTAGATTTATATTATTTTATATATTTATACCCTGCTTTATATCTTACTATTATAAATATTATATTGTTATAATATTATTATTTTATTATGTATTACTATTATACTATAATGATATTATCAGATAGCGTTATATTATATTATTATTATATTTATTTAGACCTAAAGTGGCTAGACTAGATGACCTTTGGGGGACCCTTGGGACTCTTGACCTCCTATTATTTCATTATTTTGGGGCATTATTTTCCTTCTTATTTTCTTGCTATTTAGTTGTAGATGTGTAATAATAATAATAATAATAGTAATAATCATTTTCTTTCTAGGGTTCGGCGCCTCCTTTAACATCGATGTGAAGAGACCCCAGGTGTTCCGCGGACCCCGAGAAGCCCAATTCGGCTACAAAGTTCTCCAATACACGGCCCAAGGGCAGAAATGGTGAGCCTGGGGTGGACTAGATGACCTCTAGGGAGCCCCCATCCCAATGTTATGGTCCTATAGAGAGTCTTTAAGGGGACCCCTGGTGGCCATCTAGTCCAACCTGGATAATACGGCTTGGAGAGGAGTAAGAGAGTGGGAAATAATAATAATAATATAATATACAATAATAATATGTTACGTATTTATAGTCATGATTAATAATAATATTCCGTAATTATTATTATTTAAAATAAGTATTTTTAAAAAATCAAAATTTTAAATAATAATAATAATTACAAAATATTATTATTAATCATGACTATAAATATGTAATATTATACTTATATTATTATTGTATATTATATTATTATATATAATATACAATATTATATATAGTGGGAAATAATAATAATATAATATAATATATATAATAATATCTTAAATTATTATTGTATATTATATTATTATTATATATAATGGGAAATAATAATAATAAAAATATAATATAATATACAATAATAATATCAGTATAATATTACATATTTATAGTCATGATTAATAATTATATTTTGTAATAAATATTATTTAAAATTTTGATTTTTAAAAATACTTATTTTAAATAATAATTGTTACGAAATATAATTATTAATCATGTCTATAAATACATAATATACTTTTATTATTATTGTATATTTTTATTATAATTATTATTGTATATTATAATAATATAAGTATAATATTACATATTTATAGTCATGATTAATAATTATATTTCGTAATAATTATTATTTAAAATTTTGATTTTTAAAAAAATACTTATTTTAAATAATAATTATTACAAAATATTAATCATGACTATAAATACATAATATTATATTATTATTGTATATTATTATATTATTATTTATATATTATTATTATTATTATTTCCCACTCTCTTCCTCCTCTCCAAGCCTTATTGTCCAGGTTGGACTAGATGGCCTCTAGGGGCCCCCTTTAAGACTCTATATAGAACCATAACATTGAACCGGTTGAATTACAACTCCCATCATCCCTGGCCAAGATGGCTTGGAGACAATATCCGAAAGCCAAGGAGTCCCATCTCCATATGTCGTAACCATCCAAAATACAGAGACCCCATTCGGACAACTACGTATCCCATACTTGGATGACCTTGCAATGTCCTAAGCATGACTCTTTGATTCCCAGCGGTCACTCACTCACTCACTCACTCACCCACTCATGACCGTTGCTCACTCTCAATTCCCCTTATTCGTCCTTGTAATAAAACCCAATGGGGAAGTCCAGTGGAGGAGACGGAACTATTGGGACTAGTATTATTATCCAGGTCCAATGTTGGTTGGGTTCGGTGCTCTCTGGAGAAGGGTGAACTACAACTCCCAGATCCAAGGCCAATCAAACCCAAACCCCACCCGTATGCACAGTCGGTCATGTTGGGTTATTGGGGGGGGGGGTGTCTATGGGCCAGGTTTGGTCCAGGTCCGACAATCGTGTGGGTCGCAGTGGTCTGAGATCGAGTGAAGGTACTGCAAATCCCATCATCCATGGCAAGTTTGGTCCTGGTTCGGTTTGGGGGAGGATGGACCATGAATGATGGGATTCGCAGTACCTTCGTCCGCGTTCTGAGACTACTATGACCCCCATGAATGGTTATTATAACATATTATTCTTATATCATTATTATTACCATATTATTATATTATAATTATCATATTATAATTTTATAATTATATCATCATTATTATAATATTATCATATTATATTGTACATATATTGTAATTGTATTATCATATATTAAAATTATATTATCAGCATCATTATTATATTATGATATTATTCTATTATCATATTATATTATAATTATATTATTAGCATCATTATTATATTATCATATTATATTATCTTATATTATAATTATATTATCAGCGTCATTATTATATTATTATCATATTATGTTATCATATTATATTATAATTATATTATCAGCGTCATTATTATATTATCATATTATTATGTTATTGTATTATATTATAATTATATTATTAGTGTCATTATTATATTATTATCATATTATTATGTTATCATATTATATTATATAATTATATTATGAGCATATTATGTTATATTATATTATAATTATATTATCAGTGTCATTATTATATTATCATATTATGTTATATTATATTATAATTATATCATCAGTGTCATTTATTATATTATTATATTATCATTATTATATTATCATATTATGTTATATTATATTATAATTATATCATCAGTGTCATTATTATATTATATTATGTTATATTAATTATATTATATTATCAGTGTCATTATTATATTATCATATTATGTTATATTATATTATATTATAATTATATTATATGTTATATTATATTATATATATTCAGTGTCATTATTATATTATCATATTATCATATTATATTATAATTATATTATCAGTGTCATTATTATATTTCATATTATGTTATATTATATTATAATTATATCATCAGTGTCATTATTATATTATCATATTATATTTATATTATATTATATTATATTATAATTATATTATCAGTGTCATTATCATATTATCATATTATTATGTTATCATGTTATATTATAATTATATTATCAGTGTCATTATTATATTATCATATTATGTTATCATATTATATTATAATTATATTATCAGTGTCATTATTATATTATCATATTATGTTATATTATATTATAATTATATTATCAGTGTCATTATTATATTATCATATTATGTTATATTATATTATAATTATATCATCAGTGTCATTATTATATTATCATATTATGTTATATTATATTATAATTATATATTATATTATAATTATATCATCAGTGTATGTTATATTATATTAATTATTATTATACGTTTTATCATATTATATTTATATTATATTATAATTATATTATCAGTGTCATTATTATATTATCATATTATGTTATATTATATTATAATTATATTATCAGTCATTATTATATTATCATATTATGTTATCATATATTCAGGTAATTATTATCATCAGTTTTGTCATTTATTATATTATCATTATTATGTTATATTATATTATTAATTATAATTATATCATCAGTGTCATTATTATATTATTATCATATTATGTTATATTATAATTATATTATATTATCAGCATCATTATTTTATTATTATCATATTATTATGTTATCATATTATATTATAATTATATTATATTATCAGCATCATCATATTATTATCATATTAGTATATTATAAATATATTATATTATCAGCATCATTATATTATCATATTGGTATGTTATATTATAAATATATTATATTATCAGCATCGTTATATTATTATTATCATATTATTATAATACCTTATTAGTATTTTTAGGTGACTCATGAATCTATGAGTGAAGAGAAGGAATGGCTGGGGAATGGGGTGGACTAGATGGCCTTTGGGGGGGGCCCCCTTCATTATATGAAAACAGCTGCTTTAGAATAAAATAGGGAGATACCCACACGCACGCACACACACACACACACAAACACACACACACACACACACACACACATATATATATATATATATCTTCCTTTCCTATGTCTGCAAATTGAATTAAAAATGAAACGTGGGAGTTGGAATTTATAGTAGAAACAAAACAAAGACAACAACAAAAAAGGAAAAGGGATCAAAGACGTTGCCAATGGTTTAATATGGGAAACAGATGCCACTCTTTGGAAGGTTTTGCCCAGTTTCTGTTTTTACAATTTTATGGCAAAAAAAGGCAATATAATATCCCAGAGAAAAATGGGATGGGAAAAAAAAATAGGGACTTGTGCGCCGGAACATGAACCGTGTCATCCTCCTCCTCCTCCATAGGAAATGCCTAGAAAAGGTCATATATGTGTGTGTGTGTGTGTGTGTACTAGTAATTTCTAGTAATACTAGTAATTTCTTCACATACTAGTAATTTCTTCAATCCGTAGGATGCTGGTGGGAGCGCCGTGGGACGGACCCCCCGACGACCGGAAAGGCGACGTTTACAAATGCGTCGTAAGTGGGAGGAGCAACTCCACTTGCGCCAAAGTCCACATTGGTGGGTAGAGAGAGCTTATTTTAGATTTATTTCGTCTTATACATTATTTATATTGTTTGTTTTATTCTAGAATTATTTTATTTATTTATTTATATTTTACTTATTTCTATTGTTTTATTTCGTTATATTTTAATATTATTTTATTTGCATTTCATTTATTTTTATATTACTTATATTATTTATTTATGTTGCATTGAATTTATTATTATTTTATTTATATTGTTTATATTGTTTATTATTTTATTCATTTATACATTTTTAATTTGTATTCTATTATTTATTTATATTATTTATATTGCGTTATTATTTTGTATTTTTATTATTATATTTATTTTTATATTATTTATTTATTTGTATTGCATTGAATTTATTCTTATTTTATTTATATTGTTTATATTGTTTATTATTTTATTCATTTATATATTTTTAATTTGCATTCTATTATTTATTTATATTATTTATATTGCGTTATTATTTTGTATTTTTATTATTATTTTTATTTTTATATTATTTATTTATTTGTATTACATTGAATTTATTCTTATTTTATTTATATTGTTTATATTGTTTATTATTTCATTCATTTATATATTTTTAATTTGTATTCTATTATTTATTTATATTATTTATATTGTGTTATTATTTTGTTTTTTGTATTTTTATTATTATATTTATTTTTATATAATATAATATATATATATTATTTTTATTATATTATTTATATTATTTAATTATATATTTATGTGATCTTTTTATTTATTTGTCCTATATTCGTTTTTATATTATTTATTTATATTGTATTGTATTTATTATTATCTTATTTATATTGTTTATATTGTTTATTATTTTATTCATTTATATATTTTTAATTTGTATTCTATTATTTATTTATATTGCGTTATTATTTTGTATTTTTATTATTATATTTATATTATTTTAGTATATTTGTTTATTTATTTTAAGATCCTTCTCTCCAAAATAAGTGACCCAGCTCTCCAATATATTTAGTGAATGTAACATAAATCATTTTATCTATTATATACTAGCTTGGGGACCCGGCCCTGCCCGGGTTATTTGAGAAAGGCATTGTGTGCCAAGGGTGGTCCTTATCAGGTGTTTCCCAGTGGTCTCAGGAACTTAGTGAAGGTCAAGTCCCATCATCCATTGTCCATCCTCCTTCAAACTGCACCAGGATGTAGAGTGGATCATGAGGGCTCTGTGTGTCAGGTTTGGTCTTGATCAGTCATTGGATTAGGTTTGCAGCAGTCTTGGAAAGTGAGTGAAGGTACTTCAAGTCCCATCATCCATTGTCCATCCTCCTTCAAACTGCACCAGGATGTAGAGTGGATCATGAGGGCTCTGTGTGTCAGGTTTGGTCTTGATCAGTCATTGGATTAGGTTTGCAGCAGTCTTGGAAAGTGAGTGAAGGTACTTCAAGTCCCATCATGCATGGTCTGCCCTCCTTCAAACAGCACCAGGATGTAGAGTGGGTCTTGAGGGTTCCATGTGCCAAGTCTGGTCTTGTTCTGTCATTGTTGGGAGCCGCAAGGTGTTTTGGTCTGAAACTCCCACCATGGCTGACTGCCTCAGGCCTTTGACTTATCCCCCTCTGGCAGTTTAGAGTGTCGGAATCTTTGTGTTGGCGACCGCCTCAGGCCTTTGCCTTATCCCCCTCTGGCAGTTTAGAGTGTCGGAATGTTCGTGTTGGCGACTGCCTCAGGCCTTTGCCTTATCGCCCTCTGGCAGTTTAGAGTGTCGGAATCTTTGTGTTGGCGACTGCCTCAGGCCTTTGCCTTATCCCCCTCTGGCAGTTTAGAGTGTTGGAATCTTTGTGTTGGTGACCGCCTCAGGCCTTTGCCTTATCCCCCTCTGGCAGTTTAGAGTGTCGGAATCTATGTGTTGGCAACTGCCTCAGGCCTTTGCCTTATCCCCCTCTGGCAGTTTAGAGTGTCGGAATGTTCGTTTTGGCGACTGCCTCAGGCCTTTGCCTTATCTCCCTCTGGCAGTTTGGAGCGTCGGAATGTTCGTTTTGGCGACTGCCTCAGGCCTTTGCCTTATCCCCCTCTGGCAGTTTAGAGTGTTGGAATGTTTGTGTTGGCGACTGCCTCAGGCCTTTGCCTTATCCCCCTCTGGCAGTTTAGAGTGTCGGAATGTTTGTGTTGGTGACTGCCTCAGGCCTTTGCCTTATCCCCCTCTGGCAGTTTAGAGTGTCGGAATCTATGTGTTGGCAACTGCCTCAGGCCTTTGCCTTATCACCCTCTGGCAGTTTAGAGTGTCGGAATGTTCGTGTTGGCGACTGCCTCAGGCCTTTGCCTTATCGCCCTCTGGCAGTTTAGAGTGTCGGAATCTTTGTGTTGGCGACTGCCTCAGGCCTTTGCCTTATCCCCCTCTGGCAGTTTAGAGTGTTGGAATCTTTGTGTTGGTGACCGCCTCAGGCCTTTGCCTTATCGCCCTCTGGCAGTTTAGAGTGTTGGAATCTTTGTGTTGGTGACAGCCTCAGGCCTTTGCCTTATCCCCCTCTGGCAGTTTAGAGTGTCGGAATCTATGTGTTGGCAACTGCCTCAGGCCTTTGCCTTATCCCCCTCTGGCAGTTTAGAGTGTCGGAATGTTCATGTTGGTGACTGCCTCAGGCCTTTGCCTTATCCCCCTTTGGCAGTTTGGAGTGTCGGAATGTTCATGTTGGTGACTGCCTCAGGCCTTTGCCTTATCCCCCTCTGGCAGTTTAGAGTGTCGGAATGTTCGTGTTGGCGACTGCCTCAGGCCTTTGCCTTATCCCCCTCTGGCAGTTTAGAGTGTCGGAATGTTCGTGTTGGTGACTGCCTCAGGCCTTTGCCTTATCCCCCTCTGGCAGTTTAGAGTGTCGGAATGTTCGTGTTGGCGACTGCCTCAGGCCTTTGCCTTATCCCCCTCTGGCAGTTTGGAGTGTCGGAATGTTCATGTTGGCGACTGCCTCAGGCCTTTGCCTCATCCCCCTTTGGCAGTTTGGAGTGTCGGAATGTTCGTGTTGGTGACTGCCTCAGGCCTTTGTCTCATCCCCTCTGGCAGTTTAGAGTGTCGGAATGTTCGTGTTGGCGACTGCCTCAGGCCTTTGCCTTATCCCCCTCTGGCAGTTTAGAGTGTCGGAATGTTCGTGTTGGCGACTGCCTCAGGCCTTTGCCTTATCCCCCTCTGGCAGTTTAGAGTGTCGGAATGTTCGTGTTGGCGACTGCCTCAGGCCTTTGTCTCATCCCTCTCTGGCAGTTTAGAGTGTCGGAATGTTCGTGTTGGCGACTGCCTCAGGCCTTTGCCTTATCCCCCTCTGGCAGTTTAGAGTGTCGGAATGTTCGTGTTGGCTGACCATTTAGAGGCGTTATGCAAATACTCCCTCACTGGCAACCAATCATGTTGTTAGAATGTAGAGGCTAGGAGCCAATCAGAACGCTGCCACATACATACATACATACATACACACACACACACATACAAACATTCCGCTTTATTATGTATAGAGATAGAGATAAATTAAATAAAATATACAAATAAAATAACATATTTATTTATTTTATTTATATACTATATATATATATATAGAAATTTATCTATTATTTTATTATTCTCTCCTGAAATAGGTGACCTGACCCTCTAATAGATAGATAAGATAAATAGATATAAGGAAAAATAATTGTGTGTATGTGTGTGTGTGTGTATATATATATATATATATATATATAATTTAATTTATTCCGAAACAGGGGACCTGGCCCTCCGAAACCTCTCCAGGCCTGTGAAAAACATGCACTTTGGGATGACGCTGATGGCCAACCGGGACGACGGCTTCTTGGTGAGATGGGCTTTGTGATCCTTGGGAAACTAGAAAGCACACGAGGGCAAGGGAAGGCTCCAGGGCTTGGGCTTGCAAGCGGTGCGGAATTGCATTGAGGCAATCGAGGCACGCAACAAAAAATGTGCAATCCTTATAGGATTTCTTCGAATTGAAAATGACCCTATGGTTCAAATCTATGGTTCAAAGGCATGGACTAGATGACCTCTAGGGGTCCCATCTATGTTTATGAAGGTAGACTAGATCAGTGTTTTTCAACCTTTTTTGAGCCGCGGCACACTTTTTACATTGACCAAATCCTGGGGCACACCACCAACCAAAATGACACAAAATGACACTCTAACACAGTAATACATATAGTTAATATGTTTTTGAATGTATTTATACACCACCAACCAAAATGACACAAAATGACACTCTAACACAGTCATACATATAGTTAATATGTTTTTGAATGTATTTATACACCACCAACCAAAATGACACAAAATGACACTCTAACACAGTCATACATAGAGTTAAGATGTTTTTGAATGTATTTATACACCACCAACCAAAATGACACAAAACGACACTCTAACACAGTCATACATATAGTTACTATGTTTTTGAATGTATTTATACACCACCAACCAAAATGACACAAAACGACACTCTAACACAGTCATACATATAGTTAATGTGTTTTTGAATGTATTTATACACCACCAACCAAAATGACACAAAACGACACTCTAACACAGTCATACATATAGTTAATATGTTTTTGAATGTATTTATACACCACCAACCAAAATGACACAAAACGACACTCTAACACAGTCATACATAGAGTTAAGATGTTTTTGAATGTATTTATACACCACCAACCAAAATGACACAAAACGACACTCTAACACAGTCATACATAGAGTTAAGATGTTTTTGAATGTATTTATACACCACCAACCAAAATGACACAAAACGACACTCTAACACAGTCATACATAGAGTTAAGATGTTTTTGAATGTATTTATACACCACCAACCAAAATGACACAAAACGACACTCTAACACAGTCATACATAGAGTTAATATGTTTTTGAATGTATTTATACACCACCAACCAAAATGACACAAAACGACACTCTAACACAGTCATACATAGAGTTAAGATGTTTTTGAATGTATTTATACACCACCAACCAAAATGACACAAAACGACACTCTAACACAGTCATACATAGAGTTAATATGTTTTTGAATGTATTTATACACCACCAACCAAAATGACACAAAACGACACTCTAACACAGTCATACATATAGTTAATATGTTTTTGAATGTATTTATACACCACCAACCAAAATGACACAAAACGACACTCTAACACAGTCATACATATAGTTAATATGTTTTTGAATGTATTTATACACCACCAACCAAAATGACACAAAACGACACTCTAACACAGTCATACATAGAGTTAAGATGTTTTTGAATGTATTTATACACCACCAACCAAAATGACACAAAACGACACTCTAACACAGTCATACATATAGTTAAGATGTTTTTGAATGTATTTATACACCACCAACCAAAATGACACAAAACGACACTCTAACACAGTCATACATAGAGTTAAGATGTTTTTGAATGTATTTATACACCACCAACCAAAATGACACAAAACGACACTCTAACACAGTCATACATAGAGTTAAGATGTTTTTGAATGTATTTATACACCACCAACCAAAATGACACAAAACGACACTCTAACACAGTCATACATATAGTTAATATGTTTTTGAATGTATTTATACACCACCAACCAAAATGACACAAAACGACACTCTAACACAGTCATACATAGAGTTAAGATGTTTTTGAATGTATTTATACACCACCAACCAAAATGACACAAAACGACACTCTAACACAGTCATACATATAGTTAATATGTTTTTGAATGTATTTATACACCACCAACCAAAATGACACAAAACGACACTCTAACACAGTCATACATAGAGTTAAGATGTTTTTGAATGTATTTATACACCACCAACCAAAATGACACAAAACGACACTCTAACACAGTCATACATAGAGTTAATATGTTTTTGAATGTATTTATACACCACCAACCAAAATGACACAAAACGACACTCTAACACAGTCATACATAGAGTTAATATGTTTTTGAATGTATTTATACACCACCAACCAAAATGACACAAAACGACACTCTAACACAGTCATACATATAGTTAATATGTTTTTGAATGTATTTATACACCACCAACCAAAATGACACAAAACGACACTCTAAAACAGTCATACATAGAGTTAATATGTTTTTGAATGTATTTATACACCACCAACCAAAATGACACAAAACGACACTCTAACACA
The DNA here is from genome assembly GCA_030556195.1 of Anolis apletophallus. NCBI lineage: Eukaryota > Metazoa > Chordata > Lepidosauria > Squamata > Anolidae > Anolis > Anolis apletophallus. The sequence goes on from JARBWK010000022.1 coordinate 2,171,088, forward strand.
GTCATACATATAGTTAATATGTTGTTAAATGTATTTATACACTCAGTGTGAAACCTGGGCCTGTTTCGATGAACACAACAGAGATATCCTGGCAGGAATGGCAGAAAGACACACACTCCCCACACAGAACTCCCAGAACCAAGAGAAAATGCTATAAGAGTTTGGTGGGCATTGACCTTGGGTTTTGGAGTTGTAGTTCACCTATATCCAGAGAGCACTGTGGACTCAAACAATGTTGGATCAGGACCAAACTTGGCATGAATACTCAATATGCCCAAATGTGAACACAGGTGGAGTTCGGAGGAAATAGACCTTGACATTTGGGAGTTGTAGTTGCTGGGATTTATAGTTAACACACAATCAAAGAGCATCCTGAACTCTTGCAACAATACAATTGAACCAAACTTGGCATATTGAACTCTCATTACCAACAGAAAGTACTGAAAGGGTTTGCTTGGGAATTGACCTTGGGTTTGGAAGTTGTAGATCTTGACATTTGGGAGTTGTAGTTGCTGGGATTTATAGTTACCCTACAATCAAAGAGCATTCTGAACCCCACCAATGATAGAACTGGGCCAAACTTCCCACACGGAAAACCCAGGAGGCAAGAGGAGGTCTCTACTTGGGGAAAAGGAGGCGGGAGAGGGAGAGACCAAGGAGACAACAGGTGGGGAAGGGGGTGGTTGTAATCTTGTGCCTTTATAGAGGTAGGTTTCTTAAGGTTTTTATACTTCAACACACTAAACTCTCCCCCCTCCCCTCCTGGAGGTTCCAATTTCCCACGGCACACCTGATGATTGCTCACGGCACACTAGTGTGCCCCGGCACACTGGTTGGGAAACACTGGCCTAGATGACCTCTAGGGAGCCCCCAATGTGACAATGTAGTTCTATAGAACTATATATCTGAGAGTCAATCTACTAAAGAAGAGCTGAGTGAGACTAGATGACCTCTAGGGAGCCCCCATCCCAATGTTATGGTTCTACATAGAGAGTCTTTAAGGGAAAATAGACCTTGACAGTTTAGAGTGTCGGAATCTTTGTGTTGGCGACTGCCTCAGGCCTTTGCCTTATCCCCCTCTGGCAGTTTAATGGATCTTTGAACCACCGCCTCAGGCCTTTGCCTTATCCCCCTCTGGCAGTTTAGAGTGTCGGAATCTTTGTGTTGGCGACTGCCTCAGGCCTTTGCCTTATCCCCCTCTGGCAGTTTAGAGTGTCGGAATCTTTGTGTTGGCGACTGCCTCAGGCCTTTGCCTTATCCCCCTCTGGCAGTTTAGAGTGTCGGAATCTTTGTGTTGGCGACCGCCTCAGGCCTTTGTATCCCCTTGGCAGTTTAGAGTGTTGGAATCTTTGTGTTGGCATTGCCTCAGGCCCCTTACTTTGGCAGTTTAGATGTCGGAATCTTTGTGTTGGCGACCGCCTCAGGCCTTTGCCTTATCCCCCTTTGGCAGTTTAGAGTGTCGGAATCCAGGTTGGCAACTGGGCCTTTGCCTTATCCCCTCTGGCAGTTTAGAGTGCGGAATCTTTGTGTTGGCGACCTCAGGCCTTTGCCTTATCCCCCTCTGGCAGTTTAGAGTGGGGAATGTTCGTGTTGGCGACTGCCTCAGGCCTTTTTATCCCCTCTGGCAGTTTAGAGTGTTGGAATCTTTGTGTTGGCGACTGCCTCAGGCCTTTGCCTTATCCCCCTCTGGCAGTTTAGAGTGTCGGAATGTTCGTGTTGGCAACTGCCTCAGGCCTTTGCCTTATCCCCCTCTGGCAGTTTGAGTGTTGGAATCTTTGTGTTGGCGACTGCCTCAGGCCTTTGCCTTATCCCCCTCTGGCAGTTGGGACACACTCGGAATGTTCGTGTTGGCGACTGCCTCAGGCCTTTGCCTTATCCCCAATGCAGTTTCTGTGGAATCTTTGTGTTCTGAGGCCTTTGTCAATCTACTTTAAAGAAGAGCTTGAGAGTTTAGATGACCTCTGGGACTGCCTCAGGCCCTTATCCCAATGTTGCCCTAGAGTGTCGGAATCTTTGTGTTGGCCAGGCCTTTGCCTTATCCCCTCTGGCAGTTTAGAGTGTCGGAATCTTTGTGTTGGCGACTGCCTCAGGCCTTTGCCTTATCCCCCTCTGCCAGTTTAGAGTGTCGGAATCTTTGTGTTGGCGACTGCCTCAGGCCTTTGCCTTATCCCCTCTGCCAGTTTAGAGTGTCGGAATCTTTGTGTTGGCGACTGCCTCAGGCCTTTGCCTTATCCCCTATGGCAGTTTAGAGTGTCGGAATCTTTGTGTTGGCGACTGCCTCAGGCCTTTGCCTTATCCCCTCTGCCAGTTTAGAGTGTTGGAATCTTTGTGTTGGCGACTGCCTCAGGCCTTTGCCTTATCCCCTCTGCCAGTTTAGAGTGTCGGAATCTTTTGTGTTGGCGACTGCCTCAGGCCTTTGCCTTAGGCCCCCTCTGCCAGTTTAGAGTGTTGGAATCTTTGTGTTGGTGACCGCCTCAGGCCTTTGCCTTATCCCCTCTGGCAGTTTAGAGTGTCGGAATCTTTGTGTTGGCGACTGCCTCAGGCCTTTGCCTTATCCCCCTCTGCCAGTTTAGAGTGTCGGAATCTTTGTGTTGGCGACTGCCTCAGGCCTTTGCCTTATCCCCCTCTGCCAGTTTAGAGTGTCGGAATCTTTGTGTTGGCGACTGCCTCAGGCCTTTGCCTTATCCCCCTCTGGCAGTTTAGAGTGTCGGAATCTTTGTGTTGGCGACTGCCTCAGGCCTTTGCCTTATCCCCCTCTGCCAGTTTAGAGTGTCGGAATCTTTGTGTTGGCGACTGCCTCAGGCCTTTGCCTTATCCCCCTCTGGCAGTTTAGAGTGTCGGAATCTTTGTGTTGGCGACTGCCTCAGGCCTTTGCCTTATCCCCCTCTGGCAGTTTAGAGGGTCGGAATGTTCGTTACAGTTTCTGGGATTGTTCGTGGGAGTTACAGTTTCTGGGATTTATAGTTAACACACAATCAAAGAGCATCCTGAACTCTTGCAACAATGGAATTGAACCAAACTTGGCATTTTGAAGTCTCCTTACCAACAGAAAGTACTGAAAGGGTTTGCTTGGGAATTGACCTTGAGTTTGGAAGTTGTAGTTCACCTACATCCAGAGAGCACTGTGGGCAGGAGGGGCAAGAAAGGATATTGGAGGTTCTAATTCCCCACGGCACACCTGATGATCGCTCACGGCACACTAGTGTGCCACGGCACACTGGTTGGGAAACACTGGGCTAGATGACCTCTAGGGGTCCCACCTACGATTAAAAGTATAGACTAGGTGACCTCTTAGTACTATTACTCTTTCTCATTGTGTCCAGGCGTGCGCCCCCTTGTGGTCCCAGGAGTGCGGCACCTCTTTGTTCAGCACCGGGATTTGCACCCGCGTCGACGAGCATTTCCAGCCCAGAGAGAACATTGCGCCCACGGCTCAGAGTGAGTCCATTCCCGGCCCCACATCTGGGATAATTTACCAATACATATGGTTCAATGGTACAGACTAGATGACCTCTAGGGGTCCCTTTTGATGAGATGGCCCAAAGCTATAGTCTGTAGGACTTCTAGGAGTCCCATCTATGGTCCAAAGATAGAGATGACCTCTAGGACTTCCGTCTATTATCCAAAGTTATAGATTAGATGACCTCTAGGGGTATCTTTTGATTCTATGGTTCACAGACATGGACTAGGTGACCTCAAGGTGTCGCATCTATGGTCCAAAGGTGTGACCTCTAGGTGTCCCCTCTATGGTCCTATGGTCCAAAGATATAGATGACCTCTAGGAGTCCCAATTACGACTAAAAGTATGGACTAGATGACCTCTAGGTGTCCCATCTATGGTCCAAAGATATAGATGACCTCTAGGAGTCCCAATTACGACTAAAAGTATGGACTAGATGACCTCTAGGTGTCCCATCTATGGTCCAAAGATATAGATGACCTCTAGGAGTCCCAATTACGACTAAAAGTATGGACTAGATGACCTCTAGGTGTCCCATCTATGGTCCAAAGATATAGATGACCTCTAGGAGTCCCAATTACGACTAAAAGTATGGACTAGATGACCTCAAGGTGTCCCATCTATGGTCCAAAGATATAGATGACCTCTAGGAGTCATCTATGATTAATATAGTCTAGATGACCTCTAGGGGTCCCTCTTAACATTCAAAGGTATGGACTAGATGACCTCTAGGGGTCCTATCTATGGTCCAAAGATATAGATGACCTCTAGGAGTCCCTTCTCGGCCATTTCCCCCTCCAGGATGCTCCACGTACATGGACATTGTGCTGGTGCTGGACGGGTCCAACAGCATCTACCCCTGGTACGAGGTCCAGAACTTCCTCAGCAACATCCTCAGCAAGTTCTTCATCGATCCCGAACAGATCCAGGTGAGCCTGAGTTCAAAACATCCCATCATCATCATCGTCATTATTATTATTGTCATTATTATTATTGTCATTATTATTATGGTTATTATTAGGCAGTAATAATTAATATTAATAATACTATTATTATGGTTATTATTAGGCAATAATAATAATAATGAAACAATAAGGCTATTATTATTTTTTATTATTTCCTTATTATTATTATTGCCTAATGATGATAACCCTATTATTATTATTTCTTCCTGCAGCAGACGAGGATAGGATCCATGGTTTCTATTCTTCTTCTTCTTATTATTATTATTGCTGCCTAATAATGATAAACATAATATTAATAATATTATTAATATTTATTATTATTGCCTAATAATAACATAATAATAATGGTTAATATTATTCAATAATAATAAATATTATTAATAATATTAATAATAATATTATTGCCTAATTATTATTATTGTTGCCTAATAATGATAACCATAATATTAATATTATTATTAATATTTACTATTGCCTAATAATAACATAATAATAACAACAATCATTATTATTATGGTTATTATTAGTCAATAATAAATATTATTATTAATAATAATAATATGGTTATCATTATTAGGCAATAATAATAATAATATTCCCTATTATTATTGCTGCCTAATAATTATAACCATAATATTAGTATTATTATTAATAATGATTATTATTGCCTAATAATAAAATAATAATAACAATCATTATTATGTTATTATTAGGCAATAATAATAAATATTATTATTAATAATAATATTACTATTATGGTTCTTATTATTATTGCTGCCTAATAATGATAACCATAATAGTAATATTATTAATAATAATAATATTGCCTAATAATAACATAATAATAACAATCATTATTATGGTTATTATTAGCCAATATTAATAATAATTAATATTAATAATAATAATATTGCCTAATTCTAATTGTTGCTGCCTAATAATGATAACCATAATATTAGTATTATTACTAATAATATTTATTATTATTGTCTAATCATAACATAATAACTATTATTATTATGGTTATTATTAGGCAATAATAAGAAATATTACTAATAATATTACTAATAATATAGTTATCATTAGTAGGCAATAATAATAATAATAATAATAGAAACCATGGATCCTATCCTCGACTGCTGCAGGAAGAAAATCGATTTACTGGAACTGACACCTGCCAGTAGCCAAGAACTGGTAAAGGGATCGTAAACCTGCCAAGGGTGCCATCATCATCATCATCATGGTTATCGTTCTTATTGTCATTATTATTATGATTATCATTATTAGGCAATACTACTACTACTACTACTACTAATAATAATAATAATGGGAAATCTCTGATGTGTGATTCAATACAACAGCCAGCAGAGTGTGTCTGCTGTGGACTCATCTTGTTGTGTCTTCAAATAATAATAATAATAATAATAATAATATAGAATTAATTCATCCGGCTTGCTTCTCACGGAGACACTCAAGGTGCGCCGACCCTAAATAATAATAGTAATAATAGAGCAAGAAAGGCTGTTAGTGCATAATAATAATAATAATAATAATAATAATAAATTAATTCATCCAGCTTGCTCTTGCTAAGACATTCAACTCTAAATATAATAGAATAATAATAACAGTAATTTATTTGCCCACCTTGCCCTTGCGAAAACACTTGGAAACACTGCCCTCTTGTGGCTCGGTCTAGAAGGGCATATGCAGTATAATGTCTGTTTCCTATTGAGACACTGCCCTCTGGTGGCTGCACCTGAGCACTGCATGCATATCTATTTTATGTGTTTTAGCTCTATCTATATATTGAAGCGGAATGTTTGTTTGTATGTGGGTGTGTTTGTGTGTGGGTTTGTATGTATGTGCCGGCGTTCTGATTGGCTGCCACTTTCACAGGCCACAGCAACCAGCGCGGGTGATGGACCTGCACCAAACTTAGTACACATAACCCCCCTGACGCCCTTTACGTCCTGGTGCGGTTTGGGGGACATAGACCACGGATTATGGGATTTGTAGTACATTCAAACACTTCGGTTCCCACAGACCACTGCGTCCACCTAAAAGGACCAAAACAGACCACAATTGCCACACACATCCCCCATGACCCACTCTACGTCCTGGTGCAGTTCGGAGGAGGGCGGACCACGGATTATGGGACTTGAAGTACCTCTACTCACTTCCCAAGTCCGCTGTGACCCTCATCCGATTACTGATCGAGACCACACTTGCCACACATAACCCCCAAGACTGCCTTCACGTCCTGGTGAGGTTTGGGGGAGGACTGACAATGGGTGATGGGATTTGTAGTACTTTCACAACCCTCTGTTCCCACAGACCACGGCAGCCCCCGACCCACACTGATAAAAACCACACTTGGCACACAGAACCCCAGTGACCCACTCTACATCCTACTGCAGTTTGGAGGGGGTAGGACCACGGATGATGGGACTTGCAGTACCTTCTGTAATTTCATTGCACCACTGCAACTCCCAATAATGATGGATCAAGGCCAAACTTGGCGGACAGAGCCCCCATGACCCACTCTACGTCCTGGTGCAGTTTGGAGGTGGGTGGACCACGGATGATGGGACTTGCAGTAGCTTCTGTAGTTTCATTGCACCACTGCAACTCCCAATAATGATGGATCAAGGCCGAACTTGGCACACAGAGCCTCCATGACCCACTCTACGTCCTGGTGCTGTTTGGAGGTGGGTGGACCACGGATGATGGGACTTGAAGTACCTTCTGTAATTTCATTGCACCACTGCAACTCCCAATAATGATGGATCAAGGCCAAACTTGGCGGACAGAGCCCCCATGACCCACTCTACGTCCTGGTGCAGTTTGGAGGTGGGTGGACCACGGATGATGGGACTTGCAGTACCTTCTGTAATTTCATTGCACCACTGCAACTCCCAATAATGATGGATCAAGGCCGAACTTGGCACACAGAGCCTCCATGACCCACTCTACGTCCTGGTGCAGTTTGGAGGTGGGTGGACCACGGATGATGGGACTTGCAGTACCTTCTGTAATTTCATTGCACCACTGCAACTCCCAATAATGATGGATCAAGGCCAAACTTGGCGGACAGAGCCCCCATGACCCACTCTACGTCCTGGTGCAGTTTGGAGGTGGGTGGACCACGGATGATGGGACTTGCAGTACCTTCTGTAATTTCATTGCACCACTGCAACTCCCAATAATGATGGATCAAGGCCAAACTTGGCTGACAGAGCCTCCATGACCCACTCTACGTCCTGGTGCTGTTTGGAGGTGGGTGGACCACGGATGATGGGACTTGCAGTACCTTCTGTAATTTCATTGCACCACTGCAACTCCCAGTAATGATGGATCAAGGCCAAACTTGGCACACAGAGCCTCCATGACCCACTCTACGTCCTGGTGCAGTTTGGAGGAGGGTGGACCACGGATGATGGGACTTGCAGTACCTTCTGTAATTTCATTGCACCACTGCAACTCCCAATAATGATGGATCAATGGGCCAAACTTGGCAGTAATGATGGATCAAGGCCAGAGCCTCCATGACCCACTCTACGTCCTGGTGCTGTTTGGAGGTGGGTGGACCACGGATGATGGGACTTGCAGTACCTTCTGTAGTTTCATTTCATTGCACCACTGCAACTCCCAGGTGGGTGGTAATGATGGATCAAGGCCAAACTTGGATCGGACAGAGCCTCCATGACCCATTCTACGTCCTGGTCCTGGTGGCTGTTTGGAGGTGGGTGGACCACGGATGATGGGACTTGCAGTACCTTCTGTAATTTCATTGCACCACTGCAACTCCCAGTAATGATGGATCAAGGCCAAACTTGGCGGACAGAGCCTCCATGACCCACTCTACGTCCTGGTGCAGTTTGGAGGTGGGTGGACCACGGATGATGGGACTTGCAGTACCTTCTGTAGTTTCATTGCACCACTGCAACTCCCAGTAATGATGGATCAATGCCAAAATAGGCGGACAGAGCCCTCCATGACCCTCTACGTCCTGGTGCAGTTTGGAGGTGGGTGGACCACGGATGATGGGACTTGCAGTACCTTCTGTAATTTCATTGCACCACTGCAACTCCCAATAATGATGGATCAAGGCCAAACTTGGCGGACAGAGCCCCCATGACCCATTCTGCGTCCTGGTGCAGTTTGGAGGTGGGTGGACCACGGATGATGGGACTTGCAGTACCTTCTGTAATTTCATTGCACCACTGCAACTCCCAGTAATGATGGATCAAGGCCAAACTTGGCGGACAGAGCCTCCATGACCCACTCTACGTCCTGGTGCTGTTTGGAGGTGGGTGGACCACGGATGATGGGACTTGCAGTACCTTCTGTAGTTTCATTGCACCACTGCAACTCCCAGTAATGATGGATCAAGGCCAAACTTGGCGGACAGAGCCTCCATGACCCATTCTACGTCCTGGTGCAGTTTGGAGGTGGGTGGACCACGGATGATGGGACTTGCAGTACCTTCTGTAATTTCATTGCACCACTGCAACTCCCAATAATGAGGGATCAAGGCCAAACTTGGCGGACAGAGCCCCCATGACCCACTCTACGTCCTGGTGCTGCTTGGAGGTGGGTGGACCACGGATGATGGGACTTGCAGTACCTTCACTGATTTCAGGATACCACTGCAACTCCCAGTAATGAGGGATCAAGGCCACACTTGGCACACTGAGCCCCCATGACCCACTCTACGTCCTGCTGCACTTCTCAAATGACCCAGGCACCGCCGGGTCCCCAAGATAGTATATAATATAGGGTGCTTACCCCTTTCTTCCCTGCTTCCAGGTGGGCCTCCTGCAATACAGCGAAGAGGCCGTCCACGTATGGACGCTGAAGGACTTCCGCACGGCCGGAGAGGTCATCGAGGCCGCCAAGAACATCAGCCGGCAGGAAGGGCTCGAGACCCGGACCGCGGCCGCCATCCACAAGGCCTGGTAGGGAAGAAGCCGGGGTGGGCTAGGTGCCCTTTGGGGGTCCCCCCCAGCTCTAGGCTTCTATGCTTCCATTATTATTAATTATTATTATTAATTATTATTATTAATAATAATTAATAATAATAATTAATAATAATAATTATTAATAATAATAATAATCAGAGGATGGAGGGCCACATGCACGTGGACTAGATGCCCTCTGGGACCCCCCCCCCAAATATCTTCCTGCAGCACCGAGGCCTTCAGCCCCGAGCGTGGTGGCCGGGAAGGGGCCACGCGGCTGATGATCGTGGTCACGGACGGGGAATCCCACGACAGCGAGGAACTCCCGGAAGCCCTGCGGCAATGCCAGGAGCGCAACGTCACCCGATACGCCATTGCCGTGAGTGCACATTGCCCTCCCCACAATAATAGAGTCTCAACAATAAAATATACATAATAATAATATACATTATAGGGTACATATTGTATTCAATTGTTTATACACACACATATACACACATAAATATGCATACATACTCAAACATATATAGAGACAAATACACACACATGTATATACACACACACATATATACATACATACAAACATATATATATACACACAAACATAAACACACACACACCCATAGATACATAGATACATATATATACACATATATACATACACATACAAACATATATATACACACACCCAATACACACACATATATACACATATACATATATATATACACTCACACACATATATGTACACACACACATATATACACTCACACATATATATACACACAAACACACATATATACACATATACATATATATACACACTCACACACATATATGTACATACACACACATATACATACACAAACACATATATACACACACATATATACACACAAACATATACACACACATATATATATACACTCACACATAAATATACATAATAATATACATTATAGGGTACATATTGTATTCAATTGTTTATACACACACATATACACACATATATATGCATACATACTCAAACATATATAGAGACAAATACACACACACATATATACACACACACATATATACATACATACAAACATATATATATACACACACACAAACATAAACACCCCCCCATATATACATAGATATATATACACATATATACATACACATACAAACATATATATACACACACCCAATACACACACATACACACACATATATATACACACAAACATATATACACACACATATATATGCACACACATATACACACACATATATGTACACACACACATATATACACTCACACATATATATATATATACACACAAACACACATATATACACATATACATATATATATATCACACACATTTATGTACATACACACATATATACATACACAAACACACATATATATACACACAAACATATATAGATAGATAGATATATACACACATATACACACACATACATATACACACACACATATATATATACTCACACATATACACACACACATCCATATCTACACACACACACATATATATACACACAAACACACACACATATACACACTTATACACACACATATATACACTCACACACATATATGTACATACACACAAACATATACATATATATACACACATATATATACATACACAAACGCATATATACACACATATATACACATACACACAGAGGCATATATATATACACACATACACAAACATATATACACACAAACACACACACACACACATATACACATACACAATATGCACACACAAACTTGTATATATACACACACATATATGTACACACACATATATATATGCACACATATATACACATACACACAGAGGCATATATATATACACACACATACACAAACATATATACACAAACACACACACACATATATACACAATATGCACACACAAACTTGTATATATACACACACATATATGTACACACACATATATATATGCACACACACAAACATGATAATATCCTACCCAATGGGGAATTCCAGGGGAAGGGCGCCCTAGAATGCCCGCCGGGGGTCCTTCCAGTGGGGGTCCCCATGATCCGTGACGCAGAATGGCTTTGGCAATGCCGGGCCATGTGTGCGAGCCCCCCTTGTTGTTCCTCTCTGTCCGTGTGTCCGTGTCCGGCAGGTGCTGGGCCATTACATCCGTCGGCAGAAGGACCCCGACGCCTTCATCGGGGAGATCAAGTTCATCGCCAGCGACCCCGACGAGAAGTTCTTCTTCAACGTCACCGACGAGGCCGCCCTCAACGACATCGTGGACGCCCTCGGGGACCGCATCTTCAGCCTCGAGGGTGAGGGACACTTCACCCGGGATGGGTGGCCTCAGGGCGAAGGGGCTTCCCACTCTCCGTCATCATCCAAGAGAGTGGGGTGGACTAGGCGGCCTCTGGGGGTCCCCTTCCCACTAGATAAGGGAAAGGTGGGAGAATGGGGTGGGCTAGGTGACCTTTGGGGGTCCCCTTCCCACTCGGTCTATGGCAAGAAATACTATAATAATAAATACAGTAATTATTAATACTATTAAATAAATAAATAAATAATAATAATAACAATAAAGAAGGAAGGATATAAAATAATAATAATAATAAATACTATAAATAATATAATAATAATAAATACTATAAAATAGTAAATACTATAAATAATAATATAATAATAAATACTATAAAATAATAATAATAATAATAATAATAAAGAAGGAAGAATTGGGTGGGCTAGATGGATTTTGGAGATCCCCTTCCCAATGCCCCATGACAACATATAGGAAAGAGTGGCAAATGGGGTGGACTGGATGACCTTTGGTGGGCCCCTTCCCACTCTTGACCATAAGATCGAATGGGGTGGACTAGATGACCTTTGGGAGTGCCCTTTCCACTATCAATGATAAGATAATGGGATAGACTAGATGACCTTTGGGGCCTCGTTCCCACTTCGTCTAGTGCAAGAAATGTGGTAATAATAAATACTATAAAATAATAATACTATAAAATAATAATAATATATAATAATACTATAAAATAATAATAATATACAATAATAACAATAAAATACTATAATAATACTATAAAATAATAATAAATACTATAAAATAATAAATACTATACATAATACTATACAATAATAATATTATAATAAATACTATAAATAATATGAAATAATAATATTATACTATAAAATAATAAATACTATAAATTAATAATAATAAATACTATAAAATAATAAATACTATACATAATAATATATAAAATAATAATAGGTACTATAAAATAATAAATACTATAAATTTATAATGATAAATACTATAAAATAATAATACTATAAAATAATAATAATAAATACTATAAAATAATAAATACTATACATACAGTAATAATAATAAATACTATAAAAATGAAAAATAATATTATACTATAAAATAATAAATACTATAAATTAATAATAATAAATACTATAAAATAATAATACTATACATAATAAATAATAATAATAAACACTATAAAATAATAAATACTATAAATAATATAAATACTATAAAATAAACACTATAAAATAATAATAATAAATATTACAAAATAATAAATATAATAAATAATAAATACTATAAATAATACTATAAAATAATAATAAATACTATAAATAATACTATACATAATAAATAATAATAATAAACACTATAAAATAATAATATATAATAAAATAATAATAAACACTATAAAATAATATAAACAAATAATAAAATAATAAAAATAAATACTATAAATAATACTATAAAATAATAATAAATACTATAAATAATAATATAAAATAATAATAAAAGCATATAATATAATAATATAATATAAAATTATAATAAATACTATTACAGAAGGAAAAAAGGAAGACTGGGGTGGACTGAATGACCTTTGGTGGGCCCCTTCCCACTCTTGATCATAAAATAGAAGAGAATGGGGTGGACTAGATGATCTTTGGGGTCCCTTTTTCACTCTAATAATAGCCTAAAAGGGGGGGGTGGGAGAATGGGGTGGGATGGGAGAATGGGAGAATGGGGTGGTCTAGATGACCTTTGGGGTCCCCAACTCCCTATGACAAGAGGACTGGAGGACCTTAAGGGTTCCCCTCTCTCTTTCTTTCATTTACGCGCAGGGACCCGTGAATACAGTTCCTTTGAGCTGGAAATGTCGCAGGTGGGCTTCTCGACGCACCTCTTAGAGGTAAGGCGGTGGGAGCAAAAGCGGGAGGAAGATATTATTATTATTGTTGTTATTATTACACTTTTATTATATAAATAGATATGAATGGTACGTATGTGTGTTTGCAGGATGGGCTTCTGTTTGGGATGGTGGGCGCCTACGACTGGGACGGGGCCGTCTTGCGCGAAGGTCCGAACGAGAGGCTCATTCCGCCACGAAAGGCCTTCGAAAGCGAGTTCCCGCTCAGGATGAAAAACCATGCCGCCTACCTGGGTCAGGGAACTATTATTCTTATTTTATCAAGTTATTATTATTATTGTCATTTTATAGGTTGTATTGTTATATATTATTATTTTATAGCATTCTTATTTGATATTTATTTTAATTTTATAGTTTTCTTATTTTATTATTATTACTATGTATAGTATTTATTATTTTTATTTTCTAATCTTTATTATTTTTATATTCTAGACTTTATTTTTATTTCATATTATTATTATATAGTATTTATTTTTATTTTTACTATTATTAATATTGCTTTATAGTATTAATTATTCTTATTTTATCTTATTTTATTTTATCATTATTACTATTTATAGTATTTATTACAACAACAAAACTTTATTACAGTAATAGTATTTATTATTATTTTATAGTATATTTTAGTACTACTAATATTACTTTAAAGTATTTATTATTCTTATTTATAATATTTTATTATTATTTATAGTATTTATTATATAGTATTATTATTTATAATATTTTAGCATTATTATTTTATAATTATTACTATTTATAGTGTTTATTATTATATATTTTTATTTTTATTTTTTATTTTTATTTTTAGTATTATTCTTATTTATATATTATTATTTAGTTATTTTATTGGTATTATTATTTATAGTATTTTAGCATTATTATTTCATTATTATTATTTATAGTATTTATTATTATTTTATAGTATTTATTTTAGTACTATTAATATTACTTTATAGTATTTATTATTATTATTTATGATATTTTATTATTATTTATAGTATTTATTTTATAGTATTATTATTTATAGTATTTTAGCATCATTATTTAATAATTATTACTATTTATAGTGTTTAAATATTTTATTATTATTTATAGTATTTATTTTATAGTATTATTTATAGTATTTTAGCATCATTATTTAATAATTATTACTATTTATAATATTTATTATTATTTTATAGTATTTATTTTTATTTTTAGTATTACTAATATTACTTCATAGTATTATTCTTATTTATAATATTTTATTATTATTATTATATAGTATTTAAATTATAGTATTATTTATAGTATTTTTGCATTATCTTATAATTATTACTATAGTATTTATTATTATTTTATAGTATTTATTATTTATTTTTAGTATTATTAAAATTACTTCACAGTATTTATTATTCTTATTTATAACCTTTATTATTATCATTTTATAGTTTTTATATTGTAGTATTATTCATAGTATTTAGCATTATTATTTTGTAATTATTACTATGTATAGTATTTATTATTATTTTATAGTATTTATTACTGTTTTATAGTACTTATTATTATATAGCATTATTACTTATAGTATTTATTTTTTACTTTATAGTATTTATTATCATTATTATTTTATAGCATTATTATTATTCATACTATTTATTTTAATTTTATAGTATTTATTGTTCTATAAATACTATAAAATAAAAAAATAAATATTTCATAGTAGTTATTATTATTGCATAGTATTATTATTAATTTATATTATTATTTTACAGTATTTATAGTATGTTATTATTATTTTATAATATTGATTATGATCATTATTATTTTGTAGTATTCATTATTACCGTATTTTCTCAACTAGTTTCAGTACCACCACCAAATTATATATATAACGTACACCTATTATTATTATTATTATTATTATTATTATCACAATTGATCCGAAATTTTCCCATAGGGTACACAGTGTCGTCCATCAAGCTGCGTGGCGGGAGGGCGCTCTTGGTGGCCGGCGCTCCCCGCTTCAAGCACAAGGGCAAGGTCATCCTCTTTGAGATGGGCAGCCGTGGCGCGGACACCCTGCGCATCACCCAAGCACTGACCGGCGAGCAGGTAGAGTGGCCCTCAGCCATTCCCAATGGACGGGCATGGATTCCACCGCATTGGGTTCCATATAAGAGACAGAGCTATGGTTGAAAGGTATAGACGAGAGGTCATCTGGTCCATTCCTTGGAACCATCCATGAGACCCCTAGAGGTCATCTAGTCTATCTTTTGAATCATAGATGAGACCTCTAGAGGTCATCTACTCTACATACCTTTGATCTATAGTCAGAAGGAACCCCTCAAGGACATCTACATTTTCATCATAGATGGGACCCCTAGAGGTCATCTAGTCTAGAACCATAGATGGGACCCCTAGAGGTCATCTAGTCTAGAACCATAGATGGGACCCCTAGAGGTCATCTAGTCTAATAATCATAGATGGGAACCCTCGAGGTCATCTATAACCTTTGATGGGAACCCTAGTGGTCATCTAATCTATACTTCATTCATAGATGGGACCCTAGAGGTCACCTAGTCCATAACCATTGATGGGACCCTAGAGGTCTTCTAGTCTAGAACCATAGATGGGACCCTAGAGGTCATCTAGTCTAGAACCATAGATGGGACCCTAGAGGTCATCTAGTCTAGAACCATAGATGGGACCCTAGAGGTCATCTAGTCTAGAACCATAGATGGGACCCTAGAGGTCATCTAGTCTAGAACCATAGATGGGATAGAGGTCATCTAGGAACCATAGATGGGACCCTAGAGGTCATCTAGTCATAGATGGGACCCTCAAGGTCATCTAGTCTAGAACCTTTGATAGGAACCCTAGAGGTCATCTAGTCTAATAATCATAGATGGGAACCCTAGAGGTCATCTAATCTATACTACATTCATAGATGGGACCCTAGAGGTCATCTAGTCTAGAACCATAGATGGGACCCTAGAGGTCATCTAGTCTAGAACCATAGATGGGACCCTAGAGGTCATCTAGTCTAGAACCTGGTCATCTAGTCTAGAACCTAGATGGGAGGTCATCTAGTCTAGAACCATAGATGGGACCCTAGAGGTCATCTAGTCTAGAACCATAGATGGAACCCTAGAGGTCATCTAGTCTATCTTTTGAATCATAGATGAGACCTCTAGAGGTCATCTAGTCTATAACCTCATTGATCTAGATGGGAACCCTCAAGGACATCTACATTTTCATCATAGATGGGACCCCTAGAGGTCATCTAGTCTAATAATCATAGATGGGAACCCTAGAGGTCATCTAATCTATACTACATTCATAGATGGGACCCTAGAGGTCATCTAGTCTAGAACCATAGATGGGACCCTAGAGGTCATCTAGTCTAGAACCATAGATGGGAACCCTAGAGTTCATCTAGTCTAGAACCAGGTCAGATGGGACCCTAGAGGCCATCTAGTCTAGAACCATAGATGGGACCCTAGAGGTCATCTAGTCTAGAACCATAGATGGGATCCCTAGAGGTCATCTAGTCTAATAATCATAGATGGGAACCCTCAAGGTCATCTAGTCTAGAACCTTTGATAGGAACCCTAGTGGTCATCTAATCTATACTTCATTCATAGATGGGATCCTAGAGGTCACCTAGTCCATAACCATAGATGGGACCCTAGAGGTCATCTAGTCTAGAACCATAGATGGGACCCCTAGAGGTCATCTAGTCTAGAACCATAGATGGGACCCTAGAGGTCATCTAGTCTAGAACCATAGATGGGACCCTAGAGGTCATCTAGTCTAGAACCATAGATGGGACCCTAGAGGTCATCTAGTCTAGAACCATAGATGGGACCCCTAGAGGTCATCTAGTTTATAACCATAGATGGGAACCCTAGTGGTCATCTAATCTATACCTCATTCATAGATGGGACCCCTAGAGGTCATCTAGTCTATAATCATAGATGCCCCCCCTCTAGAGGTCATCTAGTCTAATAATCATAGATGGGAACCCTAGTGGTCATCTATACTTCATTCATAGATGGGAACCTAGTGGTCATCTAGTCTAATAATCATAGATGGGACCCCTAAAGGTCATCTAGTCTATCCAATCATAGATGGAACCCTAGAGGTCATCTAGTCTAGAACCATAGATGGGAACCCTAGTGGTCATCTAGTCTATACTTCATTCATAGATGGGACCCTAGAGGTCATCTAGTCTATAATCATTGATGGGGACCCTAGTGGTCATCTAATCTATACTTCATTCATAGATGGGTCCCCTAGAGGTCATCTAGTCTATCAATCATAGATGGGAACCCAAGTGGTCATCTAATCTATACTTCATTCATAGATGGGACCCTAGAGGTCATCTAATCTATAATCATAGATGGGAACCCTAGTGGTCATCTAGTCTATCCAATCATACATGGGAACCCAAGTGGTCATCTAATCTATACTTCATTCATAGATGGGAACCCTAGAGGTCATCTAGTCTAATAATCATAGATGGGAACCCTAGTGGTCATCTATACTTCATTCATAGATGGGACCCTAGTGGTCATCTAGTCTAATAATCATAGATGGGAACCCTAGTGGTCATCTAGTCTATCCAATCATACATGGGAACCCAAGTGGTCATCTAATCTATACTTCATTCATAAATGGGAACCCTAGAAGTCATCTAGTCTAATAATCATAGATGGGAACCCTAGTGGTCATCTATACTTCATTCATAGATGGGACCCTAGTGGTCATCTAGTCTAATAATCATAGATGGGACCCTAGTGGTCATCTAGTCTATACTTCAATCATAGATGGGACCGTAGTGGTCATCTAATCTATAATCATAGGTGGGACCCTAGTGGTCATCTAGTCTATACTTCAATCATAGATGGGACCCAAGTGGTCATCTAGTCTATACTTCAATCATAGATGGGACTGTAGTGGTCATCTAATCTATAATCATAGATGGGACCCTAGTGGTCATCTAGTCTATCAATCATAGATGGGAACCCAAGTGGTCATCTAGTCTATACTTCAATCATAGATGGGACTGTAGTGGTCATCTAATCTATAATCATAGATGGGAACCCTAGTGGTCATCTAGTCTATCCAATCATACATGGGAACCCAAGTGGTCATCTAATCTATACTTCATTCATAGATGGGAACCCTAGAGGTCATCTAGTCTAATAATCATAGATGGGAACCCTAGTGGTCATCTAAATTATACTTCATTCATAGATGGGACCCCCAGAGGTCATCTAGTCTAGAACCATTGATGGGACCCTAGAGGTCATCTAGTCAATATTTTGAATCATAGATGGGACCCCTAGAGGTCATCTAGTCCTAGACTTTTGAACCGCAAGAGTCGGAAGGGCCCCCTAGAGGTCATCTAGCCCTCTCCTCGGGTCTTACTTTGCAGATCGGGGGCTACTTTGGGAGCGAGGTCTGCCCGGTGGACGTGGACGGAGACGGGGTGACGGATGTCCTGCTGGTGGCCGCGCCCATGTACCTGGGCCCCCAGAACAAGGAGACCGGCCGCGTCTACGTCTACCGCGTGGGGCAAGTGAGTGCGGGGTCACTCTCTCAGCCTTGGGGGGCCACGCGCATGTGGACGAGAGAGTGTGACTAAGGGCGCCGTCTCCCGCGCAGTCGCTGCTGTCCGCCAACGGGACGCTGGAGTCGGACCCGAAGCCTCAGGACGCCCGCTTTGGCTTTGCCCTGCTGGCCTTGCCGGACCTCAACCAGGACGGGTTCAATGATGTGGCCGTGGGCGCGCCGCTCGAGGACGGGCACCAGGGGGCGGTCTACCTCTACCACGGACAGCGCAACTCCCTCCGGCCACAGTACTCACAGGCAAGTCATTCGAATACACTAATGTCACAATTAGAATATATAGATCCATGACACCCATTGAAATGGGTGCCATAATAATAATAACAATAATAATAATACAGTTGACCTATGACACCCATTGGTAGAAAATAATAGTAATAATAATAATAATATACAGTTCACCTGTGACACCCATTGCATTGGTAGATGCCACAATAATAGTATCAATAACAACAACAAAATAATAGTAGTAATAATAATATGGATGATATCTGGTTTGCAAACAGGAATTTGGAGGTCTCTTGTCGTTTAACTTTCCTCTTTCTTTCTTTCTTTCTTTCTTTCTTTCTTTCCGTGCAGCGTATTGAGGCGTCTTCCTTCCGCCTGGGCTTGGGCTACTTTGGCCGCAGCCTGGATGGTCAGATTGACCTGGACGGGGACGGATTGGTGGACCTGGCCGTCGGGGCACAAGGGGCAGCTGTCCTCCTCAGGTGAGCACACACCGTCCGCTTCGGGATGCAGTCTGAACTTTGCCATTGACTTTAGTACAAAATAAGAATAGAGTTGGGAGAGACTTCCTTAAAAATAGTAACAACAACAACATTATGTAACACGATTTTTGTCCCTGGGTTATAAATCCATTATGCCAACCTAGTAATATATTATGTTAATTATATATAATTATATTATATTATATAGTATAGTATTATATTATTTTAATATAATATATTAAAATAATATAACATTATATAATGTAGTATATTATTTTAATACAACATATTATTATAATATATTATATGTATTCTATATCAATATACAATATAATATTCATAGATTAGATTAATTGTATAAAAATAGTATATATATACATAATATATATATACTATATTTTATAATATATACTATATTTTATAATATATACTATATTTTATAATATATACTATATTTTATATATACTATATTTTAATGATATAATAATATATTAAAAAGTTGTGTGTGTGTATATATATATATATAATTTATATAATATATTATATAATATATATATATAATTTCGACATATACCACCCTTCTCTATTTCGGACAGTAGTGACTGTAGTCAAAGACCGAAAGATACCGAACAATTTTACTGGGCGTGAGCTAGCAGACTCTATCAGAGAGGCATAGTACAGTTTTTTTCGCCTCTCTGATAGTACGCTCGTAAGCGTCCTTAAACTGCTTATAAGTTGATCTCATAGCTTCGTCATGGTGTACCCGCCACACGCTCTGTAGCCATCTCTTCTCCCGCTTCATCGATCGCAATCCTTCGGTGTACCAAGGGGACCGATTCTTGCGGGGTCGGAGAGGGTGTCCAGGGGCAATCTGCTCTTCGATATATGTTTGCTGTATATATGTTGCGCTCCGCCCTGAGTGAGAAGGGCGGAATATAAATTTCAAAATAAATAAATAAATAAATAAATAAATAAATGTTTATCGAGATTTAATAATATTAGATTAGATTATTATATATTATTTAACTATTTATTTATTTATTGATTTGATTTTATACCGCCACTTCCGGGGGCTCGGGGCGGTTTACAAGGAAGAGTAAACAATATATAATATATTAGTAATTATATGTCATGTATTATAATTATATTCTATACTGACATATAATAAGATTATTATATTATATTATATATTCTATATTGATATGTAATAAGATAAAATAAGATTGGTAATTAGATTATTATATAAATATTAGATTATATACACATATGTAATTATGTAATATATATATATATATATATATATAATATGTTACGTATTGAAATAATATTAGTGGATTATATAATGATAATAATAATAATAATATAATCGTAAGGTTGGAAAGGTTCCCCAAAGGCCATCCAGTCCAACCTTATTCTACCAGGGATCCCTCCCGACAGATGGCCATACAGCTCTTGCGTAGAAACCCCCCAGAGAAGAAGACTATGGTTGGAAGGGTCCTCCAAAGGGCATCCAGTCTGACCCTCGGACCCTTTTGGGGGCTAGAGGGGATCTCTAGAGGGCATCTAGTCTGTATACCTTGGACAGGTCGCGGAAGGTCGTGCAGGTGGAGGCTTCGATCTCAGCTAACCCGTCGGCCATCAACGTCGTCCAGAAGAATTGCCATCGTAACGGGAAGGAGTCCCTCTGCGTCTCGGCCAACCTCTGCTTCCGGGCCTCATCATCCTACTCACCCTCACGCTCCAGCTCCTTCAGTGAGTAGGACCACTCTTAATATCATATTTATTATTATTGTTATTATTATTAAATATTGTGATATAATATAATAATTATTATATAATTTATTATTATATTATATTATTATTAGCCTATCTATATAATAAAAATATTATTATTAAATATTGTAATATAATATAATTATTATAATATAATTTATTATTATATGATTACATTATTATTAGCCTATCTATATAATATAAAAATTAAAATAATATAATATTATAATATATAATTATATATATAATTTTAACTATATAATAATCTATATTATATAATATATTACATATTATATATTATATAATGTATTACATTGTATATTATATTATAATATTTATTATTATATTATAATATCTAATGCAATAATTATAATCATACAATAATATAGTATCATATTACATAATTATATAATATATTTATTTATATAATAGTTATAACCCTATAATTAAAAAGTTATATTACATGATTATTATACCATGTTACGTTATTGTTATTATATATATATATATTTGTATAATAATTTTAATATAGTCTAATAATTATATATAATATAATCATATAATTTATTATATTATTGTTAATGGAAGGAGCGGTCTATAAGATCAAATAATAAATAAATAAATGTTATATAATATATATAATATTATATATATTGTTTATATAATCATTATTACACATTATTTTATATATATATAACATAATAAATATATATTATATATATATTGTTTATATAATATAATCATTACACATTATTTTATATATATATAACATAATAAATATATATATATTATATATATATTGTTTATATAATATAATCATTATTACACGTTATTTATATATATATAACATAATATATATATATATTATTGTTTATATAATATAATCATTATTACACATTATTTTATATATATATATGTAACATAATAAATATATACAGTATATAATATTATATATTGTTTATATAATATAATCATTATCACACATTATTTTATATATAAAAACATAATATATATATAATATTATATATATTTATATAATATAATCATTATTACACATTATTATATATAAAAAACATAATAAATATAATCTTATAACATTTATATTATACTATATATATAAACAATATATATAATATTATATATATTTATATAATATAATCATTATTACACATTATTATATATAAAAAACATAATAAATATAATCTTATAACATTTATATTATACTATATATATAATACTATATATATATTGTTTATATAATATAATCATTATTACACATTATTTTATATATATATATAACGTAAGTAATATAATTTTTATATTATACTATAATATATTACTATTAGATCATATATAATATTTATTTAATATGATATAATAATAATTAATATATTACATTATTATTAATATTAATGTTTTATATTTTTATATTATTATTAATAATAAATAATATAATATAATACTATTATATATAATATAATATAATAGTATGTTGGTATAATACAAAGGTTTGGAGCCTTGGACACGAATATTCATACACGAATATTATTTAAATTATATTATAATATAGATAATATAATAATTATAATATTTTACCATGCCAATATTCTACTATTATGATGTAATATGTTATGTAACGTATAGTGTATTGAACTTTGACCTGCAGGCATCAAGTACAACGTCTCTCTGGACGACCGGAAGTTCGGGACGCGGGCCATTTTCGACAGTAACACCCAGAAGCGCATCCAGAAGCGCATACGGGCCACCATTGGCCGGACGGCCTGCGCCACCGCACGCTTCCACGTCATTGTGAGTAGGACACGGCCCAGATAAATATTATTATTAATAATAATATCAATTAAATAATAATAATAAATAAATACCTTCAATAATAATAATATACAATGCTCCTCCGAACGCAGGACACTTCGGACTATTTGCGCCCGGTGTCGGTGCTGCTGACGTTTGCCTTGAGCGACGCGGAACCCGGACCCGTTTTGGATGAGAGGTCACCCACCGTCATCAAGAAATCGGTGAGAGTCGGTGTTCCTGGCTATCTGTCGGGAGGGATCGAATGGTGCCTTGACCATTTATTTCCCCTTAGATCCCCTTCTTCAAGGACTGCGGTGAAGACGACGAGTGCGTCACCGACCTGGCGCTGCGAGTGCGGATGGACATTGCCGGATCCAGGTCAGTAATAATAATAATAATATTAATAATAATAATCAATAAGAGGCCAGGTGGTCAAAGGGTTGGATATAATAATAATAATAATAATAATGTATTATAATAATATAATGTAATATAAAATAATATCAGAATACAATAATAATAATAATACGGTTAATAGGAAGCCAGGTGTTACGATTGGAAATAATAATAATAATAGCATCCTATTACCTCATTATATTATATTATAATATATTATTATTTCCTACTTCTTGACACCTAGCCTCTTAATAATCTTTTTTATTGTTATAGTCACACATATACATATGTGTGTGTGTGTGTGTGTGTGTGTGTATATATATATATATATACAGTGTATATAAATAATATTTAATATATATTATCTATACCCTTTGAGGCCATATTATATTATATTATATTATGATATAATATAATATAATAATAATTAGGTTAATAGAAGACCAGATCTCTAAGGCTAGGATATTATTACTATTATTATTATTATTAACATTGATATAACTAGGTTAATAGCAGGCCAGGTGTCAAAGGGTAGGAAATAATAATAATAATAACAATAATATAATGCTTAATAGGCCAGGTGTCAAAGGGTAGGAAATAATAATAATAATAATATGCTTAATAGGAGGCCAGGTGTCAAAGGGTAGGAAATAATAATAATAATAATAATAATAATAAAATGCTTAATAGGAGGCCAGGTGTCAAAGGGTAGGAAATAATAATAATAACAACAATAATATAATGCTTAATAGGAGGCCAGGTGTCAAAGGGTAGGAAATAATAATAATAATAATATGCTTAATAGGCCAGGCGTCAAAGGGTAGGAAATAATAATAATAATAATATGCTTAATAGGCCAGGTGTCAAAGGGTAGGAAATAATAATAATAATAATATGCTTAATAGGAGGCCAGGTGTCAAAGGGTAGGAAATAATAATAATAATAATAATATAATGCTTAATAGGAGGCCAGGTGTCAAAGGGTAGGAAATAATAATAATAATAATAATAATGCTTAATAGGAGGCCAGGTGTCAAAGGGTAGAGAATAATAATAATAATAATATGATTAATAGGAGGCCAGGTGTCAAAGGGTAGGAAATAATAATAATAATAATAATAATAATAAAATGCTTAATAGGAGGCCAGGTGTCAAAGGGTAGGAAATAATAATAATAATAATAATAATAAAATGCTTAATAGGAGGCCAGGTGTCAAAGGGTAGGAAATAATAATAATAATAATAATGCTTAATAGGAGGCCAGGTGTCAAAGGGTAGGAAATAATAATAATAATAATAATAATGCTTAATAGGAGGCCAGGTGTCAAAGGGTAGGAAATAATAATAATAATAATAATAATGCTTAATAGGAGGCCAGGTGTCAAAGGGTAGGAAATAATAATAATAATAATAATAATAATATAATGCTTAATAGGAGGCCAGGTGTCAAAGGGTAGGAAATAATAATAATAATAATAATAATGCTTAATAGGAGGCCAGGTGTCAAAGGGTAGGAAATAATAATAATAATAATAATGCTTAATAGGAGGCCAGGTGTCAAAGGGTAGGAAATAATAATAATAATAATGCTTAATAGGAGGCCAGGTGTCAAAGGGTAGGAAATAATAATAATAATAATAATAATAATAATAATGCTTAATAGGAGGCCAGGTGTCAAAGGGTAGGAAATAATAATAATAATAATAATGCTTAATAGGAGGCCAGGTGTCAAAGGGTAGGAAATAATAATAATAATAATAATGCTTAATAGGAGGCCAGGTGTCAAAGGATAGGGAATAATAATAATAATAATGCTTAATAGGAGGCCAGGTGTCAAAGGGTAGGAAATAATAATAATAATAATAATAATAATGCTTAATAGGAGGCCAGGTGTCAAAGGGTAGGAAATAATAATAATAATAATAATAATAATAATGCTTAATAGGAGGCCAGGTGTCAAAGGGTAGGAAATAATGATAATAATAAGGTTAATAGGCCAGGTGTCAAAGGGTAGGAAATAATAATAATAATAATATAATGCTTAATAGGAAGCCAGGTGTCAAAGAGTAGGAAATAATAATGATAATAATAATATAATGCCTAATAGGAGGTCAGGTGTCAAAGGGTAGGAAATAATAATAATAATGTTAATATACTTAATAGGAGGCCAGGTGTCAAAGGGTAGGAAATAATAATAATAATAATATAATGTAATATAATATATTAATAAGGATTAATGGGAAGCCAGGTGTCAAAGGGTAATGTATAATAATAATAATAATAATAATAATAATAATTATTATTATTATTATTATTATTATACCTTCAAGTCTTCTCTGCATTGCCCAGTGCCTCTGAGTATGTGCCTTTCCAATAATAACAATAACAATACCCTCATCCTATCCAAGATGGTGGGAGATGACGTTTATCATATTGGGAGTCTGGGTGAGAAGAATAACCCTAATAATAATAATAATAATAATAATAATAATATTGAACATGCCTAGAAGATGGTGGTCAATGTGTGTTGTAGGCATATTCTCGATTCTGGTTGCAGGCAGAGCCCGCACGTGGTGCGCAAGGCCCGGCGCAAGGCCGTGGTGGAGGTCCTTCTGGAGAACAAGAAGGAGAACGCCTACAACGCCAGCCTCGCGCTCTGGTTCTCCAGGAACCTCCACTTCTCCAGCTTGGTCCTCAAGGTACGGCTCCCATGTTCTAGATCCTGTGTTCGGTGCTCAAGCAGCTCCCTCCTTGAACCAGGGTTCCGTGTCCCCTGCGCAGGATCCAGATCCCATGTTTTAGATCCCATGTCCCATGTTCAAGAGATCCTCCCTATGCCCCCAATTCCGAACACTTGGTTCTACATCCCGTATCCCACACTCAAGATATCTCCAATGGGAGCTCTAGATCCCATGTTCCATGTGAATGACTTGTGTTTTAGATCCCATGTCCCATGTTCAACAGATCCTCCCTATGCCCCCAATTCCGAACACTTGGTTCTACATCCCGTATACCACACTCAAGATATCTCCAATGGGAGCTCTAGATTCCCATGTTCCATGCAAATGACTTGTGTTCTAGATCCCATGTCCCATGTTCAACAGATCCTCCCTATGCCCCCAATTCCGAACACTTGGTTCTAGATCCCGTATCCCACACTCAAGATATCTCCAATGGGAGCTCTAGATCCCATGTTCCATGCAAATGACCTGTGTTCTAGATCCCATGTTCCATGTTCAAGAGATCCTCCCTATGCCCCCAATTCCGAACACTTGGTTCTACATCCCGTATACCACACTCAAGATATCTCCAATGGGAGCTCTAGATCCCATGTTCCATGTGAATGACTTGTGTTTTAGATCCCATGTCCCATGTTCAACAGATCCTCCCGAACACTTGTTCTAGATCCCGTATCCCACACTCAAGATACAATGGGAGCTCTAGATTCCCATGTTCCATGCAAATGACTTGTGTTCTATCCCATGTCCCATGTTCAAGAGATCCTCCCTATGCCAATCCGAACACTTGGTTCTACATCTTGCTCTAGATATCTCCAATCCTAGATCCATGTTCCATGCAAATGACTTGTGTTCTAGATCCCATGTCCCCAACAGTTCAAGAACAGACCACCTCCCAATGCCTAGATCCCAATTCCATGCAAATGAACACTTGGTTCCCTACATCTTGTATCCGTATACCACACTCAAGATATCTCCAATGGGAGCTCTAGATCCCATGTTCCATGCAAATAACCTGTGTTCTAGATCCCATGTTCCATGTTCAAGAGATCCTCCCTATGCCCCCAATTCCGAACACTTGGTTCTACATCTTGTATCCCACACTCAAGTTCAATGGGAGCTCTAGATCCCATGTTCCATGCAAATGACCATCCCATGTTCCATGTTCAGAGATATCTTTGCCCCCAATGAACACTTGGTTCTACATCCCGCTCAAGATATCCAATGGGAGATCCCATGTTCCATGCAAATGACTTGTGTTCTAGATCCCATGTCCCATGTTCAACAGATCCTCCCTATGCCCCCAATTCCGAACACTTGGTTCTACATCTTGTATCCCACACTCAAGATATCTCCAATGGGAGCTCTAGATCCCATGTTCCATGCAAATGACCTGTGTTCTAGATCCCATGTTCCATGTTCAAGAGATCCTCCCTTTGCCCCCAATTCCGAACACTTGGTTCTACATCTTGTATCCCACACTCAAGATATCTCCAATGGGAGCTCTAGATCCCATGTTCCATGCAAATGACCTGTGTTCTAGATCCCATGTTCCATGTTCAAGAGATCCTCCCTATGCCCCCAATTCCGAACACTTGGTTCTACATCTTGTATCCCACACTCAAGATATCTCCAATGGGAGCTCTAGATCCCATGTTCCATGTGAATGACTTGTGTTTTAGATCCCATGTCCCATGTTCAACAGATCCTCCCTATGCCCCCAATTCCGAACACTTGGTTCTACATCCCGTATACCACACTCAAGATATCTCCAATGGGAGCTCTAGATCCCATGTTCCATGCAAATGACCTGTGTTCTAGATCCCATGTTCCATGTTCAAGAGATCCTCCCTATGCCCCCAATTCCGAACACTTGGTTCTACATCTTGTATCCCACACTCAAGATATCTCCAATGGGAGCTCTAGATCCCATGTTCCATGCAAATGACTTGTGTTCTAGATCCCATGTCCCATGTTCAACAGATCCTCCCTATGCCCCCAATTCCGAACACTTGGTTCTACATCCCGTATACCACACTCAAGATATCTCCAATGGGAGCTCTAGATCCCATGTTCCATGCAAATGACTTGTGTTCTAGATCCCATGTTCAAGAGATCATCCCAACGTCTCCTCCCCGAAGCACATCATTCCAGGTTCCTGCTCCCATGCTCAAGAGATCTCCAAAGTGGAGCCTAGATCTTGTGTTTTAGATTCTGTGATCCATGCTCAAGAGGCCCTCTTGATGCGCCATTATCCACCACTGGGTTCTAGATCACCAAGGGCTCCCATGTGTTCACGAGATCCTCCCCCGATACTCCCTTCCCCAAACATAGGGTTCTATATCCTTTGTTCTGTGTCCTATATATCCTTCTAGACACATGGTTCTAGGTCCCCAGATTAAAGGCATCCCAACGCCCAATTACCAAACAGTGGGTTCTAGATCACCTGTTCCAGGCACATGGTCCTCATGTTCTAGATCCTGGACCTTGTGTTTGGGGAATTATAGCTCTTGTGATGATGGCTCTGGGTCCAAGATCCTGGGTTCTAGATCCCAGTATGCCCTCCCAATGCCTTTTCCAAACGTGGAGTGTGTTTTGCTGGGACTAGAACCTAAATAGGAACCCTCTTTTTTCCTTTTCTTGATATTATTACTAGCTTGTGTAGGTGGCGTATTTTGGGTGTTTGTGTGTGTTTGTAGAGTATCAGTGCAGTGTTGTGTTGTGTTGTGGTTGGAGTATACTGTGGGTGGAGTTGGTTTTTGTTTGTGGTGGTGGTAGGTGTTGTGTGTGCGGGGTCCCGTAAGGTTGGGGGGATGGGTTGTGATCGGAAGTTGTGTTGTGTTGTGTGGGTAGGAATTGCTGGAGTATTGTGCCTGGGACGTGTGTGTATTTGGAGGTGTGTGTGGTGGAGAGTAGTGAGTACACCCCACTAATACCTGACAATACGTTGTCAGGTATTAGTGGGGCGTATTTTGTGTGTGTTGTGGTGACATAGTTGTCTCAGTCTGGCTGTGTGCTGGTTGTGATGTGGAGGGGGGGTGTTGCTTTTGCCAGTGGTGTTTGTTGTGAATTTTGGTTGGGTTTTTGTGTTGTAGTATTGTTTTTTTGGGGGGGGGGTTTGCAAGTTTGTGTTATTCCGGCGGTATGTGTTTGTCAGTGGTGCCTGTGTCCCTGATGCCCTATTTGTGTTAGTGTTATGTCCTCCTGGTAGTTATGTCCTCCTGTGTTAGTTGGTTGAACTGTGTTGGTTTCTGTGTAGCAGTGGTATGTATGCGTTGTGTGTGTTGTGTGTGTGTTGTGTTGTGGGTCTGTAGAGGTAGGCATTGCGAGTTGTGTGGCTGTCATGTTGTGGGTGTGGTGTTTCTAAAGTGGAGGATTGGTGGTGTGTGGGTGGGATGGTGCTTGGAGAAGAGTTTGTGGTGTTGAGTGTGTAGTTTGTTGTTGTGAGTGTGCAGTGGTAGTGTGGTGTGGATGTACGGTGTGTATGTGGGGTGTGTTAGTTGGTTGTGCTTTGCAGGTTTCTGTGTAGCAGTGGTATGTATGTGTTGTGTGTGTTGTGTGTTTGTTGTGTTGTGGGTCTCTAGAGGTAGGCATCGCGAGTTGTGTGGCTGTCATGTTGTGGGTGTGGTGTTTGTAAAGTGGAGGATTGGTGGTGTGTGGGTGGGATGGTGCTTGGAGAAGAGTTTGTGGTGTTGAGTGTGTAGTTTGTTGTTGTGAGTGTGCAGTGGTAGTGTGGTGTGGATGTACGGTGTGTATGTGGGGTGTGTTAGTTGGTTGTACTGTGCTGGTTTCTGTTTAGCAGTGGTATGTATGCGTTGTGTGTGTTGTGTGTCTGTTGTGTTGTGGGTCTGTAGAGGTAGGCATCGCGAGTTGTGTGCCTGTCATGTTGTGGGTGTGGTGTTTGTAAAGTGGGTGTCTTTTGTTGTGGGTGTCTTTTGTCCTGTGAGTGGTATGTATGTGCTCTGTGCACATAGTTGTGTATCTTCTGCATATTGGCGTTGTGTGGTATTTTGTGCTGGCTTGGTCTTTTGGATTGTGTTTCTCAAACAGTGTGGGAACCTGCTCCTCCTAGAGCTTGGCCTTGACAGTTTAACCCTCAAACACCAACTGACTAAACTCAAATCAGTTTTTTTTTTCAGCATTCTATCCTAGCCTTGGCTGGCTCCTTGCCCCACCATTACTATGGGAACTCAACCTCCCTGCATTTTGTGTTGGGCCGATGTTGGCCAATGATTATTATTTGCTGGCTTGTTGTGTTTTATATAAATAAAATAAGAACTGGGAAATGTAATATACCAATGTTTTAAATTATAATTTATATTATATTTCATTACTATGTTCTTATATTTTATATTCTTATTTTATTCCTATATTATTAAATATTATTTATTATTATTATTATTTTGCAGGGAGAGAACCCGGTGAAGGTCGAATGCACGGCTCCGTCGTCGCAAACCCGGTCCTGCAGCGTGGGGTTCCCCGTTTTCCGTTCGTCGGCCAAAGTAAAGCATATATACGGACTATGGATGGGTAACCCTTGGCTTGACCTTGTCCATATGACAAGGGATCTATAGAACTATTAATATTAATATATTTAAGGTGGTCCATATCTTCTCTCTCTTCAAAGGTGGCCTTTGCCCTTGAGTTCGAATTCAGCTGTTCCTCCCTTCTGAACCGAGCCCTGGTGAAGCTCATGGCAAACAGGTACCCATAATCATTGTTGTTGTTATTGTTATTGTTATTGTTATTATTATAGTTGTTGTTATTGTTATTATTAGTAGTAGTATTATGTCATATATTTTTAAATTTCTTATTTGTTGATAAGACTTCACTAGGACATATAGTGGGTCATGAGGGGGTCTGTGTGCCAAGTGTGGTCCTGATCCGTCATGCGTGAGGGTCGCAGTGGTCTCTGAAGGTACTGCAAATCCCATCAACCATGATCCGTCCTCCCCCAAACTGCACCAGGAGGTATAGTGGGTCATGAGGGGGTCTGTGTGCCTAGTGTGGTCCTGATCCGTCATGCGTGGGGGTCACAGTGGTCTCTGGAAGTGAGTGAAGGTACTGCAAATCCCATCATCCATGGTCCGTCCTCCCCCAAACTTCACTAGGACGTATAGTGGGTCATGAGGGGTCTGTGTGCCAAGTGTGGTCCTGATCCGTCATGCATGAGGGTCGCAGTAGTCTCTGAAGGTACTGCAAATCCCATCATCCATGATCCGCCCTCCCCCAAACTTCACTAGGACGTATACTGGGTCATGAGGGGTCTGTGTGCCAAGTGTGGTCCTGATCCGTCATGCGTGAGGGTCGCAGTGGTCTCTGAAAGTACTGCAAATCCCATCATCCATGGTCCGCCCTCCCCCAAACTTCACTAGGACGTATACTGGGTCATGAGGGGTCTGTGTGCCAAGTGTGGTCCTGATCCGTCATGCGTGAGGGTCGCAGTAGCCTCTGAAGGTACTGCAAATCCCATCATCCATGATCCGACCTCCCCCAAACTGCACCAGGACGTATACTGGGTCATGAGGGGTCTGTGTGCCAAGTGTGGTCCTGATCCGTCATGCGTGAGGGTCGCAGTGGTCTCTGAAGGTACTGCAAATCCCATCATCCATGATCCGCCCTCCCCCAAACTTCACTAGGAGGTATAGTGGGTCATGAGGGGGTCTGTGTGCCAAGTGTGGTCCTGATCCGTCATGCGTGAGGGTCGCAGTGGTCTCTGAAGGTACTGCAAATCCCATCATCCATGATCCGCCCTCCCCCAAACTTCACTAGGACGTATACTGGGTCATGAGGGGTCTGTGTGCCAAGTGTGGTCCTGATCTGTCATGCGTGAGGATCGCAGTGGTCTCTGAAGGTACTGCAAATCCCATCATCCATGATCCGCCCTCCCCCAAACTTCACTAGGAGGTATAGTGGGTCATGAGGGGGTCTGTGTGCCAAGTGTGGTCCTGATCCGTCATGCGTGAGGGTCGCAGTGGTCTCTGAAGGTACTGCAAATCCCATCATCCATGATCCGTCCTCCCCCAAACTTCACTAGGAGGTATAGTGGGTCATGAGGGGTCTGTGTGCCAAGTGTGGTCCTGATCCGTCATGCGTGAGGGTCGCAGTGGTCTCTGAAGGTACTGCAAATCCCATCATCCATGGTCCGTCCTCCCCCAAACTTCACTAGGAGGTATAGTGGGTCATGAGGGGTCTGTGTGCCAAGTGTGGTCCTGATCCGTCATGCGTGAGGGTCGCAGTGGTCTCTGAAGGTACTGCAAATCCCATCATCCATGATCCGTCCTCCCCCAAACTTCACTAGGAGGTATAGTGGGTCATGAGGGGTCTGTGTGCCAAGTGTGGTCCTGATCCGTCATGCGTGAGGGTCGCAGTGGTCTCTGAAGGTACTGCAAATCCCATCATCCATGGTCCGTCCTCCCCCAAATTTCACTAGGACGTATAGTGGGTCATGAGGGGGTCTGTGTGCCAAGTGTGGTCCTGATCCGTCATGCGTGAGGGTCGTAGTGGTCTCTGAAGGTACTGCAAATCCCATCATCCATGGTCCGTCCTCCCCCAAACTTCACTAGGAGGTATAGTGGGTCATGAGGGGGTCTGTGTGCCAAGTGTGGTCCTGATCCGTCATGCGTGGGGGTCGCAGTGGTCCCTGGAAGTGAGTGAAGGTACTGCAAATCCCATCATCCATTTATTATGATTTATACGAATAATAAATATATAAATATATTATTACTGCTTTATTTTGCCGTAGTGACAGCCTGGAGTTGAACGAGACCCTTGCGGACAACACGGCGCAAGTCGTGGCTTCCGTTCGCTATGAGCCGGACCTTTTCCTAACTAGGTAATTAATAATAATAATATTTTGTTTTCTTATGATTGGCCTTCCTCTTCCTTCCTTCCTTTCTCCCCTTCACCCTTTCCTTCTCTCCTTCCTTTTACCTCCTTCTCTCCTTTTCCTTCTTTCCCCCATTCTCCCTCTTTTTTCTTTCCTTTCTTTCTCCCCTTCACCCTTTCCTTCCTTCTCTCCTTCCTTTTCCCTCCTTCTCTCTCCTTCCTTCTTTCCACCATGCTCCCTCCCTCGTCCTTCCTCCCTCTTCTATTCCCCCCCCCCAGTCTTCCTTTCTTTCTCCTTCCTTTCTTTTCACTTCCTTCTCTCTCTCCCCTTCCGATGGATGGATGGATAGATAGATCGCAAGACAGAAATGCTAGATGGATGGATGGAGAGGGTGGGATATAAATAAATTTTCTTTCTTTTCTTTCTTTTCTTTCTTTCTTTCTTTTTTTCTTTCCTTTCTTTCTTTCTTTCCTTTCTTTTCTTTTTTCCTTTTTTCTTTCCTTTCTTTCTTTCTTTTTCTTTTCTTTCCTTCCTTTCTTTCTTTCCTTCCTTCCTTTCTTTTTTCTTTCCTTCCTTCCTTTTCTTTTTCTTTCTTTCTTTCCTTTTTCTTTTTTCTTTTTTTCTTTCTTTCATTCTTTTTCTTTCTTCTTTTCTTTCTTTTCTTTTTCTTTCTTTCCTTTCTTCTTTTCTTTTCTTTTTCTTTCTTTCTTTCTTTCCTTCCTTTCTTTTTTCTTTCCTTCCTTCCTTTTCTTTTTCTTTCTTTCTTTCCTTTCTTCCTTTCTTTTCTTTTTCTTTCTTTCTTTCCTTTCTTCCTTTCTTTTCTTTTTCTTTCTTTCATTCTTTCCTTCTTTCTTCCTTCCTTTCTTTTCTTTTTCTTTCTTTCCTTTCTTCCTTTCTTTTCTTTTTCTTTCTTTCTTTCTTTCCTTCCTTTCTTTTTTCTTTCCTTCCTTCCTTTTCTTTTTCTTTCTTTCTTTCCTTTCTTCCTTTCTTTTCTTTTTCTTTCTTTCTTTCCTTTCTTCCTTTCTTTCTTTCTTTCTTTCTTTCCTTTCTTCCTTTCTTTTCTTTCTTTCTTTCTTTCCTTTCTTCCTTTCTTTCCTTTCTTCCTTCTTTCTTTCTTTCCTTCTTTCCTTCTTTCTTTCTTTCTTTCTTTCCTTCCTTTCTTTTTTCTTTCCTTCCTTCCTTCCTTCCTTTTCTTTTTCTTTCTTTCCTTTCTTCCTTTTTTTCTTTCTTTCTTTCTTTCTTTCTTTCTTTCTTTCTTTCTTTCCTTCCTTTCTTCCTTCCTTCCTTCCTTCCTTCCTTCCTTCCTTCCTTCCTTCCTTCTTTTCTTTTTCTTTCTTTCTTTCTTTCTTCCTTTCTTTTCTTTTTCTTTTTCTTTTCTTTCTTTCCTTTTTTTTCTTTCTTCCTTTTTTCCTTCCTTCCTTCCTTCCTTCCTTCTTCCTTCCTTCCTTCCTTCTTTCCTTTCTCCCTTCCTTCCTTTTTTCTTTCCTTCCTTCCTTCCTTTCTTATGCTTGCCTTGTTTCTCCTTTTGCAAGTGACTCTACACTCAACCGCTACGAAGTCCACCCGGTCGGGACGTTTCCGAACGGCATGCGGCCCGAGTTCAGGACCACCGTCAAGGTATCGGATCGGGAAACAGGCGGCGGGATTCGCCAGATGAAAAACCTCGCTCTCTTATCCGAGTGTTTGTGCCTTTCCTTCCTCGCAGGTGCAAAACCTGGGCTGCTACGCCGTGGGCAACCTCTCCCTCTCCATGGAGCTCCCGGCGACGGCGTTCGGGGACAGCGTGTTCCTCTCCGTCACACGTGTTTGGGCCGACAATGTGAGTTTTCGGACACAAAGGACAGCCATGTTTGGAAGAATACGTCCCCACTGAGGCTTCTTAGACTCCGACAGAGCCATAGGTTCCATGGAGATCCCACCTAACCCTTAGGAAGGAGTCCGCTTCCTTCTCTGGAGGGTTTCGAATCAAGAGTCTGGCTGCTCATCTGTCAGGAAGGATCGGATTGTGTCTTCCTTCCTGGCAAAAGGGAGTCGGACTCTCAACTCTAGTATTCTATAATAGTTGTCTTACTTTCGGGGAAACACGGTAGGATTCTATAATAGTAAGTAATAGTAATATAATATTATATATACTTTATAATATTTCGCTATGATGATGATAGCGTGTCCTTTCCTGGTGATTGTCAAGCAGAGGTTAGATGGCCATTTTTTGGGAAGGGTTTGATGGGGTCTTCTTCTACAGCAGAAAGAGGGCTGGACTGGATGGCCCTTCCAAATTTGATTATATTTCCATTTTGTGACCTCGAAGGTGACCTGCAGTGTCCAAAACGCATCCGAATCGGCGCAAAGAGCGCCCGGCGACGTGGTTCCCGTTCATTCCGAAGACCTTTTGCACATCGAGAAACTGGTGAGTCCCCGCAGATTTCCGCTGAATCGTAATAGGAACGAAGGCCGGAAAGGGGTCCCTAAAGGCGATCTAGTCCAGTGTTTCCCAACCAGTGTGCCGTGGCACACTAGTGTGCCGTGCGCGATCATCAGGTGTGCCGTGGGGAATTGGAACCTCCAATACCCTTTCTTGCCCCTCCTGCCCACAGTGCTCTCTGGGTGTAGGTGAACTACAACTTCGAAACTCAAGGTCCATTCCCAAGCAAACCCTTTCAGTACTTTCTGTTGGGAATGAGAGTTCAATAGGCCAAGTTTGGTTCAATTCCATTGTTGCAAGAGTTCAGGATGCTCTTTGTTTGTGTGTTAACTATAAATTGAGCAAGACCTTCGTGTGTGTCTTTCTGACATTCCTGCCAGGATATCTATCTATGTTGTGTTCATCGAAACAGGCCTAGGTTTCACACTGAGCGTATAAGTACATTTAAAAACATATTAACGATATGTATGACTGTGTTCGAGTGTCGTTTTGTCTCGTTTTGGTGGGTGGTGTGCCCCAGGATTTGGTACATGTAAAAAGTGTGCCAAGGCTCAAAAAGGTTGAAAAACACTGATCTAGTCCACCTCACCGCCGCTTTCCCCTCCTTAGAATTGCACCAATGCCGGTTGCCAACGGGTCAAGTGCGACCTCGCCAACCTTGAGCGGAATTCGGAAGTTTCCGTCCACGTGCTGAGAGCCATCCACAACGGGTTTTTCCGAAAGGTGAGGATATGAGATCCGAAACTAGAGAATCAGGTCCGGTTGCTTCTCAAAATCACATAATCTCCTTTTTTTTTTTTTTTTGCTTTCCTTGAGGCCAAGTTCAAGGCGGTGAAAATCGTCAGCAGATTCGTATTGACCGCCGAAGAGAATGATTTGCTGCTTTTGCCGAAAGACGCCCATCGACGGGAGGTAAGTCACATCGAGGCTGTCCGAACCGGTCGTCCATTCATCACTCGTTTTTGGTGGAATTCCCGCAATTACGCAATTATAATTTCGGTCCATTCCTTTCACCCTCGTTTTCGGTGGAAATGGCACAACGGGGCAATATTAATTTACTGCGGGAATCAGATGGGAAATGTCCCTTCATTTCGCCATTGTTTTTGGTGGAAACTACGCAATGGTGCAATATTAATTTACTGCAGGAATCAGATGGGTAATGTCCCTTCATTTCGCCATTTGGTGGAAACTACGCAATGGTGCAATATTAATATATTGCAGAAATCAGATGGGAACGATCCCTTCATTTCACCATTGTTTTTGGTGGAAACTACGCAATGGTGCAAATATTAATTTACTGCGGGAATCAGATGTGAATTCAAAGATCTAGACCAAACTCTTCAGAGGAAGGGGAGCCCCAGCAGGCACAGATGGACGAGGAATTTTTAGAAGATAATAAAGATAATGGAAGTGACACTATTTTCGAATAATGTTAATGGGTTGAATTCTCCCAATAAAAGAAAACTGATTAATAAATATTTGAAGAGGGGTCATTATGATTTAATCGCTCTACAGGAGACTCACATTTCACAAAAACAGGTGTCTCACCTAACACAGAAACAACTAGGAAAAGAATTTTACTCTTCTGCTCTTCAAAAGAAAAGAGGAGTGGTGGTCTATGTCAAGGAGACTCTCCAGGCCAATCTAGCGTTTAAGGACAACGAGGGGAGTATGGTGGGGGTCAAGATTATTATAAACCAAAGTTATTTTACTTTGCAACATATACGCCCCCACAGGTGCCAAATCGAAATTTATAAAACACCTCATTAAGAACATACAGGACCAGAGGTATGATGAATTAATAATAGTAGGAGATTTTAATGGAGTCTTGGACCCCACATGGGATAGAACCAAAAAACGGGGTAAAGGAATTGATACAAATGGGGGCAAATTACCAAACAGCTTTCTACACTTAAAAAAAGAGTTAGCCATGGAGGACATCTGGAGATTGAGAAACCCGCAGGGAAAGGACTACACCTTCTTTTCCCCGCGCCATGCCACATGGTCAAGGATCGATATGATCTGGACATCAAAAACACTATCCCTACAGGTCTCTCAGTCAAAAATCCTTCCAAGACTATACTCGGACCATTGTCCAGTGACGATGGAAATTAGGAAAAAAGATCGACAGAGAAGGTGGAGACTAAATGAACAGTTGTTAAAAACAGAAGCAGATATAGAATACAACAGATCTCTACTCAAGGAATATTTCGTCACAAATAATAAGGAAGAGACAAAAAAAGAAATATTGTGGAATGCCATGAAGGCAGTAATGCGGGGCAATTTTATCCAGCAAGGCAGCAGGAGGAACAGGTTAAGAAATGGAAAGTGTAATACCCTGCAAAAACAACTGGAAGAAAAGGAAAAGCTGTTGAAACTCCAGCCAGGGAATACCAGAGTAAAAATGGATGTGGAACTGCTAAAGAAAGAACTCCTGGCACTGCAATCGGAGCAAACCGCGAAAAATTAAAAAATTTTAAAGGCAAAATACATGATGAATGCCAACAAGCCTGGGAAGCTGCTGGCAAAAATGCTAGCAAAAAGACGGCAGGCACAGTTGGTAACTCAAATAGTAAGGGATGGGAAATCCTATTGCAAAGAAGAAGAAGTAGCAGTGCAATTCCAGGAATTCTATAGCAACTTATATAAAAGGGACAATATTGAAGTTGGTAAAATAGTGAAATATTTGGCAAAACAGGGCTTGGAAAAAATAAATGACCAACAAAGAGAGGCATTGAACAAGCTAGTTTCGGAAGAGGAGATAAAGGAAGCAATCAAAGTATTACCATCAAACAAAGCCCCGGGCCCAGACGGGCTAACGGCCATATATTACAAAACATTCAGGGAGGAATTAACGCCCCACCTCAAATAAATTATAAACAACATCTTAGAGACAACTATAATACCTGAATCATGGAGAGAAGCAAATATTACTTTCATTCATAAAGACAAAACTGATGCAACCAATGTAAGAAATTACAGACCGATCTCGCTGCTCAATTGCAATTATAAAATTTTCACCATAATTATCGCAAACAGGCTGAAAGTCTTTCTAAACTATGATATATATGAAGATCAGACGGGCTTTCTCCCAAACAGGAAAATGAGGGATAATATAAGATCACTTCTTAACACTATAGAATACTATGAAAATAATCCTCATAAGGAAGTAGGGTTAGTATTCTTAGATGCTGAGAAAGCGTTTGATAACGCAAATTGGGATTTTTTAAAACAAATCCTCTCTGAGAGAGATATGGGCTTTCACTTCAAAAATGCCATCCACTCGATTTACTCCAAGCAGACAGCCAATCTACTAATTAATGGGCAATCCACAGCCAGAATTAATATACAAAAGGGAACTAGGCAGGGGTGTCCCTTATCCCCGTTGTTGTTCATCATGGGGTTGGAACTCCTGCTCGAGGCGATAAGGAAAGATCTGAAATTAAAAGGGCTCAAAATACGGAAAGAAGAACATAAAGTAAAGGCCTTTGCGGATGACATCCTTTGCACCATCGAGGACCCATTAGAAACAATACCGGACTGGATGGAAAAGATTAATGAGTTCGGAGAGGTAGCCGGCTTGAAGATCAACTACACAAAGACTAAAATCCTAACCAAGAACATTAAGAAAGAGCGAAGGGAAAAACTTCAAGAGATATCGAAATTGGGTGTCGCGAGCAAAGTCCAGTACTTAGGAGTACACATAACATCTAGCAATAGTCAGCTTGTGAGAAATAACTATGAGGAGACATGGAAAACTATTAAAAAGAAAATGGACAATTGGAAATTTCTTAACTTATCTTTTATGGGCAGAATTTCGGCTGTAAAAATGAATATATTACCCAAAATGCTTTTTTTTATTTCAAACTATTCCAGTTATTAGGACTAATCATTTATTTAACAAATGGAGAAAAGACGTAGCCAAATTTATTTGGGACGGAAAAAAAGCGAGAATCAACTACAAGACTTTGACAGATAGGAGAGAAAGAGGAGGGATGTCGCTACCTGATCTAAAGATTTACTATGACGCCGCGGTGTTGAGCTGGGTAAGAGACTGGGCCACCCTCTCACAAAGGAAAATGCTTAACCTAGAAGGGTATGATACAAGGCGAGGGTGGCACGTATACCTTTGGTATGATAAATTTATGATCGAAATTTTTTTTACCAATCACTTCATCCGGGTGGCATTAATAAAAGTATGGAAGAGTTACAAGATCAATTTTTATCAGAAGACACCACTCTGGATCTTGTCAGCCGAAGCCCAACAGAGAAGGGAGACACCACATAATGAATGGCATACATACAGAAACCTCTTGTTAAGAGAGGGGTCGACGTGGAGGCTTAAATCCTTAGAGGAAGTACGGGAGATGGACAGTGGGATCCCATGGCTCCAATATCTCCAAGTGAAAGAATATTTCAAAATGGATAAAAAGACTGGTTTTAGTGACATTGTAACAACATGGGAAAAAGTGATGTCCCTAGAAAAGGGACAAATCAGGATACTATATAATAGGCATGAGAAAAAAGTTATGAAAATGATTCGTTTCGTAAGAAATTCGTAAGAAATGCTACTTTCGAGTATTTCCGCACCTGGAACGCCAACCAGGAAGTGGACTTTCTTTTTCGAACTTGGGGGCCAGGATTTTCTTAAGTGTTGTTATTAGGTCGTAAGGGGGCACCCTCCTTCTCTCTCACCACCCTCCCGCCTCCCTTGCCAATAAGTATTATGGCAAGGCAAGCCCTAAACTCGCTCCTTCTTTCGGCTGGAAGCCTGGAAAAATGTAAACAGAGAGGGTTTACTCAGAAGTAAATCTGCAAAGGAGGGCACTTTGGATGAAGGGCCCTCCCTTGTGGATTTACTTCTGTAAAAACCTCTTGTTTACATTTTGTCCCGGCTTCCCTGCCTCTCCTGCCTGCCAGGATCTCAAGCATCAAAGAGTATTGGGGTGAGAAACCAACCTAATGTATAATAGAATGAATGCTACTGTAAGTGCCTAATATTATAAGTAATCCAACTGGTCATATACCTACATTCCATGCACATGAAATAATACACAGTAATAACAATGGGTATAACAAGAGGTAAAATTCAAACCAAGTATTCTGACTGGTCTCTCCTCATGCGGTGCAAACGGGCTCTTCTCTTATTAGCCCGGAAATTAGCCCGGGAAAAGCCAGCGTTTGCTGCTTGGGAGCACACATACATATTCTTGGGGGGATTTGCTGCAGAATCCCGGGCTCATAGAGAAGATTCTGCAGCAAACCCCCCCCCAAAGAATATGTATGTGTGTGCACCCAGGCAGAAAACGCTGTTTTGCCTTTTCCGGGCTCAGAGAAGAGCCGTTTGCACCGCATGAGGAGGGACCAGTCAGAATACTTCGGTTTGAATTTTACCTCTTCTTATACCCATTGTTATTACTGCTGTATTATTGCATGTGCGTGGAATGTAGGTATATGACCAGCCTGGGCAAACTTGGGCCCTCGCTCCCTCGGGATCGGGGTGAGAGAGAGGCAGCGAGGAGCCGGGGGGGGGGGCTCCTCCTCCATTTCTTTTGCTGCTTCCCCGAATAGATTCCCCCCCCTCCCTCCCTCCCTCCTTTGCTCCCTCCGTCCTATTTGGAGAGTCCCATCTAGAATTCAGTGGGATTTATTCAAGTTTTGGCCTACAACTCCCAGAAATCCCAGCCAATTTACCAGCTGTTAGGATTTCTGGGAGTTGTAGGCCAAAACCATCTGAATGCGCATGCGCTGGCATACGAACTACTAACGAATTTCATTAGTAATTAAGTTACATTTTAGACATTTTTGGAAAATTTTTGTAAGTCTTCCTATTACTAATCAAAAAATTCCCCCATTAGATTTTTGATTTCCTATTTTTGGGTTCTAAACCATGCCTACTATATAATCAACTGTTGGAATGGAGCACCGAAGCAGACCTAGTAAAGGACAACATGATTAAATGGGCGCAGGACCTAGGGCACCCAATCCCTTTAAAGGAATGGGAAAGGCTCTGGAAAAGGAGGATTAAATCTGCAGGACTATCGCCAGTGACGGAAAACTGGTATAAAATGTTTTTTAGGTGGCACTAAGAACTAAGGCGGAATAAAACAATACAGGCGATACACCTCAGGAAAAAGGGAACACTCAAGTTTACAAGAAAAGATCTATATCCGCGGACTGGACTGGAAGACTGACTTTGTCTATTTACTTTCATGCTTTACAACAGGGGTGCCCACACTTTTTCATCATGCGAGCTACTATATGAACAATCAAGTTGAAAAGATCACCTGTTGTGCATGTGAGCACGCACGCACGCTCTCTCTCCTACTGCAGCCTTCTGTCCGCGCGGGGCTTCTTTCTTGCCTGCCCACGAACTCGCCGCTGTGCGCACACGGAAGGGGATCCTCTTTGCCTGCGCGCGCGCTCTCTCTTAATGTCTTCGTTGCCTTCATCCTTCCTGCTGCGTGCTTTCGCAAAGCAGGAAGTCCCCATCCCATCCTGCTTCTTGCGTGCAGAGCAGGCCCCTCCCACGCACGCAGCAGGAGGGTATTTATAGGCGCACCCACCAGCTCTCCGGCCAGATATGGCTTTGGCGGTGGCTCGGAAGACTCAGGGCTGGGAAGAGGGGCCGCCTGGCTGCTGCCTGGGCCAGGAAACTCAACTGAGAGAGGGACCCACGTGAGGCTGGAGCCTCCCCCCGGCAGCCTCCCCCCCTCCTCCCTCGAGGCTTCCTTACCTGGGCAGGAGAAGGAAGAGTGGAAGAGGTGCTTCCCCAAAGTGACAGATGCAGTGGGGGGGGGGGGGGCGCCCTTCCTTCCTTTCAAAGGTGTCACTCAGAAAGGACGCCCAAGTGGATGGCTGGTAGGAAGGAGGACCCTTCCCACTGGTGGCAGTCCATGCCCATGGGAGAGAGAGAGAGAGAGAGAGAGGGGGGGGGGTGGCTCTTCTTAGCCGGCTCTGAAGAGCCACCCTCTCTCTCTCTCCCCCGTGGGCCCTCACCGCCTTTTTCCTTCTAGGGTGAGGGAGGGCGAGGCGGAGAAAGGCGGCGAGGGCACAAGCAGCCGCAGCAAGTGGAGTCTCCTTCCCCGCAGCCCCCTCCTCCTCGGGCTCAGCCCCAGGAACACGGCGGAGCCCTCCCTCCTCGCCCCCAACCAAGGGCGGGGCTTGCTTGGCTTTGCCCCACTTTGCCCGGCCTCCTTCGCCTCTTTCTCTCTCTCCCTCTCTCCTTCCAGCGCCCGCCTGCCTGCCTGCCAAAAGGATCCGAAAAAGTTCTCCGGATTTCTTTCTTCTCTCCTTGGCTCTCTCTTTCTCACACGCACACACATTCCCTCCATCCCTCCCACAGCCTCGCAGCCTATCCGTGCGCATGCTTTCGCCTTGCTCCCGCCCCCCCCCTCCCAGCAGCAACCAATGGGAGGTCATGTCACCACACCGTGCGTGGCAAGACGAGCGCCAGGGCCCGCCCACTAAAGCCTCATTTTGGCAAAAGAAGCCCCACGAAGGCGGCGGCGAGAGCGCAAGTGCGCGTGCATGGCAGGAGCGCACCATCCGGCTGGTGAGGCCCAAAGATCACCTGGAAGAGGGCTGAAGATCACCTAGGTGCTCCCGATCACCATAATGAGCACCCCTGCCTTACAACTATACTTACCTATTCCTCTTCTTTAATCTTCTCTTTACTCTCTACTCTTTCTTGCTTTCCTTCTTCCTTCCCCTCCTACCTATCTACCCTATCTCCCCCCTCCTCTCCCCACCCCTTCCCTGATCTCTTCCCTATCTTTCCCGTCTCTTTGCTGAAATGCTTTTATATGTATATGGAAAAATGCAATAAAAATTAATTTAAAAAAATGTGAATTCACATTTCTTGTGGGAGTTAGATGGAAAATGTCTATAAATTTCACCCTCGTTTTGGGTGGAATTCTGCCCAATGGCGCAATTCTAATTTCCAGCGAGCATCAGAAGGGAAATGTCCATTCATTTCGCGGTCGTTTTGGGTGGAATTCCGCGCAATAGCACAACCCTAATTTCCCGCAGGAGTCAAATGGGATAGGTCAATTTATTTCGCCCTCGTTTTGGTGGAATTAGTGCAGTGGCGCAATTCTAATTTCCAGCGGGTACCAGATGGGAAATATCCATTCATTTTGCTGTCATTTTGGCAGAATTCTGTGCAATAGCACAACCCTAATTTCCCACAGGAGTCAAATGGGAAAAATCAATTTATTTCACCCTCGTTTTGGTGGAATTCTGTGCAATAGCGCAGTTCTATTTTCTTGCAGAAGTTAGATGGGAAATATCCATTCATTTCTCCCTCGTTTTTGGTGGAATTCTGCGCAATGGCACAATTCTAATTTCTAACTGGCGTCAGATGGCAAATATCCATTCATTTTGCAGATGTTTTTGGTGGAAATCTGTGCAATAGCACAACCCTAATTTCCCGCAAGAGTCAAATGGGAAATGTCAATTTATTTCGCCCTCGTTTTGGTGGAATCTGCGCAATAGCACAATTCTAATTTCCAGCGGGCACCAGATGGGAAATATCCATTCATTTTGCCGTCATTTTTGGCAGAATTCTGTGCAATAGCACAACCCTAATTTCCCACAGGAGTCAAATGGGAAATATCAATTCATTTTGCCCTCATTTTGGTGGAATTCCGCACAATATCCATTCATTTGCAGTCGTTTCGGGCAGAATTCTGAGCAATAGCACAACCCTAATTTCACAGGAGTCAAATGGGAAAATCAATTTATTTCACCCTCGTTTTGGTGGAATCTCTAGCACAAATCCAATT
Source organism: Anolis apletophallus (assembly GCA_030556195.1). Taxonomy (NCBI): domain Eukaryota; kingdom Metazoa; phylum Chordata; class Lepidosauria; order Squamata; family Anolidae; genus Anolis; species Anolis apletophallus. The sequence goes on from JARBWK010000022.1 coordinate 2,215,842, forward strand.
TCCAGCGGGCACCAGATGGGAAATATCCATTCATTTTGCCGTCATTTTTGGCAGAATTCTGTACAATAGCACAACCCTAATTTCCCACAGGGTCAAATATCCATTCTCGTTTTTGGAATTCTGTGCAATAGCGCAGTTCTTTGGAAGTTAGATGGGAAATATCAATTCATTTCTCCCTCATTTTTGGTGGCATTCTGCGCAATGGCACAATTCTAATTTCTAACGGGTGTCAGATGGCAAATATCCATTCATTTCGCGGTCGTTTTGGGTGGAATTCTGCGCAATAGCACAACCCTAATTTCCCGCAGGAGTCAAGTGGGAAATGTCAATTTATTTCGCCCTTGTTTTGGTGGAATCGGCGCAATAGCACAATTCTAATTTCCAGCGGGCACCAGATGGGAAATATCCATTCATTTTGCCGTCATTTTTGGCAGAATTCTGTGCAATAGCACAACCCTAATTTCCCACAGGAGTCAAATGGGAAACATCAATTTATTTCGCCCTTGTTTTGATGGAATTATGCGCAATAGCGCAGTTCTATTTTTTTTGCAGAAGTTAGATGGGAAATATCCATTCATTTCTCCCTCGTTTTTGGTGGAATTCGACGCAATGGCACAATTCTAATTTCTAACGGGCGTCAGATGGCAAATATCCATTCATTTTGCAGATGTTTTTGGCGGAAATCTGTGCAATAGCACAACCCTAATTTCCCGCAGGAGTCAAATGGGAAATGTCCATTTATTTCGCCCTCGTTTCGGTGGAATTCTGCGCAATGGCGCAATTCTAATTTCCAGCGGGCACCAGATGGGAAATACCCATTCATTTTGCCGTCATTTTTGGCAGAATTCTGTGCAATAGCAGAACCCTAATTTCCCACAGGAGTCAAATGGGAAATATCAATTCATTTCGCCCTCGTTTTGATGGAATTCGCGCAATAGCGCAGTTCTATTTTCTTGGGAAATGTCCATTCATTTCGCCCTCATTTTTGGTGGAAACCACGCAACGGCGCAATATTAATTTACTGCGGGAGTCAGATGGGATATGTTTTTGGCGGAATTCTGTGCAAGAATGAAATTCTAATTCCTAAAAAATCAAATTACGAATACTTGAATTTCTCAATTTTCCGCTGCTTTCTTTCTGCTGCAGACGGTGCTGGAGGTCATTCAGTCCAAAGTGGTTCCCCTTTCCCTCTGGATCCTGATCGGAAGCATCATCGGCGGACTCTTGCTCTTAGCGCTGATCATTATCTGTTTATGGAAGGTAAGATCCCAAACCCAGAAACCCAGCGATGGTTACGTCACAGGTTTTCCTTCACATCCTTTTCGCTTTATGGCGAGGATGGGGAAAGGGGAGCCAATGAGGAGCCGAGAAGGGAGGGGCGCTTTCAAATAGTGAGGCCCACAACATGACAGGGATGGCTATACTTTTGACTTTGGAGGTGTTTAGGACTCCAACTCCCACAATCCCTCACAGGCTCGGGCCCTTGCCTTTCCCCCCCTCAGTCTTTCTATTATTATTATTACTGTTGTTGTTTTATTGCTAGCATATTATATTATTTTTTTATTTTTGCTAGTATTTTTAATATTATTTTATTGCTAGTATTGTATATTAATATTTTATATTCTTATTGTTATTGTTGTATTGCTGTTTTATATTATTTTATTATTCTTTTATATTATTACTTTATTGCTATTCTTTTATATTATTGTATTGCTATTTTATATTCTTATTTTATTGCTATTCCCTTATATTATTATTATTTTATTGCTATTTGATATTATTTTATTGTTATTCTTTTTCATTATTATTACTTTATTGCTATTCTATTATTATATTGCTATTTTATATTATTGTTATTTATTGCTATTCCTTTATATTATTATTATTATTTTATTGCTATTTTATTGTTATTCTTTTATATTATTATTTTTATTCTTTTATATTATTATTACTTTATTGCTATTCTTTTATATTATTATATTGCTATTTTATATTATTTTATTGCTATTCCTTTTTATTATTATTGTTATTTTATTGCTATTTTATATTTTATTGTTATTCTTTTATATTTTTATTTTTATTCTTTTATATTATTATTATTACTTTATTGCTATTCTTTTATATTATTATATTGCTATTTTATATTATTATTTTATTGCTATTTTATATTTTATTATTGCTATTTTATATTATTATTATTGTGTTGCTATTCCTTTATATTATTATAATATATTATTGTTATTTTATTGCTATTCCTTTATATTATTATTTTATTGCTATTTTATATTATTTTATTGTTATTCTTTTATATTGTTATTTTTATTCTTTTATATTATTACTTTATTGCTATTCTTTTATATTATTGTATTGCTATTTTATATTATTTTATTGCTATTCCTTTATATTATTGTTATTATTTTATATTATTGTTATTTTATTGCTATACCTTTTATATTAGTTATTCTTTTATTGCTATTTTATATTATTTTATTGTTATTCTTTTACATCATTATTGTTATTCTTTTACATTACTATTACTTTACTGCTAATCTTTTATATTATTATATTGCTATTTTATATTATTTTATTGGTTTTCCTTTATATTATTATTGTTATTCTTTTATTATTACTTTATTGCTATTCTTTTGTAATGTTATTACTTTATTGCTATTCTCCACAGCTTGGATTTTTCGCACACAAAAAGCCTGGCGAAGAGGAGAAAGAGGAAGAATAGTGGAGGACGAGAGCGAGGACTTTTCCGTCGACGTACGAGCGGAAACCCGAAAGACAGCCCTCTTTCGATCCCATTCTCGAGGCGTACTTTCCCGCCAGATCCGATGCTTTTGGAAAGATACTAAAAGAATTGGGCCGCCTCCCGGTTCGTACAAATAGAACCTTTTGAAAACCGATTTGGAAACAATGGATTTCTGCTTGAACTGTTTGCAAGAGGAAGGAACGAAACCCGGGCGCGTGGAGGGTCATCGCTCTCGACCAAAACGTCCTTGTATCGAACCTCGCTTTTTAATAAGATAAGATTACAATCCCATCGGGCGTTCGTAAATATCAACGGATCGCGTTTGGTACGGGGCTTTTAAGCGGACTCTTCCCCGCAGAAAATAGGACCAAATTGTATCGAGACGCCGGCTATATATAGGGTTTGGCTCACGCTATAGCAAACTATATACAGGCCGTCCTCATGTGACGAAGAAGATATGTTCTATACCAGGGCTGTCCAACTGGCGGCCCCGGGGCCGAATCCGGCCCCGTAGCCTGTTGGACACGGCCCCACCTATGCCCTCAGCCGCCATTTTTAAATTTGAAAAAAATCGATTTTTTTAAAAAAAAAAATGGCGGCTGGGGGCCGGGGGGGAGGGGGAGGCGGGGCAGGGAGGAGGAAGAGAGCTAGCTCCTCCTCCTTTTCGCCCCCCACCTAGGGCGGGAGCCGGGAAAAGGGCAGAAGGCGGCGCCAACAGCAGCGTCACAGGCCTGGCGGACGTGCTGCTCCTTGGCACCGCCTACTCCTCCTCCACGGCGCCCCTCCTTTCTAGGGGCGGAGGGGGCACCGAAAGGAGAGAGGCGGCGCCAAGAGCAGAGCGTCACAGGCCTGGCGTGACGCTCTGCTCTTGGCGCCGCCTACTCCTCCTTTCGCCGCCCTCCGCCCTAGGAAGGGAGGCGCGCCGAAAAGGGCAGAAGGCGGCGCCAGGGGCAGCGTCACGCCAGGCCTGTGACGCGCTGCTGTTGGCGCCGCCTTCTGCCCTTTTTTCAGCCGTTGTAGGAGGGGGCGGGGTCTGCGGTTGGGGGCGGGGCCTGGGGCAGGGCCTGGGGGCGGGCCGAGCGACCCCCTAGGGTCATCAGTGACCGCTTATCCGGCCCTGGACCCCGTAGAAGTTGGACAGCACTGTTCTATACCAGGGCTGTCCAACTTCTACCGGACCTGTGGCCGGAATTCCGGTCACTGATGACCTGGGGGGCCAAAGGGTCTGCCTCCGCCCCTGGCTCCGTCCCCGGCTCCGCCCCGCCCCCTCCCCTAAACATAAGGGGAGAGGGAGAGAATGGAACACAATGGGGGCATAAATAAACAATTCCATATATTTAATATTAACATAAGGGGAGCCCCCTGATTCAGCCTACCTTCCCAAACGCGCAGGAGAAGCCGATCCACGAGACAGGCCACGACCGACCGAGCCAGGCGCCGAAGAAGGTCCGTGTGGGCCGCAGGGATTCAGCAGCCGAGATTTCAGCAACAGGAGGAGTATCGCGAGGCTACGCGAGCCACACGGGATTTCGCTCTCAACGCAGGCGTGATCTCGCGTTGAGAGCGCAATCCCGCGTGGCTCGCGTAGTCTCGCGATACTTGCGCCGAAACCCGGAAGTGGGTAATTTTTTTAAATTATTTTTATTATTTTATTTTTCTATTTTTATTTTTTATTGAAATGCTGAGGGGGCCGGCGGAAAGGGGCTGGGGGGCCCTGTACGGCCCTGGGGCCGCCTGTTGGACAGCCCCGTTCTATACGTTCATTCTAAAGTTAAATTTGTGTGTAAGTCAAAACAGGTCCTTTTAAAAGTGTAATTCCAGCCAGAAGTATATGTCTTGTTGCTTACGATTCTGTACGAAGATGACCATGACACACTGTCCACCGACGTAATGGGGCCTGAATGAGATCTATTTTCTTTTATGATTCATGCCTTGCATTTGGTCTTCTGTTTTGGAATCCCAATGATCCTAACCTCAGTTACTGAGGCTCCATGGTCGGACCACAGTGTCCTGGAAGTCCGGTTGGAGTTAGCCACAGCTCCTGGTAAGGGTGACGAACCAATTTGGTTTCACCCGAAAAGACTTATGGAACCCATAAGGTTCCTGAATGCTCTGAAGCAGTGTTTCCCAACCAGTGTGCCGGGGCACACTAGTGTGCCTTGAGTGATCATCAGGTGTGCCGTGAGAAATTGGAACCTCCAGGAAAAGGGGGGGGGGGAGTCTAGTGTGTTGAAGTATAAAAACCCTAAGAAACCTACCTCTATAAAGACACAAAATTACAACCACCCCCCTCCCATGCATTGGGAAGGCCCGCCTCCCTTTCCCAAATAGAGACCTCCTCTTGCCTCCCCCAGGGCCTAATGCCAGATGGTTCAGTCCAGCACCGGCCCCGCCGCTCCCACCTCCCCGGTGCGCACAAAACCGCTCTCGGCCTCCTTCCGGCTCCCTGCCCACCGCCGCCTTCCTTCCTGCTTGCTTCGCTAGCTCCGACATGTTCACCCGGGCCACCCCGCTGACCCCCGAGGAGCTGCGCAGGTGGTGAGTGAGGCTCCTGCTCCTCACAACCCCAATTCAAGCCTGGCGGGGAGGGGGGGCAACCTAAGTGAGAGGGAGACTGCTGGTCTTTCGAGGGCCCCCCTCCAGAAACTAACTCCCAAATGTCAAGGTCTATTTTCCCCAAACTCCAGCTGTGTTCACATTTGGGCATATTGAGTATTCATGCCAAGTTTGGTCCTGATCCAACATTGTTTGGGTCCACGGTGCTCTCTGGGTATAGGTGAACTACAACTCCCAAACTCAAGGTCAATGCCCACCAAACTCTTATAGCATTTTCTCTTGGTTATGGGAGTTCTGTGTGGGGAGTTTGTGTCTTTCTGCCATTCCTGCCAGGATATCTATGTTGTGTTCATCGAAACAGGCCCAGGTTTCACACTGAGTGTATAAATACATTTAGAAACATATTAACTATATGTATGACTGTGTTAGAGTGTCATTTTGTGTCATTTTGGTTGGTGTTGTGCCCCAGGATTTTGTAAATGTAAAAAGTGTGGCGCTGCTCAAAAAAGGTTGGGAAACACTGCTCTGAGGGGATTGGAGACTGTCAGCGTCTCGATCGAAGATCAGGTGGAGGCATGGAACAGCGGTCTCTCCGCCAACCCAACGAGATTGCCCCTAGACGCCCTCTCCAACCCCGCAAGAACCGGTCCCCCAGGCACACCGAAGAACTGCGATCGATGAAGCGGGAAAAGAGATGGCTAGAGGGCGTGTGCCGGGTACACCGTGACGAAGCCATGAGATCAACTTATAAGCTGTTTAAGGACGCTTATGAGCATGCTATCAGAGAGGGGAAAAAATTGTACTATGCCTCCTTGATAACAGTCTGCTAGCTCACGCCCAGCAAAATTGTTCGGTATAATTCGGTCCTTGACGACGGTCCCTACCGTCCCAAATAGTAATGATCTGGCCCCCTCAGCGGAGGTTTTTCAGAGCTTCTTTGCAGACAAGATCTCACGACTCCGCCATGATCTCCCTGTCACGGTTGATACAGTGAGCGAACTCGAGACTCCGTGGCCACTCGACGGGCCTACCTTCGACCAGATCCAGCTGCTGGACGTAGGGGCGGTCGACAATATCATCACTGTAGCTAGACCAACAACATGCTCCCTCGACCCGTGCCCTTCCTGGCTTGTTAGATCTTGCCGGGAGGGGTTGCGTGGACCTCTGTTGAAGATAGTAAACAGCTCCCTTGAGCAAGGAGTCTTTCCAGAGCGTTCGAAAGAGGCAATGGTAAGTCTGCTGCTGAAGAAACCGGGTCTAGACGGCTCGGTTCCCTCCAATTACCGCCCGGTTTCGAACTTACCGTTTCTGGGCAAGGTGATTGAGACGGCAGCGGCGGGGCAGCTGCAGCGGTCCTTGGACGATACAGCCGGATTAGATCCCTTCCAGTCCGGCTTCCGTTTTGGGCATGGGACAGAGACTGTGCTGGTCTCTATCACAGACCAGCTGCGCTGCCAGTTGGACCAAGGTGGGTCAGCGCTGCTCGTGTTATTGGACCTCACGGCAGCATTTGACACAGTCGACCATTCTCTATTGATCCACCGTTTAGCCGTGACGGGAGTGAGGGGGTCCGCCCTTAAATGGGTGGCCTCCTTTCTCCAAGATCGGCGATAATGGGTGGAGAGGGGAGGGGTGGTCTCGGAAAGGGTCCCCCTTAATTGTGGGGTCCCCCAAGGGGCTATCCTCTCTCCTCTATTATTTAACATCTACATGCGTCCACTGGTGCGTAGTTTTGGTCTCGAGTGCCACCAGTACGCTGATGACACCCAGCTGGTGCTGAGGATGGAAGGCCAGCCGGACTCTGTACCCGATTATTTCCATCACTGCCTGGAAGCTGTGACTGGGTGGCTACGGGCCAGCAGGTTGAAGGTGAACCCGTCGAAGACGGAGGTCCTGTGGCTGGGTCGTCCCAGGGGGGGGGAGCTCTGTCTGCCAATAATGGATGGCGAGGTGGTTAGCCCGACACCCCTGGTTAAGCCTGGGGGTCCAACTGGACCCTCTGCTGACGATGGAGGCTCAGGTCTCCACTGTGAGCAGAGCGGCGTTTTTCCATCCGTGCCAAGCAAGGCAGCTGGCACCCTACCTTTCCGGTGGCGACCTGGCCACGGTAATCCGGGCCACGGTCATCTTGAGACTGGACTACTGTAACACCCTTTACATTGGCCTTCCTCTGTCGGTAATCCGGAAACTGAAGATGGTGCAAAACGCTGTGGCTCACCACACCAGTCCTACAGCGCTTGCACTGGCTCCCTATCGAGCACCGGATTGCGTTCAAAGTGCTGGTGCTAACCTTTAAGGCCTTGCATGGTCTGGGGCCAGTGTACCTGAAGGACCGCCTTTCCCTACACGTTCCCGAGACCACTACGGTCCATGGATCAAAACCTATCAGAGGTTCCATCACTTAAGACTTGCCGCCTGTCATCGACACAGCAGCGCACTTTTTCTGTAGCCGCGCCTACCCTTTGGAACGCCCTCCCGGAGGAGGCACGAGCAATAACTGATCTACAGGCCTTTCGGAGGGCCTGCAAGACCAACCTGTTCCAACAGGTGTTCAATCTCCAAGGCCGTAATTTCTACTCTGGTCTTAATCTGTTTTTATTATGTTTTTAAGTATGTGGTGATCGTGTTGTTCGTTGCTGTGAACCACCCTGAGCCTTTTCAGGAAGGGTGGTATATAAATTGAAATATTAAATAAATAAATAAATGTATGAAGATGACACCATCACAGTGTTCCTTGAAGTAATGGGTCCTGAAAGAGATATTATTTGAATGGAAACACAAATATGATGTTTTCTTTTATGATTCATGTGTGAAGATGACACCGTCACACTGTCCCTCAAAGTAATGGGTCCCGAATCTATTATATAAAGGAAGACCCGTCATTGAACGACTGACAGAGACAGAGAAACCTTCCAAGGCAGAGACACCAAACTTGCCAACACAAATAGGCCTCAGGCAAGGAAGGTTTTTAGCAAAGAAACTTCCCCCCCAAAACCTAGAAGGCCCCCAAAACAACGATTTAAAAAAACTACATTTCCCAGCATCCTCTGCAGCAGCCAGCTAAACCCATTGGCCAACATCGGCCCACACAAAATGCAGGGAGGCTGAGTAACCATAGTAACACTGGCCAGAGCCAGCAAAGGCTAGGATAGAATGCTGAGTGATTTGAGTTTAGTCAGTTGGTGTTTGAGGGTTAAACTGTCAAGGCCAAGCTCTAGGAGGCAGACAAATAGGGCACCAGGGACACAGGCACCACTGACAAACACATACCCCCAGAATACCACAAACTTGCAAAACCCACAAAAAAAATCCTGCAACACAACCCTCCCCCCAAAATACACAACAAACACCACTGGCAAAAGCAGCACCCCCTCCACATCACAACCAGCACACAGCCAGACCAAGACAACTATGTCACCACAACACACACAAAATACACCCCATAAATACCTGACAACTTCCCCAACACAAAACCCAGAACGCCACTCACTACTCACCACCACACACACCTCCAAATACACACATGTCCCAGACACAATACTCCAGCAACTCCTACCCACACAACACAACATCCTATCACAACCCATCCCCCCAACCTTACGGGACCCCGCACACACAACACCTACCACCACCACAAACAAAAACCAACTCCACCTATACTCCAACCACAACACAACACAACACTGCACTGATACTCTACAAACACACACAAACACCCAAAACACCCCACCCACACAAGCATTCCACAACATACTACCACCCACAATGCCACCACACACCCACTAACCCACCAAAAAATAATAGCTACACACAACACAATACGCACATAACACAACCTTGGGTCTACTGCTCAACCCATGTGTATGCCATTCCTTCCTTCCACACAGGCATAAGCTGACCCAAAAGACAAGCCATGCCTCCTAAAAAGAACAGCATTGGACGACACACTCGCAACGCTACATACATCACACAAAAAAGGGCAGAACAAACGCCAGAACAGAAAGACACTGCACGACACTAGCTTTTGCCATCACCATAAACAAGGCTCAAGGACAAACACTACAAATCTGTGGCATAGACCTTGACACAGAATGCTTCTCCCACGGACAACTCTACGTAGCGTGCTCCAGAGTTGGGACACCACAGAACCTCGACATCAACACAGCAGGCGGAAAGACAACAAACATTGTATATCCACAAGCTCTGCAGAACGCCCACAACACCACACACCGACAACTCCACAGGACTTCAACATCCCACCCACCAGAACAACCCACAACGACACAGCCATGGCCCCAACAACACCATAAGTCACATCAATTCCAACCCTTACATACTCAGACTTCCTCGCATCTCCTAAATAGGGCACAGCAACGCCTGCCGGGGACAGCTAGTTTCTTATATAAGAGACCATTTTATGATTTGTGTACAAAGTGGTTCCAAACCTTTTTGTGGCAGACAGAAAACTGCATTGGATCAGTTTTCGGTCAACTTTAGATTCGGTTTGGTTATTTGAGGTGCCGATTCAGAAAACTGCATTGGATAGAACACGTCGCCTCTCGTTTCTGATACAGAGCATAAACCACCCAGTAGTTGCCATCTACTCGCCCACAGAAAACCGTATTTAATAAGCCTTGGCACTATAAGAGGGTTTCACAAGACCAGTCGCTCTCGTTGCAAACTTGGCATTATATAGTGTAGTAATGGCGAGGCCACGGACCATGTTTTAGTTCAAGGGTCGGGAACCTATGGCTCGGGAGCCAGACGTGGTTCTTTCCATGATTGCATCTGGCTCTCCAGAGCAGCCCGGGACTCAGTTTCCCAGCATGCAGCGGGGAGGAATGACACATTCTCCATTTTCCCTCTTCCTTCCTTTCTCCCCCTTCACCCTTTCCTTCTCTTTCTTTTCCCTCCCTCTCTCCCCTTCCTTCTTTTCCTCCATTCTCTCCTTCCTTCCTTCCTTTCTCCCTTCACCCTTTCCTTCTCCTTCTCTTCCTTCTTTCCTCCATTCTCCCTCTTCCTTCCTCCCTTTCCTTCTTCTTTCTTCCTCCCTTTCTTTCCTCCATTCTCCTTCCTTCCTTCTTTTTCCCTTTCCTTTTCTCTTTTCTCCCTTTCCTTTCTCCATTCTCCTTCTTTTCCCTCTCCCTTTCCCCTTCCTTCTTTTTTCCCTCCCATTCTTCCTTCTTCCTTCCTCCCTTTTTTTCTCCCCTTTTCACCCTTTCCTCCCTTCCTTCTTTCCTCCATTCTCCCTCTTCCTTCTTTCCTCCATTCTCCCTCTTCCTTCTTTCCTCCATTCTTCCTTCCTTCACCCTCTTTTCCTTCTCTTTTCCCCTCCCTCTCTTTCTCCCCTTTCTTCTTCTTTTCCTCCATTCACCCTTTCCTTCTTCCTTCCTTCCTTTCTCCCCTTCACCCTTTCCTTCTCTTTTCCCTCCCTCTCTCCCTTTCCTTTCTCCTCTCCCCTTCCTCCTTTCTTTTCTTTCCTCCATTCTCCTTCTTTCCTCCTTCCTTCCTTCCTTTCCCTTCACCCTTTCCTTCTCCTTCTCTCCTTCATTTTCCCTCCCTCTCCCTTTCCTTCTTTCCTCCATTCTCCCTCTTCCTTCCTTCCTCCTTCACCCTTTCCTTCTCCTTCTCTTTCTTTTCCCTCCCTCTCTCCCTTTCCTTCTTTCCTCCATTCTCCCTCTTCCTTTCTCCTTCACCCTTTCCTTCTCCTTCTTTCTTTTCCCTCCCTCCCTCTCTCCCTTTCTTTCTTTCCTCCATTCTCCCTCTTCCTTCCTTCCTTTCTCCCTTCACCCTTTCCTTCTTCCTTTTCCCTCCCTCGCTCCCCTTCCTTCTTTCCTCCATTCTCCCTCTTCCTTCCTTCCTCCCCTTCACCCTTTCCTTCTCTCCTTCCTTTTCCCTCCCTCTCTTCTTTCCTCCATTCTCCCTCTTCCTTCCTTTCTTTCTCACCCTTCACTCTTTCCTTCTCCTTCCTTCCTCTTCTATTCTTCCCCCCCAAGTCTTTCTTTCCTTCTCCTTCCTTCCCTTTCACTTCCCTTTCCCCTTTTCTTTTCCCTTCATTATTTTACTTTTTCCTCACTCCCTTTCCTGTTTTCCCCACCCTTTCCTCCCTTCCCATTTCCTTCTTTCTTTTCTCCTCGTCTCTCTCCTGCTTTTCTTTTCTTCCTTTTCCATAGTTTGTTCTTCTTTTCTTTCTTCCTCTCCCCCTTCTTCCTTTATTTCCTCTCTGTCTGTCTTTCTTTCCCCCTTCCTTCCTTCCGCCTTTTCTTCCTTCCCAGAGTCCTGAGCCTGCCTTTTGCAGAGACAGGTCTGAAGTGTCCTGTCATTCTTCCGGGGGAATCCTCTCCTCATCGTATGGACGTATAGACTCACATTGAGTTGAATTTAGTCTTCAAATACATTATATCTATTCTATGGCTCTCACTGAAATACATTTCCAAATATTTTGCTTTCATGGCTCTCGGAGTCAAAAAGGTTCTCGATCTGTTTTAGTTCTTGTGTACCACTGGTGGTCCACGGTCCACAGGGTGGGAACCAGTGGTGTACAAGGATGACACAGTCACACCGTTCGCCAAAGTATTGGGACCAAACCTTGGTATTTTAATGTGCGGTAAAAGGACTGCAAATGTAAACACGCCGTGTATGGTCGGTAGGTGAAAAATGCCCCTACTGGTTGTATTTCCTGTAACACAGTGTTTCCCAACCAGTGTGCCGGGGCACACTAGTGTGCCGTGAGCGATCATCAGGTGTGCCGTGGGAAATTGGGACCTCCAGGAAGGGGGAGAGAGTCTAGTGTGTTGAAGTATAAAAACCCTAAGAAACCTACCTCTATAAAGGCACAAAATTACAACCACCCCCTCCCCACCTGTTGTCTACTTGGTCTCTCCCTCCCCATGCATTGGGAAGGCCCGCCTCCCTTTCCCCAAGTAGAGACCTCCTCTTGCCCTGGGCCTAATGCCGGATGATTCAGTCCAGCACTGGCCCGCCTCCCTCCTCTCCGGTGCGCGCGAAACCGCTCTCAGCCTCCCTGCCCGCCGCTGCCGCCTTCCTTCCTACCCGCTTCGCCAGCCCTGAGATGCCCAACTGGGCCACCCCACTGACCCCCGAGGAGCTGCGCAGGTGGTGAGTGAGGCTCCTGTTCCCCACGACCCCAATTCAAGCTTGGCGGGGAGGGAGGGGGCAACCTAAGTGAGAGGGAGACTGCTGGTCTTCGAGCCCCCGAAACTGTAACTCCCAAATGTCAAGGTCTATTTTCCCCAAACTACATCTGTGTTCACATTTGGGCATATTGAGTATTCATGCCAAGTTTGGTCCTGATCCAACATTGTTTGAGTCCACAGTGTCTACTTGGCCTCTCCCTCTCCATGAATTGGGAAGGCCCGCCTCCCTTTCCCCAAGTAGAGACCTCCTCTTGCCTCCTGGGGGTTCTGTGTGGGATAGTTTGGCCCAGTTCTATCATTGGTGGGGTTCAGAATGCTCTTAGATTGTAGGAGAACTATAAATCCCAGCAACTACAACTCCCAAATGTCAAGGTCTATTTCCCCTGAATTTCATCTGCGTTCATATTTGGGCATATTGAGTATTCATGCCAAGTTTGTTCCTGTTTGAGTCCACAGTGCTCTCTGGATATAGGTGAACTACAACTCCCAAACTCAAGGTCAATGCCCACCAAACGCTTATAGCATTTTTATCTTGGTGATGGGAGTTCTGTGTGGGAAATTCGTGTCTTTTTGCCATTCCTGCCAGGATATCTATGTTGCGTCCATCGAAACAGGCCCAGGTTTCACACGGAGTGTATCAATACATTTAGAAACATATTAACTATACGTATGACTGTGTTAGAGTGTCGTTTTGTGTCATTTTGGTTGGTGGTGTGCCCCAGGGTTTTGCACATGTAAAAAGTGTGCTCAAAAAAGGATGGAAACACTGCCGTACCAGATTTCCTCGTCTTGACACGTTTTTCTCGCTGAAAGCCCAAAAGTAGAACGAGGATTTGGACTCGTTCGTTTTTGGGTCGAACTGAGCAATTCGGCACCATTTTGGAAATACCACCCCCCCCCCCCCCGGTATCCCGTCCAACAATTTCTCCGGAGTGTTAATTATTATTAAAGATTTTTATTCGATTTCGGACAGTAAAGAGAAGACAACGGAAGGTTGGATTCCAGGGTCGTGATCCTTTATGTCGGGCGATCTTTCGATTTACGGGATTTTTTTTTGGGGGGGGGGGAGCCATTTTGACTTCCCCTTTTAAGACATGATTCCGAAGTTCAAACCCCAAAAGGGGGGACATGTTAAGGGGGGGGGAAGCACTTAAAAGGGACGCAAAAAGGGGGCGTGTTGCTTTAATGACAGCAGACAAATGACATTCTCGTTTTTTTTTTTTAAATACCGGCGAGAGAGAACTTCCTGCAAAAATAACAACAATAATAATAATATTAATATTAGTAGTCTTTGGAGGTTGGAATCGAATCTGGTCCGTTTTTCAAGGCAGCGGTCAAAAAGGAAACAAACCAAAGGAGAAACGAGGCAGCAGCAAAGGAAGTAATATATATATATATATATATGTATATATAGATTCACTATAGGCGCGTCGCTTCACAGTTCGCCGGGAGTCGTTTGTTTACCTGCCAAAATCCGGGTCTCGCGCGTTCCCGTTCACGGAAGGTTTTCGTTCTCGAAGGGAAGTGAGAAGCGCGAGTTAAGAAACGGTCGCCGAATCGGATGGAGACGGAATAGGAAACCTGATGTACGTCACGGTTGAGACGCAATCCCCGTCGCGCTTCGGGATTCGCAGGATTCTTTTCGACGGGTTTTCCTCAGATTTTGGAAGACGGGAGAAAGAAAGAAAAAGGTCTGAAAACGCCGAAGGAACGACCTCTTCCTTCCTTCTCGTTGAATTTTCCAGAACGGCGCAGGGTTAGTGGTTTCCGGGAAGGCGGCCGTCCGGGATCCCTTCGCTCGTCGCGCTCTCCCTCTCTCTCTCTCTCATTCTCACTACTTGGGTTTTTGTGAAATTGCGTCACGCAAACGGAGAACTACGGGAAGGAGGCGCTCCCCTCAAAGGTCCCCTGTTAGAAAGTCCACCGGTCGTCCAGGCGTCCGGCGCTGCCGAAAGGGCCGCCGGCCGAAGAGGGCTCCAGGCCGGGGCCTTGCCGCGTGGAGTCTTCCCCGTTGAGGCTCTTGCGGCACACGGGACACGTGTCGTGCTGGGAGGGAGAAAGAAAGACGTCAGGGAAGAGATCAGGCCTGGGCAAACTTCGGCCCTCCAGGTGTTTCGGACTCCAACTCCCACCATTCCTAGCAGCCGATCGGCTGCTAGGAATGGTGGGAGTTGGAGTCCGAAACACCTGGAGGGCCGAAGTTTGCCCAGGCCTGGAATAGATAGAAATGCATTGCATGTAACTCCACTGTGGTTAAAAATACCGTTCTAATGGACATGTGGTCACAGGACCTGAAAGGGTTAAGCGTGGACTGGATGGCCTTTGGGGATCCCTTCCAACTCTAGGATTGTATGTTTCTATTATTATTATTACTATTAATTATTATTATTATTATTCAAAGACTGGATGGCTATCAGTCAGGGGGGATCGGAGGGTGACTTTCTGCCTGGAAGGAAGTTGGACTGGATGGCCTTTGGGGATCCCTTCCAACTCTAGGATTGTATGTTTCTATTATTATTATTACTATTAATTATTATTATTATTATTCAAAGACTGGATGGCTATCTGTCAGGGGGGGATCAGAGGGTGACTTTCTGCCTGGAAGGAAGTTGGACTGGATGGCCTTTGGGGATCCCTTCCAACTCTAGGATTGTATGTTTCTATTATTATTACTATTATTATTATTCAAAAACTGGATGGCCATCTGCCAGGGGGGATCGGAGGGTGCCTTTCCACCTGGAAGGAGTTTGGATTGGATGGCCTTTGGGGATCCCTTCCAACTCTAGCATTGTATGTTTTTATTATTATTACTAGCTGTACCCGGCAGGCGTTGCTGTGCCCTATTTAGGAGATGCGAGGAAGTCTGAGTATGTAAGGGTTGGAGTTGTTGTTAGTTATGGTGTTGTTGGGGCCATGGCTGTGTCGTTGTGGGTTGTTCTGGTGGGTGGGATGTTGGAGTCCTGTGGAGTTGTTGTTGTGTGGTGTTGCTGGTGTTCTGCAGAGCTTGTGGATATACAATGTTTTTTGTCTTTCCGTCTGCTGTGTTGATGTAGAGGTTGATGCGTGTGTGGGTGGGGTACTTTGGAAGTGAGTGGAGGTACTTGAAATCCCATCATCCATGGTGTGTCCTCCTCTGAACTGCAGTCGGATGGAGTGTGGGTCATGGGGGGCATTGTGTGCCAAGTTTGGTCTTTATCGGTCTTGGTTCTGGGACACAGTGGTCTGTGGGGAATGATGGGTTTTGAAGGAGTCCAAATCCCATTATCCATGGAGGTACTTCAAGTCCCATCATCCATGGTCCAGCCTCCTCCAAACTGTAGTACAATGTAGCGTGGGTCATAGGGGCTCTGTGTGCCAAGGTAGGTTACTGTCAATTCAGGCCATACACAATGTCCCATGAGCTGAGGCCTAGTCAGGAACAGCAAGTTAATGAAGCCTTACTGTCAATTCAGGCCAGACACAATGTCCCATGAGCAGAGGCCTAGTCGGGAGAATCAAGTAAATGAAGCCTTACTGTCAATTCAGAGCGTAAACAGCATTCCATTAAGTGAGGCCTAGTCAGGGAAATTAAGTTAATGAAGCCTTACTGTCAATTTTGGGCATGGTCTGTGATTTGTAGGGGTGTAAATTTTCTGTGGGAAGTGAATGGGGTGTTTGTGTTTGTGCCTCAGCCCTTTGCCTTATCCTCCTCTGACAGTTTGTTATGGGTCGGAATGTTCATGTTGGCTGGCCAGTACAGGAGTTATGCAAATCCGCCCTTATTGGCAGCCAATCATGTTGTCAGAATGTAGAGGCTGGGAGAGTCGTTGGCAGCCCCAGAGGATGCTGGGAAATGTAGTTTTTTTACTCGTTGTTTTGGGGGCCTTTTAGGTTTTGGTGGGGAAAGTTTCTTTGCTACAAACATACCTTGCTTGAGGCCTATTTCTGTTTGCAAGTTTGGTGTTTCTGCGTTGTAAGGTTTCTCTGTTTGGGACGGTCGTTCCATGACGGGAACCCCTTTATATAATAGATTATTACTATTTATTATTACTATTATGATTCAAAGACTGGATGGCTATCTGTCAGGGGGGATCGGAAGGTGCCTTTCTGCCTGGAAGGAGTTTGGACTGGATGGCCTTTGGGGAACCCTTCCATCTCCAGTACCGGGTGGTTCTCCTCCTAAGAGGATGACGACAACCCTTCTGTCGGGCCACTCACCATCTCCAGCCAGGGGACGATGCAGCTGCTGTGGAAGAAGTGGTTGCAGGGGAGTTGCCGGACCTGCTCCGCCAAGGTGTAGTCCTCCTTGCAGACGGGGCACTCCAGGCCTGTATCTGGGGGACACAACAAGCCCGGAGCTGTAGTTGCGGAGCTGGAGGCGGCGGACTACGGCTCCCACCCCCCACCCCTAACAGGGCACTTACCGACTTGTTCCTGAGTGACCGTCACCGTCGGGAGGGAGGAGATCTTCTCCTTCTCGGCCGGAGGTGGGCCCGAGTTCTCCAGCTGACCCAGAAGCTGCAGCAGGAAAGCAGAATAGGGTTGGGTGGCCTTCAAGGATTTTCCCCAACTTTACCATTCAATAATAACAATAACTAGCTTGGGGACCCGGCGGTGCCCGGGTCATTTGAGAAGTGCAGCAGGATGTAGAGTGGGTCATGGGGGCTCTGTGTGCCAAGTTTGGTCTTGATCCATCAGTATTGGGAGTTGCAGTGGTATCATGAAATTACTGAAGGTAGTGCAAGTCCCATCGTCTGTGGTCCAGCCTCCCCCAAATTGCAGTAGGATGTAGAGGGGGGTCATGGGGGCTGTGTGTGGCAAGTTAGGTCTGTATTGGTGAATGGATGAGGGTTGCATTGTTTTTAGGTAGTGAGTGAAGGTACTTCAAGTCCCATCACCCGTGGTCCATCTCACACAAAACTGTACCAGGATGTAGAGTGGGTCATGAGGGCTCTGTATGCTAGGTTTGGTCTTGATCAGTAATTGGATTAGGTTTTCAGTAGTCTTGGAAAGTGAGGAAAGGTACTGCAAGTCCCATCATCCATGTTCTGCCCCCCTCCAAACTTCAGTAGGATGTAGAGTGGGTCACTGGGGCTCTGTGTGTCAAGTGTGGTTTTTATCGGTGTTTGTTGGGGGCCGTAGTGGTCTGTGGGAACAGAGGGGTGCGAAAGTACTACAAATCCCATCATGCATAGTCAGTCCTCCCCCGAACCTCACCAGGACGTGAAGGCAGTCATGGGGGTTATGTGTGCAAAGTGTGGTCTTGATCAGTAATTGGATGAGGGTCGCAGTGGACTTGGGAAGTGAGTAGAGGTACTTCAAGTCCCATAATCCATGGTCCGGCCTCCTCCCAAGTGCCCCAGGACGTAGAGTGGGTCATGGGGGATGTGTGGGCCAAGTGTGGTCTGTATTGGTCCTTTTAGGTGGCCGCAGTGGTCTGTGGGAGCCAAAGTGTTTGAATGTACTACAAAGCCCATAATCCGTGGTCCATGTCCACCAAACCGCACCAGTACGTAAAGGGGGTCGGGGGGTTGTGTGTCCCAAGTTTGGTGTAGGCCCATCACCCGCGCTGGTCGCTGTGGCTTGTGGAATTGGCAGCCAATCAGAGCGCTGCCACATACATACACACATACATACAATCATTCCGCTTTATTATATATAGAGATAATAATAATAGACAGACCATGGGGTCTCTTCCATCTCTAGGATTCAATAATAATATTACTAATAGTAATAATAGTAGATGGCCCTTTATTTACCTGCGTGACGACCGCATCCAGGCCGCTCTGTCCCCAGGCATAGTCTCCGGGACTCGAATGCAAGGTCCCACCCCTGGAAGGAAGGAAGGAAGGAAGGAAGGAAGGAAGGAAGGAAGGAAAGAAGAAGAAGGAAAGGAAAGAAGGAAAGAAGGAAGGGAAGGAAGGAAGGAAGGAAGGAAGGAAAGAAAGGGAAGGAAGGAAGGAAGGAAGGAAGGAAAGAAGGAAGGAAGGAAGGAAGGAAGGAAAGAAGGAAAGAAGGAAGGAAGGAAGGAAGGAAGGAAGGAAAGGAAGGAAAGAAAGGAAGGAAGGAAGGAAGGAAGGAAGGAAGGAAGGAAGGAAAGAAAGGAAAGAAAGGAAGGAAGGAAGGAAGGAAGAAAGAAGGAAGGAAGGAAGGAAGGAAGGAAGAGGGAAGGAAGGAAAGAAAGGAAGGAAAGGAAGGAAGGAAAGAAGGAAAGAAAGGAAAGGAAGAAAAGAAAGAAAGGAAGAAGGAAAGGAAAGAAGGAAGGAAGGAAAGAAAGGAAGGAAGGAAGGAAGGGAAGGAAGGAAAGAAAGGAAAGAAGAAGGAAAGAAGGAAAGAAGGAAGGAAGGAAGGAAGGAAGGAAGGAAGGAAGGAAGGAAGGAAGGAAGGAAGGAAGGAAGGAAGGAAGGAGGAAGGAAAGGAAAGGAAGGAAGGAAGGAAAGAAGGAAGGAAGGAAGGAAGGAAAGAAATGAAAGAAGGAAGGAAGGAAGGAAGGAAAGGAAGGAAAGAAAGGAAGGAAGGAAGGAAGGAAGGAAGGAAGGGAAAGAAAGAAGGAAGGAAGGAAGGAAGGAAGGGAAGGAAGGAAGGAAGGAAGGAAAGGAAGGAAGGAAGGAAGGAAGGAAGGAAAGAAAGGAAGGAAGGAAGGAAGGAAGGAAGGAAAGAAGGAAAGAAGGAAAGGAAGGAAGGAAGGAAGGAAGGAAGGAAGGAAAGAAGGAAAGAAGGAAGGAAGGAAAAGGAAGGAAGGAAGGAAGGAAGGAAGGGAGGGAGGAAGGGAAGGAAGGAAGGAAAGGAAGGAAAAGAAGGAAGGAAGGAAGGAAGGAAAGGAGGAAGGAAGGAAGGAAGGAAGGAAGGAAGGAAGGAAGGAAGGAAGGAAGGAAGGAAGGAAGGAAAGAAGGAAAGAAGGAAAGAAGGAAAGAAAGGAAAGGAAGGAAAGAAGGAAAGAAAGGAAGGAAGGAAGGAAGGAAGGAAGGAAGAAAGGAAGGAAGGAAGGAAGGAAGGAAAGGAAAGAAAGGAAGGAAGAAAGGAAAGAAGGAAGGAAGGAAGGGAAGGAAGGAAGGAAGGAAGGAAGGAAGGAAGGAAGGAAAGAAGGAAGGAAGGAAGGAAGGAAAGAAAGGAAGGAAGGAAGGAAGGAAGGAAGGAAAGAAGGAAAGAAAGGAAGGAAGGAAGGAAGGAAGGAAGGAAAGAAGGAAGGAAGGAAAGAAGGAAGGAAAGGAAGAAAGAAGGAAAGGAAGGAAGGAAGGAAGGAAGGAAGGAAGGAAGGAAAGAAGGAAAGGAAGGAAGGAAGGAAGGAAGGAAGGAAGGAAGGAAGGAAAGAAGGAAGGAAGGAAAGGAAGGAAAGAAGGAAGGAGTTTGCAAAGTTATTATTACTATTTTATTATCTTATAATTATTATAATTGTTACCATATTATATTATTATAATATATATACCATATTATTATACTATCATAATATTATATTGCATTCTATTATTATATTATATAATAATTATTTTATCATAGCATATTATATTATATTTTTATTATATTATATTGCATTCTATTATAGTATTATTATTGTTATACCATATTATATTATACTATATTATATTATAGCATACTATTATATTTTTCTTAATTATATTATTATAGTATACTATTGTGTTTATATTATATTATATAATATAATACAATATAATCATTATAACATAATACTATAATAGTATAATCTAATATGGTATAATAATATACTAATAATAAAATAGAATATAATAATAGAACACAATATAATTATAATAATATAATGTAATAAAATATAGTATAGTGTATATATATAAAGGAAGAGTCGTCATGGAACGACCGTCCCAAACAGAGAAACCTTACAACGCAGAGACACCAAACTTGCCAACAGAAAGAGGCCTCAGACAAGGTACGTTGTAGCAAAGAAACTTTCCCCCAAAACCTAAAAGGCCCCCAAAACAACGAGTAAAAAACCCTACATTTCCCAGCATCCTCCGGGGCTGCCAACGACTCTCCCAGCCTCTACATTCTGAGAACATGATTGGCTGCCAATAAGGGCGGATTTGCATAACTCCTGCACTGGCCAGCCAACATGAACATTCCGACCCATAATAAACTTCCAGAGGAGGATAAGGCAAAGGGCTGAGGCACAAACACCCAATTCACTTCCCACAGAAAATTTGCACCCCTACAAATCACAGACCACGCCCAAAATTGACAGTAAGTCTTCATTAACTTAATTTCCCTGACTAGGCCTCACTTAATGGGATGCTGTTTACGCTCTGAATTGACAGTAAGGCTTCATTAACTTGATTCTCCCGACTACGCCTCAGCTCATTGGACATTGTGTATGGCCTGAATTGACAGTAAGGCTTCATTAAGTTGCTGTTCCTGACTAGGCCTCAGCTCATGGGACATTGTGTATGGCCTGAATTTACAGTAACCTACCTTGGCACACAGAGCCCCTATGACCCACGCTACATTCTACTGCAGTTTGGAGGGTGGACCATGGATTATGGGACTTGAAGTACCTCCATGGATAATGGGATTTGTAGTACTTCAAAACCCATCATTGCCCACAGACCACTGTGTCCCAGAACCAAGACCGATAAAGACCAAACTTGGCAAACAATGCCCCCCATGACCCACACTCCATCCGACTGCAGATTAGAGGAGGACACACCATGGATGATGGGATTTCAAGTACCTTCACTCACTTACAAAGTACCCCTCCCACACACGCATCAACCTCTACATCAACACAGCAGACGGAAAGACAAAAAACATTGTATATCCACAAGCTCTGCAGAACGCCAGCAACACCACACAACAACAACTCCCCAGGACTCCAACATCCCACCCACCAGAACAACCCACAACGACACAGCCATGACCCCAACAACACCATAACTAACAACAACTCCAACCCTTACATACTCAGACTTCCTCGCATCTCCAAAATAGGGCACAGCAACGCGTGCCGGGTACAGCTAGTAGTATATATAATACAATACACTATAATAATAATAATAATAATAATAACAACAACAATAATGTATAACATGGCATAATGATATAATAATAATTCCCCTGAGTCTACGACAAAGCAATGCTGAAGCAAAGGGTGTTGAAATCCCCGACTCACCAGGAGAAAGGCGAAGGAGGGGAGCCCGGAATGGCCGAATTGGCAAAGAAGCCCGCAAAGATCTGCTGGATGATCCTGGACGGAGGAGAAAGGAATAATAATACTCTATTATTATATTACTAGCTTGTGCCCCCAGCGATGCCCAGGTTAGTTGAAAAATACATTGTCAGCATAAGGATGTGAGTGAATCACCCGCAAACCCCGCCAGTATGCAAAGTTAGCCATGTTGGGTCTGTGTGTCAATAATAATAATAATAATAATGGTGATGATGGAGTCTCCTTCTCTAGTTCTTCTTAAGCAGATGTAATCTGTCAGGTGGGTTTGGGTTGGACCGGATGGCCTATTGAGGTCTCTTCCAACCTTAGGATTGCATCGTTCTATCATAGTAATAGTAATAATAATTATTATTATTATTATTATTATTAAGCAGAAGCTGGGTGGCCATCTGTTGTTGTTATTGTTATTTTATTATTATTAGTAGTAGTATTAAGCAGAAGCTGGGTGGCCATCTGTTGTTGTTATTGTTATTTTATTATTATTATTAAGCAGAAGCTGGGTGGCCATCTGTTGATGTTGTTATTGTTATTATTATTAAGCAGAAGCTGGGTGGCCATCTGTTGTTGTTATTGTTATTATTAAGCAGAAGCTGGGTGTCAGGAGGAGAGATCAGGGAGTTATTAATAATAATAATAACAACAACAACAATAATTGTTCCTTCCATTATGTCATAACAGGGTTAGGATAATCGTAATATTATTAACATTTGCTTATTAATTTGCTATATTTGTATACCGCCTTTTTCTCAGCCAGTCGGCAACAAGGCAAATAATAATAATAACAACAATAATAATTGTTCCTTCCATTATGTCAGAACAGTGTTAGGATAATCGTAATATTATTAATATTTGCTTATTAATTTGCTATATTTGTATACAGCCTTTTTCTCAGCCAGTCGGCAACAAG
The DNA here is from genome assembly GCA_030556195.1 of Anolis apletophallus. Taxonomy (NCBI): domain Eukaryota; kingdom Metazoa; phylum Chordata; class Lepidosauria; order Squamata; family Anolidae; genus Anolis; species Anolis apletophallus. The sequence goes on from JARBWK010000022.1 coordinate 2,238,392, forward strand.
GCAAATAATAATAATAACAACAATAATAATTGTTCCTTCCATTATGTCAGAACAGTGTTAGGATAATCGTAATATTATTAATATTTGCTTATTAATTTGCTATATTTGTATACAGCCTTTCTCAGCCAGTCAGCAACAAGGCAAATAATAATAATAACAATAATTGTTCCTTCCGTTATGTCAGAACAGGGTTAGGATAATCGTAATATTAATATTTACTTATTAATTTGCTATATTTGTATACAGCCTTTTTCTCAGCCAGTTGGCAACAGGGCAAATAATAATAATAACAATAACAATAATAATTGTTCCTTCCGTTATGTCAGAACAGGGTTAGGATAATCATAATATTATTAATATTTGCTTATTAATTTGCTATATTTGTATACAGCCTTTTTCTCAGCCAGTCGGCAACAGGGCAAATAATAATAATAACAATAACAATAATAATTGTTCCTTCCGTTATGTCAGAACAGGGTTAGGATAATCGTAATATTATTAATATTTGCTTATTAATTTGCTATATTTGTATACAGCCTTTTTCTCAGCCAGTCGGCAACAGGGCAAATAATAATAATAATAATAACAATAATAATTGTTCCTTCTGTTATGTCAGAACAGGGTTAGGATAGTCGTAATATTATTAATATTTACTTATTAATTTGCTATATTTGTATACCACCTTTCTCAGCCAGTCGGCAACAAGGCAAATAATAATAACAATAATAACAATAATAATTGTTCCTTCCGTTATGTCAGAACAGGGTTAGGATAGTCGTAATATTATTAATATTTACTTATTAATTTGCTATATTTGTATACCGCCTTTCTCAGCCAGTCGGCAACAAGGCAAATAATAATAATAATAATAACAATAATAATTGTTCCTTCTGTTATGTCAGAACAGGGTTAGGATAATCGTAATAATAATAATATTTATTTACTATATTTGTATACCCCCTTTCTCAGCCAGTCGGCGACTCAAGGCGAATAATAATAATAATAATAATAGAGTGTATGTTTAAGGCCTCCATAGAAGGAAAGAGGCCCTGCCTGACTCCAAGCCTATGACAACAACAACAATAATAATAGAATTAAAGATCTCCATAGAAGGAATGTAATAATAATAATGATAATGATAATAATAATAGTGTCCCTGTTTAAAGGCCTCCATAGAAGGAAGGAGGTCTAGATTGGTGGGGTTCAGAATGCTCTCTGGAGGCAAAGGGAACTACAACTCCCCAAAACTATATGTATGGATCTAGATGTAGGCGAGCGTGCTCTTACCCCTCGATGGCGGGCGACCTCTCAGGGCGGGAGCTGTAGCGTGCCCGGTAGCGGCGTGCCACGGGGAGCCGGGGGGGCCGCCCGGGGCCCCAGAGGTCGGTGGGGTGGGCCGGGGGCCCCCGCTCACTCTCCCGGGGGCCGCTCCCCTCCGCCGCCTCCAGGGGCCCCCCCGCCACTTAGCAACGGGAAGACCATCGAGCGGTCCAGCTGGTCCCAGAACTAGAGCAGGAAAGGAAAGAGAAAAGTACATTATTTATCTATCTATTTACTCGATTAAATATACCGTTTTTCTCAGCCGTCGGGGAACTCAGAGCGGTTTACAGTAGCAAAAATTCAATGCTAATCTAAGGGAGCGTTCCATAGCTGGGGGGCCACCACTGAGAAGGCCCTGTCTTTCGTCCCCGCCAAACGTATTTGTGACGCAGGTGGGAACGGGAGCAGGGCCTCCCCAAACGATCTTAACGTCCTAACCGGTTCATAGGAGAAGATGCGTTCGGACAGGTAAGTTGGGCCAGAACCGTTGGGCTGGACTAGATTACCTTCGGGGTACCCTTTGCACCTTGGAGAATACACAGCCTTGCAGTCCGGTGGAGTCTCCTTCCGTCTATGGAGGCCTTTAAACAGTGACTCTATTTATTATTATTATTATTATTACATTCCTTCTATGGAGATCTTTAATTGTATTATTATTATTATTATTATTAGTCATTATCATAGGCCTGGAGTCCGGCACAGCCTCCTTCCTTCTATGGAGGCCTTAAACATACCCATTATTACTATTATTATTATTATTACATTCCTTCTATGGAGATATTTAATTCTATTATTATTATTGTTATTATTATTATTGCTATTATCATAGGCCTGGAATCCGGCACAGCCTCCTTCCTTGTATGGAGGCCTTAAACATACCCTATTATTATTATTATTATTACATTCCTTCTATGGAGATCTTTAATTCTATTATTATTATTGTTATTATTATTATTGCTATTATCATAGGCCTGGAGTCCGGCACAGCCTCCTTCCTTGTATGGAGGCCTTAAACATACCCATTATTACTATTATTATTATTACATTCCTTCTATGGAGATATTTAATTCTATTATTATTATTATTATTGCTATTATCATAGGCCTGAAGTCCGGCACAGCCTCCTTCCTTCTATGGAGGTCTTAAACATAAACTTATTATTATTATTATTACATTCCTTCTATGGAGATCTTTAATTGTATTATTATTATTATTATTAGTCATTATCATGGGCCTGGAGTCCGGCAAAGTCTCCTTCCTTGTATGGAGGCCTTAAACATACCCTCTATTATTATTATTATTATTACATTCCTTCTATGGAGATCTTTAATTCTATTATTATTATTATTATTGCTATTATCATAGGCCTGGAGTCTGGCACAGCCTCCTTCCTTGTATGGAGGCCTTAAACATACCCATTATTATTATTATTATTATTATTATTATTACATTCCTTCTATGGAGATCTTTAATTCTATTATTATTATTATTATTGCTATTATCATAGGCCTGGAGTCCGGCAGAGCCTCCTTCCTTGTATGGAGGCCTTAAACATACCCTCTATTATTATTATTATTATTATTATTACATTCCTTCTATGGAGATATTTAATTATATTATTATCTTCTATGGAGGCCTTAAACACTCTATTATTATTATTATTAATACTAATCGCCTTGAGTTGCCGACTGGCTGAGAAGGAGGGTCATACAAATATATTATTAAATAATTAACTATAATTATTATTATTGAATTCTAGTTATGGGACCCCTATGGAGATGTTCTGACATAATAATAATTATATTTATACCCCCTTGATCTCTCCTCCTGACAAATGGCCACACAGCTTCTGCTTAATAATAATTATAAGTAATAATAATATTACTACTACTATTACTATGATACAATCCTAGGGTTGGAAGAGACCCCAAAAGGCCATCCAGTCCAACCCAAACCCTCCTGACAGATGACATCTGCTGAAGAACCACTAGAGAAGGAAACCCCATCATCATCATCAATTATATTATCATTATTATTATTATTATTATTGATATTATTGAGTCCTAGTTGGATGGGACCCCAAAAGGCCATCCAGTCCAACCCAATCCCTCCTGACAGATGGCATCTGCTGAAGAACCACTAGAGAAGTAAACCCCATCAGCTTCTCATTGGTATTAATAAGCAATAATAATAATATCAATAATTTATTATTATTGATTCTAGGGTTGGAAGAGACCCCAAAAGGCCATCCAGTCCAACCCAAATCCTCCTGACAGATGACATCTGCTGAAGAACCACTAGAGAAGGAAACCCCATCACCATCATCAATTATATTATAATTAATAATATTTATTATAATCATTATTAATTTATTATTAATAATATTTATGTATAATAATGTTTATTATTATTAATAATAAATAATACTATTTATTAATTATTATTTATTATTAATATTAATAATATTTATTATTATTATTATTGATGTTATTATTGAATCCCAGAGTTGGGTGGGACCCCAAAAGGCCATCCAGTCCAACCCAAATCCTCCTGACAGATGACATCTGCTGAAGAACCACTAGAGAAGGAAACTCCATCACCATCATAATCATGTTATATTATCATTAATAATATTAATTAATAATCATTATTAATATATTGATTATTAATAATAATATTTATGTAGAATAATGTTTAATAATAAACAGACTATTTATTAATTATTATTTGTTATTAATATTAATAATATTTATTATTAATATTAAATATTATTATTAATATTAAAATATTTATTATTATTTTTATAGATGTTATTATTGAATCCCAGAGTTGGGTGGGTCCCCAAAAGGCCATCCAGTCCAACCCAAACCCTCCTGACAGATGACACCTGCTGAAGAACCACTAGAGAAAGAAACTCTATCACCATCATAATCATGTTATATAATCATTAATAATATTAATTAATAATCATTATTAATATTTATTATTAATAATAATATTTATGTAGAATAATGTTTACTATTAATAATAATAAATAATACTATTTATTAATTATTATTTGTTATTAATATTAAAATATTTATTATTAATATTAAAATATTTATTATTAATATTAAAATATTTATTATTATTTTTATTGATGTTATTATTGAATCCCAGAGTTGGGTGGGACCCCAAAAGGCCATCCAGTCCAACCCAAACCCTCCTGACAGATGACATCTGCTGAAGAACCACTAGAGAAGGAAACTCCATCACCATCATCAATTATAATTAATAATATTTATTATTGTTATATTATCATTAATAATATTAATTATATGAAGAATAATCATCATATTTAATAATATTTATTAATTATTATGTTATTATTGAATAGTTGGTTATTCCAACCCAAATAATATTTATTATCATAATCATGTTATATTATCATTAATAATATTAATTAATAATAATTATTAATAATATTGATTATTAATAATATTTATTAATTATTATTTAATAATAATGATATTTATTATTAATAATAATATTTATTATTATTTTTATTGATGTTATTATTGAATCCCAGAGTTGGGTGGGACCCCAAAAGGCCATCCAGTCCAACCCGTTTCTGCCATAGAGGAAAGACACTGCCCGATCCCTCCTGACAGATGGCCACCCAGCCTAAAAACTTCCGGACTCCAAGGCGGGATAACCCACTGCCGAACGACTCCTACCATGAGGTTCTTCCTAATGTTTAGGTGGCCACTGCCTCTGTAAACAAGTCAAAACAGATCCGTCAAGAGAGAGGCTCACCTCTGCAAAGGGAGTGGAAGGGCTGTCGTCGATCCCGCCGCCGCCGCCTTCGAGGAAACTACGGAGAAAGAAACGAAACCCACATGGAGAGTGGTGCCGGCGCGTCCCCGACATACTTCCCGCCTCGGAGTGGTGCCTAAAGATAGGCTGCAGGGACGTATGGCTATTTAATGCGTTTTATTTATATCCTGCTGCGTGCGTCGGGGGCTGAGTCAAGAGGCTCCTTCCAGGCCCCAAAGTGAGTCAGAGCCGCCCAAGGAAGACAAGGGCTGCCTCCAAATTTGGGGATTGGCGTGTAGACGCGTCAAGTTGCGTGTCAGCAATGGTGTCATTTTCCATTTCCAAGGGCTTGCCCTCCCTTGACATTGCAGGTACGCTCCCATCTATCCCATAGGACTCTCGTTCCCTTTAGATCAGTGTTTCCCAACCTTTTTTGAGCTGTGGCACACTTTTTACATTTACAAAATCCTGGGGCACACCACCAACCAAAATGACACAAAATGACACTCTAACACAGTCATACATATAGTTAAAATGTTTTTAAATGTATTTATACACTCAGTGTGAAACCTGGGCCTGTTTCAATAAACACAACATAGGCAGGAATGGCAGAAAGACACAAACTTCCCACACAGAACTCCCATAACCAAGAGAAAATACTATAAGAGTTTGGTGGGCATTGACCTTGAGTTTGGGAGATGTAGTTCACCTATATCCAGAGAGCACTGTGGACTCAAACAATGTTGGATCAGGACCAAACTTGGCATGAATACTCAATATGCCCAAATGTGAACACAGATGTAGTTTGGGGAAAATAGACCTTGACATTTGGGAGTTACAGTTTCTGGAGGGAGGGGAGCTCCAAAGACCAGCAGTCTCCCTCTCACTTAGGTTGCCCCCCCTCCCGCCAGGCTTGAATTGGGGTCGTGGGGAGCAGGAGCCTCACTCACCACCTGCGCAGCTCCTCGGGGGTTAGTGGGGTGGCCCAGGTGGGCATCTCGGGGCTGGCGAAGCAGGCAGGAAGGAAGGCAGCAGCGGCGGGCAGGGAGAGCGGTTTCGCGCGCACCGGGGAGGAAGGAGGGGTGGGGCCAGTGCTGGACTGAATCATCCGGCATTAGGCCCGGGGGGGGGGGGGAGGCAAGAGGAGGTCTCTACTTGGGGAAAGGGAGGCGGGCCTTCCCAATGCATGGAGAGGGAGAGACCAAGTAGACAACGGGTGGGGAGGGGGGTGGTTGTAATTTTGTGCCTTTATCGAGGTACGTTTCTTAGGGTTTTTATACTTCAACACACTAGACTCTCCCCCCTCCCCTCCTGGAGGTTCCAATTTCCCACGGCACACCTGATGATTGCTCACGGCGCACTAGTGTGCCCCGGCACACTGGTTGGGAAACACTGCTTTAGAGGACTGGGTGTGCATATACCTGCTTTGGAGGCGCCTGTCAAATAATAATCTCTCCTTCCTTTTCCCGCCCTCTCTCCCCATCCTTCTTTCCTCCATTCTCCCTCTCCTTCCTTCCTCTTCCTTCCTTCCTTTCTCCCCTTCACCCTTTCCTTCTCTCCTTTTTCGAAAATCCGCAAAACAGCGAGTCCGCAAAAAGCGAACCGCGAAGTAGCGAGGGAACACTGTACCTGGAATCGTCGGTCACTTCTTCAATAAAGCCCGATTCGCACCTGGGACAGGTATACTCCTGCAGAGAGAAAAAGACAAGGTTTAATATTGTTAGTTGTAGATACTATTACTTTTATTATAATTTATATCCTGCTTTTTCTCTCCACAAAGGAGACTCAAAGTGGTTATGTATCTATTATTACTATCTATTATATAAAGGAGGACCCGTCATCGAATGACTGACAGAGAAACCTTCCAAGGCAGAGACACCAAACTTGCCAACACAAATAGGCCTCAGGCAAGGAAGGTTTTTAGCAAAGAAACTTTCCCCCCCAAAACCTAGAAGGCCCCCAAAACAACAATACAAAAAAAACTACATTTCCCAGCATCTTCTGCAGCAGCCAGCGAAACCCATTGGCCAACATCGGCCCACACAAAATGCAGGGAGGCTGAGTAACCATAGTAACGCTGGGCAGAGCCAGCCAAGGCTAGATAGAATGCTGAGTGATTTGAGTTTAGTCAGTTGGTGTTTGAGGGTTAAACTGCCAAGGCCAAGATCTAGGAGGGAGACAAATACGGCACCAGGGACACAGGCACCACTGACAAACACATACTCCCAGAATAACACAAACTTGCAAAACCCACAAAAAAAATCCTGCAACACAACCCCCCCCAAATACACAACAAACACCACTGACAAAAGCAACACCCCCTCCACATCACAACCAGCACACAGCCAGACTGAGACAACTATGTCACCACAACACACACAAAATACACCCCAGAAATACCTGACAACTTCCCCAACACAAAACCCAGGACTGCACTCACTACTCACCACCACACACACCTCCAAATACACACACGTCCCAGGCACAATACTCCAGCAATTCCTACCCACACAACACAACTTCCTATCACAACCCATCCCCCCAACCTTATGGTACCCCGCACACACAACACCTACCACCACCACAAACAAAAACCAACTCCACCTATACTCCAACCACAACACAACACTGCACTGATACTCTACAAACACACACAAACACCCAAAACACCCCACCCACACAAGCATTCCCCAACATACTACCACCCACAATGGCACCACACACCCACCAATTCACCAAAAAAGTAATACCTACACACAACACAATACGCACATAACACAACCTTGCGTCTACTGCTCAACCCATTTGTATGCCATTCCTTCCTTCCACACAGGCATAAGCTGACCCAAAAGACAAGCCATGCCTCCTAAAAAGAACAGCATCGGACGACACACTCGCAACGCTACATACATCACAAAAAAGGGCAGAACAAACCCCAGAACAGAAAGACACTGCACGACACTAGCTTTTGCCATCACCATAAACAAGGCTCAAGGACAAACACTACAAATCTGTGGCATAGACCTTGACACAGAAGGCTTCTCCCACGGACAACTCTACGTAGCGTGCTCCAGAGTTGGGACACCACAGAACCTCTACGTCAACACAGCAGACGGAAAGACACAAAACATTGTATATCCACAAGCTCTGCAGAACGCCAGCAACACCACACACCGACAACTCCCAGGACTTCAACATCCCACCCACCAGAACAACCCACAACGACACAGCCATGACCCCACCAAGACCAGAAGTCACATCAATTCCAACCCTTACATACTCAGACTTTCTCGCATCTCCTAAATAGGGCACAGCAACACGTGCCGGGTACAGCTAGTTATATATATTATTATTTTACTATATTATCTCTCGGCATTACTTTGCGAACGAAGATTCTTAGGAAGGACTCATCCCACGCTTTTTACAAGCGCGTTGAGGACTAAAAAGGCCAATCTGAGATAGGCAAGTCCGGTTGCAGAAAGCACAGCAGAAAGTCTCCTTGGGTGATGTTGTTTCCAAGTTGCGGTTCTTTCTGCGTTGTCGTTTCTCTTCGAGATTCCCATCGGCGTGTCTTCTCGAAAGAGGCCGCAGCATTGTGGATAGTGCGCCTCCATGCCTCCCGATGTGAGGCCAGGGTGGAGCATTGTTGGTGATCAATCTGGCCGAGCCTGAGACGTTGTTTCAGGGAGTCCTTATATCTCTTTTTGGGGGCGCCTCTCTAGCACTGACCCGTGGCCAGTTCACCATAGAGTAGTATCTTTAGGAGGCGGTGGTCCTCCATCCTAGAGACCTTGTGCCCTGCCCAGCGCAGCTGTGTTCTCAATAGCATGGCCTCAACGCTGGTGACCCCTGCTTGCTCAAGGACAGCGACATTCGTCACATAGTCGGTCCAGTGTATATTTAGGATTGTGCCAAGACAGCACCGATGAAAGCGTTCGAGGATTCGTAGGTGTTGGCGATAGGTGACCCATGTTTCAGATCCATAGAGGAGAATAGACAGTACGTTATTCAATTTTGGTGCTTTGCCTCAGGTGCTTGTTGCTCCAGACTCTTTTGTGAAGCCTTCCGAATGCACTCTATGCCTTTGCTAATCTGTGATCTATCTCTTTATCGATCTTGGCGTCTGAAGAGATGATGCTTCCCAGGGAGGTGAACTGCTGGACGGACTTAAGCACAGATGTGCCTATCCTGACGTGGAGATTATGGTGTTCTTCCTGTGGTGCGGGCTAGTAGAGGACTTCCGTTTCCTTCAGGCTGACTTCCAGCCCAAACAGCTCTGCAGCTGTTGCAAAGCAGGATGTGAGGCGCTGCAGGGCTGCTTCTGAACGGGCGACAAGGGTGTGGTGTTTAAGGTCAGAGGTATTTCTGCTCTGGAGTACAACAGGAGGATGTTCTCATATGCCTTACTAAACTAAATGTCAACAAATCACCAGGGCCAGACGGCATCCACCCCAGAGTTCTTAAGGAACTCAAGTGTGAAATTGCTGAACTTCTAGCTAAGATATATAACCTTTCTCTAAGATCAGGCACTGTACCCGAGGACTGGAGGGAGGCAAATGTAACACCGATCTTCAAGAAAGGATCCAGGGGTGATCCAGGAAATTATAGACCAGTTAATCTAACCTCAGTTCCAGGCAAAGTTAAAGAAAAAATTACTAAGCACATAGAAGAACAGGCATTGCTGAAGGAAAATCAACATGGTTTCTGCAAAGGCAAATCATGTCTTACTAACTTGTTAGAATTCTTTGAGGGTGTAAATAAACACATAGATAAAGGGGACCCAGTCGATATTGTTTACCTTGACTTTCAAAAGGCTTTTGACCAAGTCCCTCACCAAAGGCTCCTAAATAAGCTCTTCAGCCATGGAATCAGGGGACAGGTCTTGTCCTGGATGGGAACCTGGCTAAACTGTAGGAAACAAAGGGTGGTAATAAACGGACACTTCTCTGGGTGGAAAGAGGTGAGAAGTGGCGTACCCCCAAGGTTCAGTTTTGGGTCCGTTACTTTTTAATTTATTCATTAATGACCTGGATGTAGGAGTGAATTCTGAGGTAGCAAAGTTTGCAGACGACACTAAATTGTTCAGGGTAGTTAAAAAATGAAACTGATTGCAAAGAGCTCCAGAAAGATCTCTCGGAATTGAGTGAATGGGCAACAAAGTGGCAAATGCATTTTAACCTCAACAAGTGTAAAGTCATGCACATCGGGGCAAAGAACCCCAACTACACCTACCAATTGATGGGGTCAAAGCTTTCCGAGACAAACCAGGAAAGGGATCTTGGGGTTTTGGTGGACAGCTCAATGAAGATGTCAACCCAGTGCGCAGCAGCAGCGAAAAAAGCAAATTCTATGCTTGGCATGATCAGGAAGGGAATCGAAAATAGGTGGGCAAATGTTGTATTGCCTCTCTACAAATCTATGGTAAGGCCACATTTGGAGTACTGTGTACAATTCTGGTCTCCGCACCTCAAGAAGGATATAACGGAACTGGAAAAGGTACAGAAAAGGGCAACAAGAATGACCCAAGGGATGGAGCGGCTCCCTTACGAAACCAGGTTGCAACGCCTTGGTCTCTTCAGCCTTGAAAGACGGCGTTTAAGAGGTGACTTGGTCGAAGTGTATAAAATCATGCATGGGATAGAAAAGGTGAACAAAGAAAAATTATTTTCTTTGTCACAAAACACTAGGACTAGAGCAGGGCTGCCCAACTGGCGGCCCGGGGGGCCGTACACGCCCCCCAGCCTGTTGGGCACGGCCCCCGCTATTCCCCCGGCCGCCATTTTTAATTTTTTTAAAAAAAATTCTAATTTTTTTTTTAAAAAATGGCGGCGAGGGGAGGGGAGGCGGGGCAGGGAGGAGGAAGAGAGCTAGCTCCTCCTCTCTGCACCGCCCCCTCCGTCCCTCTCTCCGCGCCGCCGATTGCATCGGCGCCGGTGAGAGAGGGACAAGGGGTAGTACAAGGAGGAGGAAGAGGGCTAGCTCCTCCTCCCTGCACCGCCCTCTTCATCCCTCTCTCGCCGGCGCTGATGCCTTGCAAGGGAGGGGGGGTCCCCCGGCGGGGCCTCCATCCCTTGCAAGGCATCCCGGCAGCAGCTGAAGCCAGCGCCGGCTTCAGCCGCTGCTGCGATCCCTTGCAAGGGAGGGGGGTCCCCCGGCGGGGCCTCCGTGCCTTGCAAGGGATCCTGGCAGCAGCTGAAGCCGGCGAAACCGCCAGCTTCATCTGCGGCTAGGATGCCTTGGAAGGGAGGGGGGTGCCGCGTGGCTCCTCCCTCTCTCCCAAAGCTTCCCGGCAGCGGGGGCGGGGCCGGGGCCGAGTGACCCCCCAGGTCATCAGTGACCTGGAATCCGGCCCTTGGCCGGTTAGATGTTGGACAGCACTGGACTAGAGGGCACTCCCTGAAGCTCCAAGGTAGGAAAGTTAGGACTAATAAAGGGAAATATATTCTTCACCCAGAGGGTCATTGGGTTATGGAACTCACTTCCAGAGGAGGTTGTGACAGCGGTCAGCCTGGACAGCTTCAAGGCAGGATTGGACAGATTCATGGATACCAAGGGAATCAGTAGCTACTGAAATGGACATCCAAGTGCCACCTCTGTGTTGATGGAGGCAGGCAGGATTTTCCCCGGGTACTGGTTGTGGGGGGGGTCGGGAGCAGGTCAGGGTTTTGCCCTCCCTTCTGCTCGAGATCCCCGTGTACAACTGGTGGGCCACTGTGTGACACAGAATGCTGGACTAGATGGGCTGAGGCCCGATTCAGCATGGCTCTTCTTATGTTCTTATGTATGAGGTTTGCTTGGGTTTTGCTTTCGTTCTCGCTTCTTGGAAACCTAGGCGTTGCTTTGCCTTCCTTATCTCTCTGAAGCTTGGTCCGTTTTGGCCCCAATCGAAGCTCAAAAGTCAACAAATGCTGATTCAGGAGGTGAACTAGGCCTTGCAAAGTTGCTACGGCTTTCGAAAGGGCTCGAACTTGGAGGTTCCTCCGGATATTATTATTATTATTGTTTGAGAAATAGATATAAATATAATAATAACAATAATACAATATAGTAAATTAATAATAACAATAAACACTTTTAATTGTGTAAGCCACTTTGAGTCTCCTTTCTGGAGGGAAAAATCAGGGTATAAATAATAAACATAATAATACTAATCGTAATTGTTTTAGAGTAGGGATATAAATATAATAATAGTAATACAATATAGTAAAATAATAATGTTTCTAAATGTAAGCCACTTTGAGTTTCTTTTGTGGTGAGAAAAAGTAGGATATAATAATAATAGTAGTAGTAGTAGTAGTAGTCATCTGTACGCAGATGACGTCCAAATCTGTCTACATGGGGTTGCCTTTGAAGACTGTTCGGAAGGTCTTAGCGATGGCCGGGAGAGCTGTTACACAATTAAAGCTTGTGCGGCAGCTGCGCCCATACCTTGGGAAGTCTGACTTGGCCACGGTGGTCCATGCTCTGGTTACATCCCGAATAGACTACTGCAATGCACTCTACATGGGGCTGCCTTTGAAGACGGTTCGGAAGGTCTTAGCGATGGCCGGGAGAGCTGTTACACAATTAAAGCTTGTGCGCCAGCTGCGCCCGTACCTTGGGAAGTCTGACTTGGCCACGGTGGTCCATGCTCTGGTTACATCCCGAATAGACTACTGCAACGCACTCTACATGGGGCTGCCTTTGAAGACTGTTCGGAAGGTCTCAGCGGTGGCCGGGAGAGCTGTTACACAATTAAAGCTTGTCAGCGCCAGCTGCGCCCGTACCTTGGGAAGTCTGACTTGGCCACGGTGGTCCATGCTCTGGTTACATCCCGAATAGACTACTGCAACGCACTCTACATGGGGCTGCCTTTGAAGACTGTTCGGAAGGTCTCAGCGGTGGCCGGGAGAGCTGTTACACAATTAAAGCTTGTGCGCCAGCTGCGCCCGTACCTTGGGAAGTCTGACTTGGCCACGGTGGTCCATGCTCTGGTTACATCCCAAATAGACTACTGCAACGCACTCTACATGGGGCTGCCTTTGAAGACTGTTCGGAAGGTCTCAGCGGTGGCCGGGAGAGCTGTTACACAATTAAAGCTTGTGCGCCAGCTGCGCCCGTACCTTGGGAAGTCTGACTTGGCCACGGTGGTCCATGCTCTGGTTACATCCCGAATAGACTACTGCAACGCACTCTACATGGGGCTGCCTTTGAAGACTGTTCGGGAGGTCTCAGCAGTGGCCGGGAGAGCTGTTACACAATTAAAGCTTGTGCGCCACCTGCGCCCGTACCTTGGGAAGTCTGACTCGGCCACGGTGGTCCATGCTCTGGTTACATCCCGAATAGACTACTGCAACGCACTCTACATGGGGCTGCCTTTGAAGACTGTTCGGGAGGTCTCAGCGGTGGCCGGGAGAGCTGTTACACAATTTAAGCTTGTGCGCCACCTGCGCCCGTACCTTGGGAAGTCTGACTGGGCCACGGTGGTCCATGCTCTGGTTACATCCCAAATAGACTACTGCAACGCACTCTACATGGGGCTGCCTTTGAAGACTGTTCGGAAGGTCTCAGCGGTGGCCGGGAGAGCTGTTACACAATTAAAGCTTGTGCGCCAGCTGTGCCCGTACCTTGGGAAGTCTGACTTGGCCACTCTGGTTACATCCCGAATAGACTACTGCAACGCACTCTACATGGGGCTGCCTTTGAAAACGGTTCGGAAACTTCAGTTGGTCCAACGGGCGGCAGCCAGAATGCTAACTGGGGCGACATACAGGGAGCATACCTGTGTCAGCTCCACTGACTGCCCGTCCATCTCCGAGCCCAATTCAAAGTGCTGGTAATGACCCATAAAGCTCTATATGGTTCTGGCCCAGCTTACTTGTCCGAACGCATCTGCCTTTATGTCCCATCTTGCAGTTTACGATCATCTGGGGAGGCCCTGATCTCGCTCCCGCCAGCATTGCAAATGCGGCTAGTGGGGACGAGAGACAGGGTCATCTCGGCGGTGGCCCCTCGCCTATGGAACGCACTCCCAAGTACAAATACCATAAATAAATAATAAAAATAAATAGTTTTAGAGAGGGATATAAATATAATAGCAGTAAGATCTATCTATACACATAGTAAAAGTCAAAATATGTATGTGTGTGTAGCTGGGTGTCCACTTCCACAGACACGCTCCCACTTCCACAAATGCCTATAGCTCCCACCACTTAGGAGACCCCCAACGGCCCTCCCTCCAATGACATTGCAGGTTATGGGGAGCGCCGTAAACATGTCCAAGAGCTCTGCCAATGTCCTCCACCAACACCACACTGCCCACTGCCCAAGGGAAGGCACTTCATCCTAGATGTCATGTGATTCCTCCACCACAGGCACCCCAGTGTTCCTGACTCCATTGGTGTGGAATTTGCATGACCCCGCCCATTGCTTCCCCCTTAATCCTTTCCTATAGTAAAATAATAGGTACAGTATATCAATATAATAATAACAGTAATATAATATAGTAAAATTATATATAATATATATATATAAAATTTTACCATATTATATTAGTTATTATTTTTATCTATTATATATATATATAAATATAATTTTACCATATTATATTAGTTATTATTTTTATCTATTATTATATATATATATATATATATATATATATATATATATATATATAAATAAAAATAGATACATAGCCACTTTGAGTCTCCTTTGTGGAAAGAAACAGTAGGATATTATTATTTTAGAGAGGTATATCAATATAATAATAACACTCTAAACTATCTAGTCCGTGAGCTGCTTTTTGCTGACGATGCTGCCCTTGTCGCCCATTCAGAAGCAGCCCTGCAGCGCCTCACATCCTGCTTTGCAACAGCTGCAGAGCTCTTTGGGCTGGAAGTCGGCCTGAAGAAAACGGAAGTCCTCTACCAGCCTGCACCACAGCCCTTTATTATTTATTTATTTATTATTCAGTTTTATATTCCGCTCCTCCCAGCAGGCTCGGGGCGGATCACAGGCACAAAGCAATAAAAGCATACAATAAAACATACAGTAAAAACAGTAAAACGCGGTACATAACCAAGATGGTACAAGGCTACGGTTCCTTAACTACGACGAGGGCGAGACCAATTGAGTTTGGATTCACCCAAACGCTAGCCTGAAGAGGGCCGTCTTACATTCCTTCGAAAGGGAGGAGTTCAGAGACCATTCGGACATGGTCAGGGAGCGAATTCAGAGTACTGGAGCCGCAGCAGAGAAAGCTCTCTGTCTTGTACTGGACAGATGACAGGCGCGGGACGATGGTACAACCAATAAATTCTGCTCTTCCGAGCGCAGTGATCTCGGGGGAACGTACGGGGTAAGGCGGTCCCTCAGGTACACAGGCCCTAGACCGTGCAAGGCCCTGAAGGTTAAAACCAGCACCTTGAAGGCAATCCGGTACTTAATGGGAAGCCAGTGCAGTTGCCGGAGAATGGGAGTAATGTGCTCCCTCACTGGTGATCCCACCAGCAAGCGAGCCGCGGCGTTCTGCACCAGCTTGAGTTTCCGGATTGTCGCCAAGGGGAGGCCAACGTAGAGGGCGTTACAGTAGTCCAGCCTCGAGATGACCGTCGCTTGGATCACCGTGGCCAGATCGTCCCTGGACAGGTAGGGGGCCAGTCGCCTAGCCTGTCGTAGGTGGAAGAATGACGTCCGGCTGACCATGGAGACCTGGGCCTCCATGGTCAGCAAGGAGTCCAACCTGACACCTAGGCTCTTAACCAAGGGTGACGGGCTAAGTGGCTCGCCATCCAGGGTAGGCAACCGGCACTCATCCAGCCCAGGTGGACCAGGCCACAAGATCTCCGTCTTCGACGGGTTCACCTTCAACCGGCTGGCGCGCAGCCATCCAGTCACGGCTTCGAGGCATAGATGGAAACAATCGGGTACGGTGTCCAGCCTGCCGTCCATTCTCAGCAGAAGCTGGGTGTCATCAGCTTACTGATAACACTCCAGACCAAGGTCAGCCCCCAGCTGGGCCAGGGGGCGCATGTAAATATTAAATAATAAGGGTGAGAGGATGGCCCCCTGGGGGACCCCACAACTTAACAATGTATTACCCCCCCCCACATGAACCCCCAAACACCCCTTGATAGAAATGAGAGACCCCCCCCCCAACTCCATTCAGGTCCCAAATCAGCTCCATTTAGAGTAGACTATAGGCCTCAAACCTACCCATAAGGCCCCCCAAAGGCCATTTCCCCCAAACAGGCTACAGAATGCCCCCAAGACCTTCATTCCCCCCACAGGGACCCCAAAACCCCATAACCCCCTTGATTGAAATGAGAGACCCCGCAACTCCATTCAGGTCCCAAATCAGCTCTATTTAAACTATAGGCCTTAAACCCATCCTTAAGCCCCCAGGCCATTTCCTCAAACAGGCACCAGAATAACCCCTGCAAAAGCCCTTCATTTCCCCCAGGGACCCCCAAAGCCCATAACCCCCTTGATTGAAATGAGAGACCCCCAACTCCATTCAGGTCCCAAATCAGATCCATTAAAATTATAGGCCTCAAACCCATCCTTAAGCCCCCAAGCCATTTCCCTCAAACAGGCACCAGAATACCCCCTGCAAAGCCCTTTCCCATTCCCCCCCAGGGACCCCAAAAACCCCCTTGATTGAAATGAGAGACCCCCAACTCCATTCAGGTCCCAAATCAGCTCCATTTAGACTATAGGCCTTAAACCAGGCCTGGGCCAACTTGGGCCTTTCGGGTGTTTTGGTCTTCAACTCCCACAATTCCTCACAGCCTCAGGCCCCTTCAACTTGGGCTTTCGGGTGTTTTGGACTGCAACTCCCACAATTCCTCACAGCCTCAGGTCCCTTCAACTTGGGCCTTTCGGGTGTTTTGGGCTTCAACTCCCACAATCCCTCACAGCCTCAGGCCCCTTCCTTTGGACTTCAACTCCCACAATCCCTCAAAGCCTCAGGCCCCTTCAACAGGGAATCGGGTGTTTTGGACTGCAACTCTGAAATTCCTCACAGCCACAGGCCCTCCAACTTGGGCCTTTGGGTGTTTTGGCTTCAACTCCCACAATTCCACACAGCCTCAGGCCCCTCAAAGTTGGGCCTGTCGGGTGTTTTGGACTGCAACTCCCACAATCCCTCACAGCCTCAGGCCCCTTCAACTTGGGCCTTTCGGGTGTTTTGGACTTCAACTCCCACAATTCCTCACAGCCTCAGGCCCCTTCAACTTGGGCCTTTCGGGTGTTTTGGACTGCAACTCCCACAATTCCTCACAGCCACAGGCCCCTCCAACTTGGGCCTTTCGGGTGTTTTGGGCTTCAACTCCCACAATTCCACACAGCCTCAGGCCCCTCCAACTTGGGCCTGTCGGGTGTTTTGGACTGCAACTCCCACAATCCCTCACAGCCTCAGGCCCCTTCAACTTGGGCCTTTCGGGTGTTTTGGACTTCAACTCCCACAATTCCTCACAGCCTCAGGCCCCCGATTCTTGGGCCTTTCGGGTGTTTTGGACTTCAGCTCCCACAATTCCTCACAGCCTCAGGCTCCTTTCAACTTGGGCCTTTCGGGTGTTTTGGACTTCAACTCCCACAATTCCTCACAGCCTCAGGCCCCTTCAACTTGGGCCTTTCGGGTGTTTTGGACTTCAACTCCCACAATTCCTCACAGCCTCAGGCCCCTTCAACTTGGGCCTTTCAGGTGTTTTGGACTTCAACTCCCACAATTCCTCACAGCCTCAGTCCCCTTCAACTTGGGCCTTTCGGGTGTTTTGGACGTCAACTCCCATAATTCCTCACAGCCTCAGGCCCCTTCAACTTGGGCCTTTCGGGTGTTTTGGACTGCAACTCCCACAACGACCCCCAACCCCCCTTGATTGAAATGAGAGCCCCCCCCCCCAACTCCATTCAGGTCCCAAATTAGTTCCATTTAAACTATAGGCCTTAAACCAGGCCAAACTTGGGCCTTTCAGGTGTTTTGGACTCAACTCCCACAATTCCGCACAGCCTCAGGCCTTCCTTTGGAAGGGGCCTGAGGCTGTGAGGAATTGTGGGAGTTGAAGTCCAAAACACCTGAAAAGCCCAAGGTTGCCCAGGCCTGCCTTAAACCCACCCCAGAGAGTTTTGCCTCCAGCCAGGCATTACCATAGACACCCCAAAAGCCCTGGAGGCCCCCTCCCCCAAAAGCCATTTCCTTCCCTTCAAGAAGGACCCCAAAGTCTGACAAAAAAGGCCCCCCAACTCCACACATTTCCCTTTCGAAGCACAGGCCTCAAATCCTCCCAATCAGGCACCGCCGTAGACACCCAAAAGGGCCACTGAGGACCCCTGCCCCCAACTGCGGCCTAGTCCGACAGGCTTCTCAATCGAGTAGGCCGCAAGCCTTCCCCCCCTCAGGAACCAGGCCTCCCGCGCCGCTCGGGGCTCGCTCACCGGCAGCTTGGGGCTGACCTCGCCCTTGCAGCTGTGGCAGAAGAAGCGGTGCGGGGCCAGGGCGGCGGCGGAGGCGGCCTCCGCCATCTTGTCTCCTCCCGCCGCCGCCAGCGAGAGGGCGCGGCCTAGAGCGGCCGGGCGGAAGTCTCGCTCTCCCCGGCTTTCCGAGGCGGAAGTGGTTGCCATGGCGACCGGGGAGGGGGCGGGGCTCGGGGCCTAGTCGAGCCAGTCGAAGCCTGAGCAGAAGGGTGAGAGGATAATACGGAAAAATAATAGCAATAATAGTAATATAAAATATCCTGCCATATATATCATACCTGTCTATGCATAATATATTTGTCTATGTGAATATATAGGAATGTAAACATTTAAATATATTTAAATATATTTAAATATATTTAAATATATTTAAATATATTTAAATATGAGTAAATGTGTATATGTATAGGAATATAAACATATATGTCCATATATATACCTCTCGTACCTGGGGAAGGTGGTTGAGAGGGCAGCAATGGAGCAGCTGCAGTCCTTCTTAGATGACGCAACATGGCTTGACCCCTTCCAGTCCGGCTTCCGTTCGGGGCACGGGACGGAGACGGTCCTGGTCTCCATCACAGACCAACTCCGCCGCCAGCTCGACCAAGGCGGGTCTGCGCTGCTCGTGTTATTGGACCTCACGGCAGCGTTTGACACGGTCAACCACAATCTACTGATCCACCGCCTGGCCGTGGCTGGAGTGAGGGGGACAGTTCTTAAATGGCTGACCTCCTTCCTCCACCAGCGGTCTTAAAGCGGGTTTGGTACTTTTCCGTGCAAAAAGTACAGTCAGAGAGTGATGCTACATGCGTGTTTAGCTTTGAAATGCGTGTTCCTGTGCCAAGAATCAGACTGGCACTTGCAATGTGAAAATAACACTGTGATTGAAGCATTCTAATACACCCTGTGCCTGACTTGAGATAACATAGGCTAGATGGGTGAAAAGCAGTACATATTGTGCTAATGGGAGAGCTTAATGCGAATAAAGAAAGCACTGCGCATGACAGAGAGTCTGACCCCCTCCGTTGCTGGCACGGAGCCTGGAAGTCAATGTTTCAACTTAGGGAACATCAGAGACTCAGGATTGATAGCTGTACTGTGAGAAAGAACTAACTTATAACTGACTATTGTTCTCATTCAAAGGTGTGACTTAAAGATGTGATGCTAATGAAATGCACTGTTTATTGGTTTAATGAAATGTCATGAAATTAACAGTAATCACCAGCCAATTATGATTGTTTTTATCCATGAAGAAGGGGTGGGCTTAACTGAAATGACTCCATTGGGCTATAAATGTCTTTGTATGAGAAGTGACGGGGTCTTTTGCCCCTATCTGCAGCCGTGTTCTGCTGGCAAGAGCCCACCAGCTGGTGCCAGAATAAATCCTTTTGATTTTCACCTATTTCACAGTTGCCGTGTGTTCTTCCTCATCCTTGCGCCCGCACGATCAGGTAGCTTGGTAAAGTAAACTTGGTAATTGGAGTTCCATAACTCCTCAATTTGGCTGCTTCATTTGGTGACCGCGACGTGATCTAAAAAGGTATTTAGACGGGTCTGTGGTGAGGAAAAACAAACACGGTCCCCATTGTGGACAGCCCCCGCTCCCAGGCTAGTAAGGTGAGGCGACCCAGGAGGGCTGGGAGGGGCCCCGCCTATTTTTTACCCCTTTTTGCATTGAGCCGGCCGCCTGGTTCGCCCCAAACGAACGCCTGTGGACCCGGGAGAGACTGCAACTAAAGTTATAGGTGAACTCAAAGCCGAAGGAAGGGGCAGCTGGGAAGCAGCCCCTTGAGAGCCGGCAGGTGTAAAAGTCCGGGGACACAGTAACAAGGTGCCCAGCCGTTGTGGGCTAGCAAACCGGCACAAGCGCGCAGAGAGTCGGAGGCGACGTCAGGTCCGTTCTCCAAGAGCCGACGCAACTCGAGTGGGGAGGGGCGAGGTGGTCTCCGAGGGCTCCCCACTACTCTGTGGGGTCCCCCAGGGGGCCATTCTCTCCCCTCTGTTATTCAACATCTACATGCAGCCGCTTGCACAGCTGGTGCGGAGTTATGGGCTGGAGTGCCACCAGTACGCTGACGACACCCAGCTCATTCTGAGGATGGAGGGCAGGCCTGGATCCGTCCCCGATAATTTCCAACGTTGCCTCGAAGCCGTTACTGGATGGCTGCGTGCCAGTAGGTTGAGGGTGAATCCGGCGAAGACAGAGATCTTGTGGTCGGGCCGCTCGGGTGGTGTAGATGTCCAGCTTCCGACCCTGGACGGTGTGGCGCTATGCCCATCGCCTTCCGTTAAGAGCCTGGGGGTCCATCTGGACTCCCAGCTGACCATGGAGGCCCAGGTCTCCGCGGTCAGCAAGGTTGCTTTTTTTCATCTGCGACAGGCTCGGAGGCTGGCCCCCTATATCTCCCGGAATGACCTGGCCGCGGTGATCCAAGCTACGGTCATCTCAAGGCTGGATTACTGTAACGCGCTTTACGTTGGCCTTCCTTTGTCGGCGACCCGGAAGCTCAAGCTGGTGCAGAACACTGCCGCCCGGCTCCTGTCTGGAACCCCAGCAGGCCGCCACATCACACCTGTTTTGCAGGATCTGCACTGGCTCCCAATCGAGCACCGGATCTCCTTCAAGGTGTTGGTTCTTACCTTTAAGGCCTTGCACGGCCTGGGGCCAGCGTACTTGAGGGACCGACTCACCCCACACTGTCCCCCGAGATCACTACGCTCCGAGGATGCTAATTTGTTAGAGATACCCTCGGCGAAATCGGCTAAACTGACATCTACTCGCCGGAGGGCGTTCTCCGTTATAGCTCCTACGCTGTGGAACGCCCTCCCGGCTGGAACGCGGGCTATAAAGGACCTGCTCCCGTTTAGACGCGCCTGCAAAACTTATTTGTTTAAGCAGGCCTTCGGTGAGTAGGTCCTGCCCATGTTCCGCTTTAGCCGCTGTCCTGGGGTGTCACGCTGTCTAATCCCTGAACTGTACCTGGGGGTTTTGTATTTTGCTGTTTTAACTGTTTAATTGTCTTAGAGGTTTTATCGCATTGCTTGTGTGTAGTTGCACCTTCGGTTCCTGTGAGCCGCCGCGAGCCTCAGGGAGTCGGCGGAATAGAAACCCGAATAATAAATAAAATAAAATAAATAAATAAATATATATATATGTCTCTCTCTCTCTCGGCATTACTTCGCGAACGAAGATTTTCAGGAAGGACTAAGAAGGCCAATCTGAGACATTCAAGTCCGGTTGCAGAAAGCACAGCAGGAAGTCTCCTTGGGTGATGCTGTTTCCAGGTTGCGGTTCTTTCCGCGTTTCTTAGGAAGGACTAAAAAGGCCGATCTGAGACACTCAAGTCCGGTTGCAGAAAGCACAGCAGGAAGTCTCCTTGGGTGATGTTGTTTCCAGGTTGCGGTTCTTTCTGCGTTTCTTAGGAAGGACTAAAAAGGCCAATCTGAGACACGCAAAGTCCGGTTGCAGAAAGCACAGCAGGAAGTCTCCTTGGGTGATGTTGTTTCCAGGTTGCGGTCCTTTCCGCGTTTCTTAGGAAGGACTAAAAAGGCCGATCTGAGACATTCAAGTCCGGTTGCAGAAAGCACAGCAGGAAGTCTCCTTGGGTGATGTTGTTTCCAGGTTGCGGCTCTTTCCGCGTTTCTTAGGAAGGACTAAGAAGGCCGATCTGAGACACGCAAGTCCGGTTGCAGAAAGCACAGCAGGAAGTCTCCTTGGGTGATGTTGTTTCCAGGTTGCGGTTCTTTCCGCGTTTCTTAGGAAGGACTAAGAAGGCCGATCTGAGACACGCAAGTCCGGTTGCAGAAAGCACAGCAGGAAGTCTCCTTGGGTGATGTTGTTTCCAGGTTGCGGTTCTTTCCGCGTTTCTTAGGAAGGACTAAAAAGGCCGATCTGAGACACGCAAGTCCGGTTGCAGAAAGCACAACAGGAAGTCTCCTTCGGTGATGTTGTTTCCAGGTTGCGGTTCTTTCCACGTTTCTTAGGAAGGACTAAAAAGGCCGATCTGAGACCTTCAAGTCCAGTTGCAGAAAGCACAGCAGGAAGTCTCCTTGGGTGATGCTGTTTCCAGGTTGCGGTTCGTTCTGTGTTGTCGAGACCCGTTTGGCGTGTCTTCTCGAAAGAGGCCGCAGCATTGTGGATAGTGCGTCTCTATGCCTCCCAATGTGAGGCCAGGGTGGACCATTGTTGGTGATCAATCTGGCCGAGCCTGAGATGCTGTTTCGGGGAGTCCTTGTATCTCTTTTTGGGGGCGCCTCTCTTGCGCTGAGTTCACCATAGAGTAGTATCTTTGGGAGGCGGTGGTCCTCCATCCTAGAGACCTCGTGCCCTGCCCAGTGCAGCTGTGTTCTCAATAGCATGGCCTCAACGCTGGTGATCCCTGCTTGCTCAAGGACAGCAACATTAGTCACATAGTCGGTCCAGTGTATATTTAGGATTGTGCGAAGACAGCGCTGATGAAAGCGTTCGAGGAGTCATATGTGTTGGCGATAGGTGACCCATGTTTCAGACCCATAGAGGAGAACAGACAGTACGATAGCTCTGTACACACTAATTTTGGTGCTTTGCCTCAGGTGCTTGTTGCACCAGACTCTTTTGAGACGTCTTCCGAATGCACTCTATGCCTTTGCTAATCTGTGATCTATCTCTTTGTCAATCTTGGCGTCTGAAGAGATGATGCTTCCCAGGGAGGTGAACTGCTGAACGGACTTAAGCACAGATGTGCCTATACTGACGTGGGGATGATGGTGTTCTTCCTGTGGTGCGGGCTGGTAGAGGACTTCCGTTTCCTTCAGGCTGACTTCCAGCCCAAACAGCTCTGCAGCTGTTGCAAAGCAGGATGTGAAGCACTGTAGAGCTGCTTCTGAATGGGCGACAAGGGCAGCAGCATCAGCAAAAAGCAGCTCACGGACGAGATAGTTTAGAGTCTTAGTGCGAGCCCTCCGAACAAGCTGCCATCAGTACGATAGCGTATATATATGCCGTCTTCTTCTTCGAGATCTGCCGTATTTTTATAATGATAATGATAATAATAGTAATGTTCTCTGACAACTTCTGACTGCTATTTAATGTAATAATGATAATGATAAATAATGTATAATGGCCAATTGTTTCACACCAGAAGCGACTTGCAGTTTCTCAAGTTGCTCCTGACATGACAAAATAATAATAATAATAGTAATATTATATTGTATTACATTATAATACTATAAATATTATATGTATATACAATTATATTATTAGTAAAACACAGGAGACAAGATGGATCAAGGGTTCACAATGCTCACTGCGGGTGAACTACAACTCCCCAAATCAAGGTGAATTTCCCCCAAAGACCTCCGGTATTTTTTGCTTGTTGTGATGGCTCCGTGTGCCGAGTTTGGCCCAGAAACTTGGACCTATAATAATAATAATGATAATAATATAAGATCCTTCTCACTGCCTGTTGTCTGAGCCCCGTTCTTAACTAGGAGTCGTTTGCAACTCGGGGATTCTGCTCATGTGCACCTTTCGTTTGCGTTCTGTGTTCTTGCAGGTAGGGGTTTGTCCGTCTCCAAGCGTCCGCCATGTCGGAGCGGGAGGAGCGCCGCTTTGCGGAGATTCCCCGGGAGTCGGTGCGCCTGATGGCGGAGAGCGCCGGCGTGGAGCTGAGCGACGAGGTGGCCGCCCTCCTGGCCGAGGACGTCTGCTACCGCTTGCGCGAGGCCACCCAGGTGAGGCGGGCTTGCCACCCTTCTCACCCCGAAGGGCACCCAAAGAAGCTTACTAGATACACACACACACAATATATATTATGTTAGTAGCATAGTACAATATCCGTATTATATATATATACTATATATTATATGTACATGGTAAACATTCAATGCCAGTTTTAGGGGGAGGATGGACGATAGATGATGGGATTTGCAGTACCTTCACCCACATCCAGAGGCTACTACGACCCCCACAAATGACGGACTTGGACCAAACTCAGGGGACAGACCCCCGATGACCTATTTTACATCCTGGATAGCTTAGGGGGAGGATGGACCACAGATGGGATTTGTAGTACCTTCACCCACATCCAGAGACTACTGCGACCCCCACAAATGATGGACTTAGACCAAACTCGGGGCACAGACCCCCCCATGACTCACTTTACATCCTGGATAGCTTAGGGGAGGATGGACCACAGATGATGGGATTTGTAGTACCTCCACCCACAGACATCCAGAGACTTGACCAAACTGCGACCCCCATGACAAATGAGCTTAGGGGGGAAGATGGACTTGAGATTAACCTCCACCCACATCCAGAGACTACTGGACCCCCACAAATGCGGACTTAGACCCCCCAGAATGACTCACTTTACATCCTGGATAGCTTAGGGGGAGGTTGCACCACAGATGATGGGATTTGTAGTACCTTCACCCACATCCAGAGACTACTGCACAGACCCCCACAAATGATGGACTTAGATTAAACTACTGCTACCCCCACAAATGGGCACAGACCCCCATGACTCACTTTACATCCTGGATAGCTTAGGGGAGGATGGATCATAGATGATGGGATTTGTAGTACCTCCACCCACATCCAGAGACTACGGACGACCCCCACAAATGATGGACTTAGACATCCAAACTCGACACAGCCCCCATGTCTCAATGGGCACAGACCCCCCCCCAATGACTCACTTTACATCCTGGATAGCTTAGGGGGAGGTTGCACCACAGATGATGGGATTTGTAGTACCTTCACCCACATCCAGAGACTACTGCGACCCCCACAAATGATGGACTTAGATTAAACTCGGGGCACAGACCCCCCAATGACTCACTTTACATCCTGGATAGCTTAGGGGGAGGATGGACCATAGATGATGGGATTTGTAGTACCTCCACCCACATCCAGAGACTACTGCGACCCCCACAAATGATGGACTTAGATTAAACTCGGGGCACAGACCCCCCCAATGACTCACTTTACATCCTGGATAGCTTAGGGGGAGGTTGCACCACAGATGATGGGATTTGTAGTACCTTCACCCACATCCAGAGGCTACTGCGACCCCCACAAATG
Organism: Anolis apletophallus; assembly: GCA_030556195.1. Taxonomy (NCBI): domain Eukaryota; kingdom Metazoa; phylum Chordata; class Lepidosauria; order Squamata; family Anolidae; genus Anolis; species Anolis apletophallus. The sequence goes on from JARBWK010000022.1 coordinate 2,264,022, forward strand.
ACGGACTTGGACCAAACCCGGGGCACAGACCCCCCCATGACTCACTTTACATCCTGGATAGCTTAGGGGGAGGATGGATCATAGATGATGGGATTTGTAGTACCTCCACCCACATCCAGAGACTACTGCGACCCCCACAAATGACGGACTTGGACCAAACTCGGGGCACAGACCCCCCCATGACTCACTTTACATCCTGGTTAGCTTAGGGGGAGGATGGATCATAGATGATGGTATTTGTAGTACCTCCACCCACATCCAGAGACTACTGCGACCCCCACAAATGACGGACTTGGACCAAACTCGGGGCACAGACCCCCCATGACTCACTTTACATCCTGGATAGCTTAGGGGGAGGATGGATCATAGATGATGGGATTTGTAGTACCTCCACCCACATCCAGAGACTACTGCGACCCCCCACAAATGACGGACTTGGACCAAACTCGGGGCACAGACCCCCCATGACTCACTTTACATCCTGGATAGCTTAGGGGGAGGATGGATCATAGATGATGGGATTTGTAGTACCTCCACCCACATCCAGAGACTACTGCGACCCCCACAAATGACGGACTTGGACCAAACTCGGGGCACAGACCCCCCATGACTCACTTTACATCCTGGATAGCTTAGGGGGAAGATGGATCATAGATGATGGGATTTGTAGTACCTCCACCCACATCCAGAGACTACTGCGACCCCCAGAAATGACTGACCTGGACCAAATTCAGGGGACAGACCCCCGATGACCCACTTTACATCCTGGATAGCTTAGGGGGAGGATGGACCACAGATGATGGAATTTGTAGTACCTTCACCCACATCCAGAGATTACTACTGACCCCATCAGCCAGGGATATGGACCAAACTTGGGACACAGGACCCACATTAACCACTTTACATCCAGGTTCTTATTGTCTTACTGTCTTAGCATAAGTGGCTCGAACATTGGGTTATGGGTCCGGAGATCTGGGTTTGGATCTTAGGGCGCACCCCATTCTCTCAGCCTTGGAGTCACGCCGGCCCCCTTCCCCTTGTCTCCCCCTGGTTTCCAGAACAGCTCCCAGTTCATGAAGCACACCAAGCGGCGCAAGTTGACCGCGGAGGACTTCAACCGCGCTCTGCGCTGGAGCAACGTGGAGGTGAGTTTTGGGGAGTTGAGGGGGACGGGACTTCCTTCTCTTCCGAACGACACCCCTGTACTTCCGGTGGGCTTCCGGGTCCAACTGTTGTCTCTCCCACACAGGCCGTCTGCGGCTATGGCTCCCAGGACCCGCTCCCCTTCCGGACCCTCAAGGAAGGGGAGCTCTACTTCCAGGAGGACCGCGAGATCAACTTGGTGGAGCTGGCCCTGGCCACCAACATCCCCAAGGGGTGCGCCGAGACTGCCGTGAGAGGTGAGGGTCACGGGGGGGAAGTTGGGGGGAAGGACGCCCCTTTTGAGAACGGAGGTGGGGCTTTCTTGGTAGTTGGTCAGGAATTTTTCCCCCCTCATTTTATCAGGAGAAAGCCGAAGGGGACGAAAGGCGAGTTCCAAAGGCGCCCCGGATGGCCTCGCCATGCAGGGAGCCAGGGCGCTCGCCCTTTGCCCCCTTCAAAGCTGGCGGAGGTGTGGGGCGAGCAGTGCCGGCCTTTGGCATTCCGCCATGTAAGCGGGCGCCGCGGCTGACGGGACGCCGCCACGCTGGCCTGCCCTCTGCCGTGCTCCTGCCCGGCGCCGCCAGTGATCCCGGCGGCGGCGCAGGCGGCGCAGGCAGTGATGCAGCCGCGCCGGACGTCACTGCGCATGCGCAGGCGTGTGTGACGCACTCGCGCAGCTGCACGTGACGTCACCACGCATGCGCAGGTGTGCGTGATGTCGCCGCGCTGCGTGTGACGTTACAGGCGCGTGTGACGTCACAGGCGCATGCGCAGGCATGCGTCATGCACGCCTGCGCATGCGCGGTGATGTCGCCGTGCGGGCTGCCGCATCCAGCAGCCATGGGGGGGGGCGCAGAAATAAGGCTTGCCTACCCCCCCAGGAGAGGTGAGACCGCCCCTGGGGGCGAGCAAAAAAGGCCTCCGGATGGCCTTGGCCAAGCGAGTAGCCTGTTCGCAGGGGCAGACCAAGCTGTTCCCCGGGGGTACGTGAAAAACCTTTTCGCGCCCCCCCAGTGCGCATGCGCCAATCTGCGCGCGCACTGGCTCCAAAGCGCGCCTCCCGCTTTGGTGGCCAGTGCGCATGCGCCAAACTGCGCAAGCGCACTGGCTCCAAAGCGGGAGCCAGTAGGCATGCGCAAAAGGTCCGTGCATGTGGAAGCGCGGGCTGAGCGCCCGGACTGCCTAAAAAGGCGGCAGGTGCGGGAGGGATGCGGAGGGACAGCCGGCCGCGGAGGCCTGGCGCCCGGCACGGCGGCGCCCTCCCGGGTGACGTGGCGCGGTGCTTCGCCCTACGCGCGGGCAGGACGAAGCGCTGTTCGCTTGCGGCCCCTCCGGGGAGTTGGCGCGGCGGCACCACTCTTGTGAGCCGGGTTATGGTGCCACGCCGTTTTTGCCCCTCCCAACTTCTCTGGGCAGGAGGGGTGACGCATCTGGCCCCCACGCAAGGAGCGCCTGCGTGGATTTCTTCTAATGGACCAGCCTGTCCCTGCCTGTTCGTGTGCCGCCCTGCCCGCCACCCTCCATGGCCCAGGGCCGGCAGAGGCTTGGGCGAGGAGGAAAAAGGCCCCGGATGGCCTCCCTTCGAACCTGCAACCTGTCAGTTTTCAGTCCTGCCGGCACAGGGGCTTAACCCACTGCACCACCGGGCGCTCCCAGTAATGATGAAGATAATAATAATAGTAATAATATAAGCACAGCAGGTGAGAACATGAAAGAGTGTGCCGTCTTGGTGGCCGTTAAGGCAGAAGACCGGGCTGTGGCGCAGCTGGTTCGGAGTCAGCTGCACTCAAATCACTACTGACTGTAAGCCCATGAGTTCAAAGCCAGCCGGGTCAGAGTAATCTCCCAACCATTTGTCTAGCTTTCTGTCGACCTTTGCAGCCTGAAAGACAGTTGCCTCTGTCTAGGAAATTTAGGTACTGCTTTATGCAGGGAGGCTAATTTAACTAACTTACGACACCATAAAAATCTCCAGCAGTGTGCAAAAGAATGAGGAAGTGCTTCATTGGTGTCACAAGTGGACGGTGAAGCGACAGCTCCCCCGGTGGCCAGAATTCGAGCATATCCTCATGAAGCTGGAATGTTAAATAGCCTCTGTGTGTCTGTCTATATACAGCATTTTGTGTGTATTTGGCATTGAATGTTTGCCATGTATATGTGCATTGTGATCCGCCCTGAGTCCCCTGCGGGGTGAGAAGGGCAAAATATAATACTGTAAATAAATAATAACAAGATACTGTAAATAAATAATAACAAGATACTGTAAATAGATAATAACAGACAGGGCATTCTTGGTGTAGCATAATAATAATAATAATAATAATAATAATAGTAATCCAATACTTCAGCCAGCAGAGTGTCTGCTGTGGATTCATCTTGTTGTGTTTCAAATAATAGTAGTAGTAGTAGTAATAATAATAATAATAAATCACATAGTCGTAGACACTTGGGAAGTGTCCGACGTGCGATCCAATGCAACAGCCAGCAGAGTGATCTTGTTTGCTGTGGACTCATCTTGTTGTGTTTCAAATAATAGTAGTAATAATAATAATAATAATAATAATACATCGCACAGTCCTAGGCACTTGGGAAGTGTCCGACGTGCGATCCAATGCAACAGCCAGCAGAGTGATCTTGTTTGCTGTGGACCCATATTGTTGTGTTTCAAATAATAGTAGTAATAATAATAATAATAATACATCGCACAGTCCTAGGCACTTGGGAAGTGTCCGGCGTGTGATCCAATGCAACAGCCAGCAGAGTGATCTTGTTTGCTGTGGACCCATATTGTTGTGTTTCAAATAATAGTAGTAATAATAATAATAATAATAATAATACATCGCACAGTCCTAGGCACTTGGGAAGTGTCCGGCGTGTGATCCAATGCAACAGCCAGCAGAGTGATCTTGTTTGCTGTGGACCCATATTGTTGTGTTTCTAATAATAATAATAATAATAATAATAATAATATGTACAGTGGATGAGAACATCAAAGATGAGGCCTTCTTGGTGGTAACAGTTCCACCTTGTCTCCTGCACTGTGCTAATAATATAACATAACATAATATAATATATTGTATATACATATAATATTGATATTATAATGTAATACAATATAATACTACTAATAATACAATACTATTATTATTACATTATTATATAACTAATATTATTACAGTATAATGGTATAGTACAACATCATACTATCTCTCTCGGCATTAATTCGCGAACGAAGATTCTTAGGAAGGACTCATCCCACACTTTTTACAAGTGCGTTGATGACTAAAAAGGCCAATCTGAGATAGGCAAGTTCAGTTGCAGAAAGCACAGCAGAAAGTCTCCTTGGGTGATGTTGTTTCCAAGTTGCGGTTCTTTCTGCGTTGTTGTTTCTCTTCGAGACCCATTCGGCGTGTCTTCTTGAAAGAGGCCGCAGCATTGTGGAGAGTGCGTCTCCATGCCTCCCGATGTGCAGTCAGGGTGGACCATTGTTGGGGATCAATCTGGCCGAGTCTGAGGTGTTGTTTCAGGGACTCCTTGTATCTCTGTTTGCGGGCGCCTCTCTTTCGCTGACCCATGGTGAGTTTACCATAGAGTAGTATCTTTGGGAGGCGGTGGTCCTCCATCCTAGAGACGTGCCCTGCCCAGCGCAGCTGTGTTCTCAATAGCATGGCCTCAACGCTGGTGATCCCTGCTTGCTCAAGGACAGCAACATTCGTCACATGGTCAGTCCAGTGTATATTTAGGATTGAGCGAAGACAGCGCTGATGAAAGCGTTCGAGGAGTCATAGGTGTTGGCGATAGGTGACCCATGTTTCAGACCCATAGAGGAGAATGGACAGTACGATAGCTCTGTACACACTGATTTTGGTGCTTTGCCTCAGGTGCTTGTTGCTCCAGACTCTTTTGTGAAGCCTTCCGAATGCACTCTATGCCTTTGATAATCTGTGATCTATCTCTTTGTCAATCTTGGCGTCTGAAGAGATGATGCTTCCCAGGGAGGTGAACTGCTGGACGGACTTAAGCCCAGATGTGCCTATGCTGACGTGGGGATGGTGGTGTTCTTCCTGTGGTGTGGGCTGGTAGAGGACTTCTGTCCTCTATCATAATATATAATACTAATATTGTGCTATGGTAATAATATAATATATTGTATATTTACATATTAGTTGTAAGACATTCTGAGTCCCCTTCAGGGTGAGAAGGCCGGCATATAAATGTAGTCAATATTTATTTATTTATTATTTACTTCATTTATATTCCGCCCTTCTCACCCTGCAGGGGACTCAGGGCGGATCACAATGTACACATCACATTTAGGCACACAAACACACAAGACAGACAGAGGCAATTTAGCATCTGGCCACCAGGGGGAGCTGTTGCACTCCTTCATTCCCTTCTCACCCCGCAGGGGACTCAGGGCGGATCACAATGTACACATTACATTTAGACACACAAACACACAAGACAGACAGAGGCAATTTAACATCTGGCCACCAGGGGGAGCTGTGGCAACGACAACATTCACACTTGCCTCAATTTATTTATTTACTTCATTTCTATTCCGCCCTTCTCACCCCGCAGGGGACTCGGTGGATTTCAATGTACACATCACATTTAGACGCACAAACACACAAGACAGACAGAGGTAATTTAACATCTGGCCACCAGGGGGAGCTGTGGCAATGACAACATTCACACCTGCATTTATTTATTTATTTACTTCATTTCTGTTCACCCTATCTCACCCCGCAGGGGACTCAGGGCGGATTACAATGTACACATTACATTTAGGCACACAAACACACAAGACAGACAGAGGCAATTTAACATCTGGCCACCAGGGGGAGCTGTCGCACTCCTTCATTCCTCAGCCTGTTTTTTATGGTTTTGTAAATCAGTTCAATTTAGCCTCCCGCATAAGTGGTTCCTTAATTTCCTGCTTGACAGATGCAACTGTCTTTCGGGTTGCAAAGGTCGACAACAGGCTACACAATAGGTCGAGAGCCTAACCTCGACCCGGGCAGGCCTCGAACTCATGACCTTCTGGTCAGTAGATATCTTATGCAGCTGACACCCAGCCAGCTGTGCCACATTCCCCTTAGTAGTAGTAGTAGTAATAATAATAATAATAATAATAGTAATAATTTATACCTTGCCACCACCTCCACAAGGGGACTTGGGGTGGCTAAAATGAGGCCAAGCCCAACAATTACAACAAAGCAAATATACAACATAAAATAATACAACAATAAAAAAATAAAAATAAAAGAATAATACAAAATAAACACAAGATGCAATATAAAGTCACAATAGCTGATCAAGGTGGACAGTAGTAGTAGTAGTAGTAGTAGTAGTAGTAGTAGTAGTACTAATTGAATCCCCCCTTTTTCCTAGTTCATGTCTCCTACCTCGATGGGAAAGGTAACCTGGAGCCTCAAGGGTCTGGTAAGGTCACTTCGTATTATTATTATTAATTTATTATTATTGTATATTATTGTTGTTAAGTGTTGCTTCAGGGATGGCTGGATTTAGAATATTAATGATCCTATCCCCCCACCCCTTCTTGAGTCTTATTGACTTGGCCAAGGTGGTCCATGCCTTATTACAGGGCTGTCCAACAGGCGGCCCTGGGGCCGTACACGGCCCCCGAGCCCCCTCCCTGCAGCCCCCCAACTTGTTTTAATAAAATTCAAATTAAAAATAAAATTTAAAAATTTAAAAAACCCTACTTCCGGGTTTAGGCAAGCATCGCGAGACTACGGCAGCCACAGACAGGATTTCGAGGGAGGTCGTAATCCCGTCTGTGGCTGCGAGTCTGCGATAAGCTGCGAAAATCTCGAGTCAGCGCGGCTGCTTCCAGGCCAGCCCCATTCCCTCAGAGAGAGGGAGGAGGGAGTGAGGCAGGGAAAGCCTCTCTGGCTCCGTCCCTCTTCCTGTGCAGGGCCCCACTTCCCGCCCGCGGATGGGGGAGAGCCGCGCCCGGGCTGAGCTTGGCCTCGGCTCCAGCGGGGTTCTTCGGGGACGGCGGCGCCGTTGGCGCCGGCCCTGTGGCGGGGCTCCCGCAGTATGGGTAAGGAAGGGCCTGGCTCGAATCAATCAATCTAAAAAAGTGGGACGTTGGGGGAGGGGGAGGGGTCCCTCAGCGGCGGTTTCCTTGGCGACGCTTCCTTTCCCCCTCCGCCCCCTCCCCTTGTTGTGCTGCCTTCCCAGCGTGCAGGGCGCAACGTGGCTTCCTTTGCGCCTGCCCCGCGGCTTGTTTTCCCTTCAGGAGGGAGGGAGGGAGGGAGCTCTTTGCCCTGCGACGGCATTGAGGTGTTTGGTTTTTTTTTGGTGTGTCCCAATTTGAGTGTGGACTCAAATAACTCAAAGGTATTAGGAAACATTCCCCCAAATCCACCAGTGTTCCCATTTGGGTATATTGAGTATTCATGCCAAGTTTGGTCCAGATCCATCACAGTGCTCTCTGGATGGAGGTGAACTACAACTCCACAACTCAAGGTCTATTGTAAGTAAATTGGAGCCGGGGAGGGGGCGGAGCTGGGGAGGGGGCGGAGCCGGGGGGCGGACCCTTCGGCCCCCCAGGTGATCAGTGACCGGAATCCCGGCCCTTGGGCCCGTAGACGTTGGACAGCCCTGCCTTATTACATCCCGTTTAGACTACTGTAATGGGCTCTACGTGGGGCTGCCCTTGATAAGTGCCCAGAAACTCCAACTAGCTCAGAGATCTACAGCCAGGTTATTGACAGGTGCTGGACCCATGTACCAACCCCCTGTTACAGCACCTACACTGGCTGCCAGTATGTTTCTGAGCCCGACTCAAGGTGCTGGTTTTGACCTTTAAAGCCCTGAACCAGGGGTCAGGAACCTTTTGGACCCCGAGAGCCATGAAAGCAAAATATTTGGAAATGTATTTCAGTGAGAGCCATAGAATAGATGTAATATATTTCAAGACTGAATTCAACTCAATGTGAGTCTATACGTACATACGATGAGAAAGGGATTCCCCGGTAGAATGACGGACACTTCAGACCTGGCTCTGCAAAAGGCACGCTCAGGACTCTGGGAAGGAAGAGAACACGGAAGGAAGGAAGGGGGAAAGAAAGAAAGAAAGAGGAAATAAAGGAGGGAGGGGGAGAAAGAAAAGAAGAATGAACTATGGAAAAGAAAGAAAAGAAAAGCAGGAGGGAGACAAGGAGGGGAAAAGAAAGAAGGAAACGGGAAGGGAGGAAAGGAAAGGGTGGGGGAAAGAAAGGAAAAAGTAAAATAATGAATGGGAAAGAAGAAAAGAAAGAAGGAGAGAGAGGGGGAAGTGAAAAGAAAGGAAGGAGAAGGAAAGGAAGACTTGGGGGAAAAAGGATAGAAGAGGAAGGAAGGAAGAGGGAGGGAAAATGAAGGAAAGAAGGAAAAGGAGAGAGGGAGGGAAAAGGAAGGAGAAGGAAAAGGTGAAGGGGAGAAAGAAAGGAAGGAAGAGGAAGGAAGGAAGGGGGAGAATGGAGGAAAGAAGGAAGGGGAGACAGGGAGAGAAAAGGAAGGAGAGAAGGAGAAGGAAAGGGTGAAGGGGAGAAAGGAAGGAAGGAAGGAAGAGGGAGAATGGAGGAAAGAAGGGAGGGGAGAGAGGGAGGGAAAAGGAAGGAGAGAAGGAGAAGGAAAAAGTGAAGGGGAGAAAGGAAGGAAGGAAGAGGGAGAATGGAGGAAAGAAGGGAGGGGAGAGAGGGAGGGAAAAGGAAGGAGAGAAGGAGAAGGAAAGGGTGAGGGGGGGAGAAAGGAAGGAAGGAAGAGGGAGAATGGAGGAAAGAAGGGAGGGGAGAGAGGGAGGGAAAAGGAAGGAGAGAAGGAGAAGGAAAAAGTGAAGGGGAGAAAGGAAGGAAGGAAGAGGGAGAAAGGAAGGAAAGAAGGGAGGGGAGAGAGGGAGGGAAAAGGAAGGAGAGAAGGAGAAGGAAAGGGTGAAGGGGAGAAAGAAAGGAAGGAAGGAAGGAAGAGGGAGAATGGAGGAAAGGAGGGAGGGGGAGAGGGAGGGAAAAGGAAGGAGAGAAGGAGAAGGAAAAAGTGAAGGGGAGAAAGGAAGGAAGGAAGAGGGAGAATGGAGGAAAGAAGGGAGGGGAGAGAGGGAGGGAAAAAGAAGGAGAGAAGGAGAAGGAAAGGGTGAAGGGGAGAAAGGAAGGAAGGAAGGAAGAGGGAGAATGGAGGAAAGAAGGGAGGGGGAGAGAGGGAGGGAAAAGGAAGGAGAGAAGAGAAGGAAAGGGTGAAGGGGAGAAAGGAAGGAAGGAAGGAAGGAAGAGGGAGAATGGAGGAAAGAAGGAGGGGAGAGAGGGAGGGAAAAGGAAGGAGAGAAGGAAAGGGTGAAGGGAGAAAGGAAGGAAGAGGAAGCAAGGATGGAAGGAAGGGGGAGAATGGAGGAAAGAAGGAAGGGGAGACAGGGAGATAAAAGGAAGGAGAGAAGGAGAAGGAAAGGGTGAAGGGGAGGAAGGAAGAGGAAGGAAGGAAGAGGGAGAATGGAGGAAAGGAGGAAGGGGAGAGGTAGGCAAAAGGAAGGAGAGAAGGAAAGAGTGAAGGGGAGAAAGAAAGGAAGAGAAAAGAAGGAAGAGGAGAAGGGGAGAAAGGAAGGAAGGAAGAGGGAGAGAGGGGAGGGGGGAAAGGAAGGAGAGAAGGAGAAGGAAAGGGTGGTGAAGGGAAGAAAGGAAGGAAGGAGGGAGTAGGAGAAGGAGAGAGGAAAGAAGGGGAGGAAGGGAGAGAGGGAGAATGGAAAAGGAAAGAGAGAAGGAGAAGGAAAGGGTGAAGGGGGGAGAAAGGAAGGAAGGAAGAGGGAGAGAATGGAGGAAAAGAAGGGAGGGGAGAGAGGGAGGAAAAGAGAAGGAGAGAAGGAGAAGGAAAGGGTGAAGGGGAGAAAGGAAGGAAGGAAGGAAGAGGGAGAATGGAGGAAAGAAGGGAGGGGAGAGAGGGAGGGAAAAGGAAGGAGAGAAGGAAAGGGTGAAGGGGAGAAAGGAAGGAAGAGGAAGCAAGGATGGAAGGAAGGGGGAGAATGGAGGAAAGAAGGAAGGGGAGACAGGGAGATAAAAGGAAGGAGAGAAGGAGAAGGAAAGGGTGAAGGGGAGGAAGGAAGAGGAAGGAAGGAAGAGGGAGAATGGAGGAAAGGAGGAAGGGGAGAGGTAGGCAAAAGGAAGGAGAGAAGGAAAGAGTGAAGGGGAGAAAGAAAGGAAGAGAAAAGAAGGAAGAGGGAGAATGGAGGAAAGAAGGAAGGGGAGAGAGCGAGGGAAAAGGAAGGAGAGAAGGAAAAAATGGAAGATGAAGGAACGAACGAAGAGGGAGGGAGCAAAGAAAGTAGGGAGAGAGGGAGAAAAAGAATGAAAGCTAAAGAGAGGGAAAAGAGAAAGGAAGAGAAAAGAAGGAAGGAAGGAAGGAAGGGGGAGGAGGGCGTGGGGCCAAGCCGCACCTTGGTGTCAACGTCGGTGAGGCAGTCCCTCCGGAAGGCGTAGAAGAGGCAGCGGCTCTTGAGCTGCCCGACGATGAGGGCGATGAGCTGGGCATCCCCCGGGGGCAGCGAGACGGGGTCCACGGTGTCAGGGCCTGGCCCGCCTCTGCCGCCTCCCCCGAGGCCGGTGGCGGAGGACAAAGAGGAAGACGCGGACGAGGCGCCACCACCGGGCTCCGCCATCCCCGGTGAAGAGGACGCAGGGCCCCTGAGAGCAGCGGGAGAGGAGGATTGGCGGCGATGGCGGCGCGGAAGTAGCAGTCGCGGCGCACTTGCGTCACTCCTCCCTGCTGCATGCTGGGAAACCGAGGCCCGGGCTGCTCTGGAGAGCCAGATGCAATCATGAAAAGAGCCACACGTGGCTCCCGAGCCATAGGTTCCCGACCCCTGCCCTAAGTTAGTTCAGGCCCAACTTACCTATCTGAAGGGCGGAATATAAGTACTGTAAATAAATAAATAATTTTTTTTTATATTATTATGTTGTGAACCACTTTGGGTCCCGTTACGAGAAATAAGGATATAAATAAAGTATTGTTATTATTATTACTATTACTAGCTTTGGGACCCGGCGGTGCCCGGGTTATTTGAAATGGGCTGAGGCCTAGGAAGCCTTAATGTCCATTCAGGCTGAAGTCTAGGAACCCTTACTGTCCATTCAGGCTGAGGCCTAGCAAGCCGTACTGTCAATTCAGGCTGAGGCCTAGGAAGCCTTACTGTCAATTCAGGCTGAGGCCTAGGAAACCTTACTGTCAATGCAGGCTGAGGCCTAGGAAGCTTTAATGTCCATTCAGGCTGAGGCCTAGGAAGCCTTACTGTCCATTCAGGCTGAGGCCTAGGAAGCCTTACTGTCAATTCAGGCTGAGGCCTAGGAAGCCTTACTGTCAATTCAGGCTGAGGCCTAGGAAGCCTTCCCGTCAATGCAGGCAGAGGCCTAGGAAGCTTTAATGTCCATTCAGGCTGAGGCCTAGGAAGCCTTACTGTCCATTCAGGCTGAGGCCTAGCAAGCCGTACTGTCAATTCAGGCTGAGGCCTAGGAAGCCTTACTGTCAATTCAGGCTGAGGCCTAGGAAGCCTTACTGTCAATGCAGGCTGAGGCCTAGGAAGCTTTAATGTCCATTCAGGCTGAGGCCTAGGAAGCCTTACTGTCCATTCAGGCTGAGGCCTAGGAAGCCGTACTGTCAATTCAGGCTGAGGCCTAGGAAGCCTTACTGTCAATTCAGGCTGAGGCCTAGGGAAGCCTTACTGTCAATGCAGGCTGAGGCCTAGGAAGCTTTAATGTCCATTCAGGCTGAGGCCTAGCAAGCCTTACTGTCCATTCAGGCTGAGGCCTAGCAAGCCTTACTGTCAATTCAGGCTGAGGCCTAGGAAGCCTTACTGTCAATTCAGGCTGTGGCCTAGGAAGCCTTACTGTCAATTCAGGCTGTGGCCTAGGAAGCCTTACTGTCAATTCAGGCTGTGGCCTAGGAAGCCTTACTGTCAATTCAGGCTGTGGCCTAGGAAGCCTTACTGTCAATTCAGGCTGAGGCCTAGGAAGCCTTACTGTCAATTCAGGCTGAGGCCTGTTGTGAAAAGTGGTGTTTTCACCTTTGGCTGGAAGGATGTATGTCTATTTTGGGGCCTAGCTTGTAATGCTAGTAATGCTCTCAGTACATCAGGAAACCCTCTCTCTGTAGTGCAATCCTATTAGGAAATGAACATTCCATTTCCAACGGAAAAGCTGTCTGGTGCCTTAGAGTGTTGGAGTTTTGTGGCTGGCCAATGAGAGTCCTTTATGCAAATAATCCCACAGTGGCAACCAATTGAAAAGCTGCCACATATTCCTCCGCACCTCTGCCCGCAAACACTGACTTTTATTATATGCATAGATAGATAGATAGATAGATAGATAGAAAAGTAGGATCTCAATAAAAGATCCTATTTATTAACGCCGTGTTTTTCTCCCCAGTTCCGAGCGCGGTTTCCGCCTTGACGGACGACCTGTTGAAGTATTACCAGCACGTCACTCGGGCTGTCCTGGGAGATGACCCGCAGCTGATGAAGGTGGGTCGAGGGGCCGAAAGAGGGGCGCTACATGACCTTTATGGGGCCCCAATCAAGGTCACCATAAGGATTTGGGATCAATATTGGCCCCTGTTTCCTCCTGTTCTCAGGTCGCCCTTCAGGACTTGCAGACCAACCCGAAGATTGCGGCCCTCCTGCCTTACTTTGTGTACGTTGTGAGCGGGGTGAGTCTACAATCTGCATCCACAACCCATTATGTACCTACGATTCCCGCTATCAAACCTGGTAAACAGCCTGGTATTGGAAGTCCCATCATCCATGGTCCACCCTCCTCCAAACTGCAGCAGGATGCAGAGTGGGTCATGGGGGCTCTGTTGTGTGCCATGTTTGGTCTGCATTGGTCATTGGGTGAGGGTTGCATTGTTTTCAGGAAGTGAGTGAAGTTACTGCAAGTCCCATCATCTGTGGTACGCCCTTCTCCAAACTGCAGTAGGATGCAGAGTGAGTCATGGGGGCTCTGTGTGCCAAGTTTGTAGAGTCTGACCGATCCGAAACCACAGTGGGAGCCATTCCTGACAGCCTGAGGGCCTTTCCTTTTCCCTCTCTGCCTCCTAAGAGTGTTGTAATGTTGGTGGTGGCTGGCCAATCATGAGTCCGTATGCAAAATCTCCCTCTGTGGCAACCAATCCCCCCTCTGCGGCCTTCCCTCTCTGCTTCCTAAGAGTGTCGGACTGTTGGTGGTGGCTGGCCAATCATGAGTCCGTATGCAAATCGCCCTCAGTAGCAACCAATCCCCTCTCTGCCGCCTTCCCTCTCTGCTTCCTAAGAGTGTCGGACTGTTGGTGGTGGCTGGCCAATCATGAGTCCGTATGCAAATCGCCCTCAGTAGCAACCAATCCCCTCTCTGCCGCCTTCCCTCTCTGCCTCCTAAGAGTGTCGGACTGTTGGTGGTGGCTGGCCAATCATGAGTCCGTATGCAAATCTCCCTCAGTGGCAACCAATCCCCTCTCTGCCGCCTTCCCTCTCTGCCTCCTAAGAGTGTCGGACTGTTGGTGGTGGCTGACCAATCATGAGTCCGGATGCAAAAATCCCTCAGTGATAACCAATCCCCTCTCTGCCGCCTTCCCTCTCTGCCTCCTAAGAGTGTCGGACTGTTGGTGGTGGCTGACCAATCATGAGTCCGTATGCAAATATCCTCAGTGATAACCAATCCCCTCTCTGCCGCCTTCCCTCTCTGCCTCCTAAGAGTGTCGGACTGTTGGTGGTGGCTGACCAATCATGAGTCCGTATGCAAATATCCCTCAGTGATAACCAATCCCCTCTCTGCCGCCTTCCCTCTCTGCCTCCTAAGAGTGTCGGACTGTTGGTGGTGGCTGGCCAATCAAGAGTCCGTATGCAAATTCTCCCTTACTGGCAACCAAGCCCCTCTCTGCCTCCTTGGAGTGGTGGAATGTTGGTGCTTGGCCAATTAGAGGCGTTATGCAAATAATCCCACAGTGGCAACCAATCGAAACGCTGCCACATATTCCTCCGCACCTCCACCACTGACTTTTATTATATACACTAGCTTGGGGACCCGGCGGTGCCCGGGTTTTTAGAGAAACGTATTAGTTGGTGTGTAGTAGTTATTTATGTGGCTCACAGTGGTGTCAGGAAGTTAGTGAAGGTACTGCGAGTCCCATCGTCCATGGTCCAACATCCTCCAAACAGCACCAGGACATAGAGTGGGTCATGGAGGCTCTGTCTGCCAAGTGTGGCCTTGATCCCTCATTATAGGGAGTTGCAGTGATATCATGAAATTACAGAAGGTACTGCAAGTCCCATCATCCATGGTCAACCCACCTCCAAACTGCACCAGGACGTAGAGTGGGTCATGGAGACTCTGTCTGCCAAGTTTGGTCTTGATCCATCATTATTGGGAATTGTAGTGGTATCATGAAATTAATGACGGTACTTCAATTCCCATCATCCATGGTCCACTATCCTCCAAACTGCAGTAGGATATAGAGTGGGTCACTGGGGTTCTATGCGCCAAGTGTGGTTTTTATCAGTGTTTGTTGGGGGCCGCAGTGGTCTGTGGGAACAGAGGGTTGTGAAAGTACTACAAATCCCATCATCCATTGTCAGTCCTCCCCCAAACCTCACCAGGACGTGAAGGCAGTCATGGGGGTTATGTGTGGCAAGTGTGGTCTCAATCAGTAATCAGATGAGGGTCGCAGCGGACTTGGGAAGTGAGTAGAGGTACTTCAAGTCCCATAATCCTTGGTCCCCCCTCCTCCAAACTGCACCAGGACGTAGAGTGGGTCATGGGGACTGTGTGTGCCAAGTGTGGTCTGTATTGGTCCTTTTAGGTGGCCGCAGTGGTCTTTGGGAAGCAAAGTGTTTGAAAGTACTACAAATCCCATAATCCGTGGTCCATCTCCCCCAAACCGCACCAGGATGTAAAGGGGGTCAGGGGGGTTATGTGTCCCAAGTTTGGTGCAGGTCCATCACCCGCACTGGTCGCTGTGGCCTGTGAAAGTGGCAGCCAATCAGAACGCTGCCACATACATACATACAAACAAACATACATACAAACATTCCACTTTATTATATATATATAGAGAGAGAGAGAGAATATATAGACAATAGAGATAGATAGATAAAAAATCCCTTTCGCTTTATATAAACAAATAATACAGTAATAATAATAGTAACAATAATATAATGGAGCCCTCAGTGGCGCAGTGAGTTAGACCGCTGAGCTGTTGAACTTGCTGACCGAAAGGTCGGCGGTTCGAATCCAGGGAGCTTCCTCTCACTTCCTGTTGCTTCAGCCCCGTTCTTAACTAGTAGTCGTTTGTAATTTGGGGACTACTTGTGCATGTGTGTGTGTATATATATATGTGTGTGTATATATATCTACATATATAATCACTAATCATATATAAGATAAAATGTCAAAGCTCTCTCTCACTTTATATATATGAGATCCCCCTCACTTCCTGTTGTCTCAGCCCCGTTCTTAACTATGAGTCGGATGTTTGTAACAAGGGGATAGCCTGCAATGGTCACGATACCTTCCTCTCTGTTTCCCGGCAGGTGAAGTCTGTGAGCCACGACCTGGAGCAGCTGAGCCGCCTTCTGCACGTGGCCCGGAGCCTGATCCAGAACCCCTACCTGTACCTGGGCTCCTACGTCAAGAGCCTCATCGCCAGCGTCATGTACTGCGTCCTGGAGCCCCTGGCCGCCTCCATCAACCCCCTCAACGACCACTGGACCCTCCGGGACTACGCCGCCATGCTCCTCGGACACATCTTCCGGTGGGTGGCCCCCTTTCCGGTCCCCTGCGCCCTCCCCGTTTGGCCCTCTTTCCGTCATCCTCACATATACCTGTAACATTCACTGATAATCCATTCACTCACTCGTTCAGACTTACACTCCTTCCTTCATGTGCTCATAACGTTCGTAGTTCATACATTCACATGTTCATACTCGCACTCCTTCATTTAGTTCATCATCACATAGACCAGGGGTAGGGAACCTATGGCTCGCGAGCCACGTGTGGCTCTTTTCCTGATTGCATCTGGCTCTCCAGAGCAGCCCGGGACTCGGTTAACCAGCATGCAGCTCCCTCTCTCCCCTTCCTTCTTTCCTGCATTCTCCTTCTTTCTTCCTTCCTTCTTCATTTCTTTCCTCCCTTCACCCTTTCCTAAGGCTCCCTAGGCCACAGCCTGAATTGACAGTACGGCTTCCTAGGCCTCAGCCTGAATTGACAGTACGGCTTCCTAGGCCACAGCCTGAATTGACAGTACGGCTTCCTAGGCCTCAGCCTGAATTGACAGTACAGCTTCCTAGGCCTCAGCCTGAATTGACAGTAAGGCTCCCTAGGCGACAGCCTGAATTGACAGTACGGCTTCCTAGGCCACAGCCTGAATTGACAGTAAGGCTCCCTAGGCCTCAGCCTGAATTGACAGTACAGCTTCCTAGGTCTCAGCCTGAATTGATACTAAGGCTTCCTAGGCCTCAGCCTGAATGGACAGTAAGGCTCCCTAGGCCTCAGCCTGAATTGACAGTAAGGCTTTCTAGGCCTCGGCCTGAATGGACAGTAAGGCTTCCTAGGCTTCAGCCTGAATGGACATTAAAGCTTCCTAGGCTTCAGCGTGGATTGACAGTAAGGCTTCCTAGGCCTCAGCCTCAATTGACAGTAAGGCTCCCTAGGCCTCAGCCTCAATTGACAGTAAGGCTCCCTAGGCCTCAGCCAGAAGTGACAGTAAGGCTTCCTAGGCCTCAGCCTGCATTGACAGTAAGGCTTCCTAGGCCTCAGCCTGAATGGACAGTAAGGCTCCCTAGGCCTCAGCCTGAATTGACAGTATAGCTTCCTAGGTCTCAGCCTGAATTGACACTAAGGCTTCCTAGGCCACAGCCTGAATGGACAGTAAGGCTTCCTAGGCCTCAGCCTGCATTGACAGTAAGGCTTCCTAGGCTTCAGCCTGAATGGACATTAAAGCTTCCTAGGCCTCAGCGTGGATTGACAGTAAGGCTTCCTAGGCCTCAGCCTCAATTGACAGTAAGGCTCCCTAGGCCTCAGCCTGAATGGACAGTAAGGCTTCCTAGGCCTCAGCCAGAAGTGACAGTAAGGCTTCCTAGGCCTCAGCCCATTTCAAATAACCCTGGCACTGCCGGGTCCCAAAGCTAGTAATAGTAATAATAATACTACTTTATTTATATCCTTATTTCTCCGTAACGGGACCCAAAGTGGTTCACAATATAATAATATAAAAATTTGTTTATTTATTTATTTACAGTACTTATATTCCGCCCTTCAGATAGGCAAGTTGGGCCTGAACCAACTTAGGGCAGGGGTCGGGAACCTATGGCTCGCGAGCCACGTGTGGCTCTTTTCATGGTTGCCTCTGGCTCTCCAGAGCAGCCCGGGCCTTGGTTTCCCAGCATGCAGCGGGGAGGAGTGACGCAAGTGCGCCGCGACTACCGCTTCCGCGCCACCATTGCCGCCATCGCCACCTCTTCCTCATCCCCCGCTGCTCTCGGGGCCCCTGCGCCCTCTTCACCGGGGATGGCGCCCTCGTCTTCCTCTTCGTCCTCCGCCACTGGCCACGGGGAAGGCGGTGGAGGCAGGCGTGGCCCTGGCGTCGCGGACCCGGCCTCACTGCCCCCGGGGGACACCCAGCTCATTGCCTTCATCGTCGGTCAGCTCAAGAGCCGCTGCCTCTTCGACGCCTTCCGGAGGGATTGCCTCGCCAACATCAACACCAAGGTCCGCCTTGGCCCCACGCCCTCCTCCCCCTTCCTTCCTTACTTCCTTCCTTCCTTTCTCTTCCTTTCTTTTTCCCTCTCTTTTTCTTTCATTCTTTTCCCTCCCTCTCTCCCTAACTTCTTTCCTCCCTCCCTCTTCGTTCCTTCCTTCCTCTTCCATTCTTTCCTTCTCTCCTTCCTTTTTCCTCCCTCTCCCCTTCCTTCTTTCCTCCATTCTCCCTCCATCTTCCTTCCTCTTCTATTCTTTTCCCCCAAGTCTTCCTTTCCTTCTCCTTCCCTTCTTTTCACTTTCTTCTCCCCTTCCTTCTTTTCTCCATTCTCCCTCTTCCTTCCTTTCTCCCCTTCACCCTTTCCTTCTCCTTCTCTCCTTCCTTTTCCCTCCCTCTCTCCCCTTCCTTCTTTCCTCCATTCTCCCTCTTCCTTCCTTCCTTTCTCCCCTTCACCCTGTACTTCTTCTTCTCTCCTTCCTTTTCCCTCACTCTCTCCCCTTCTCCTTCCTCCCTCCTTCCTCTTCCATTCTTTCCTTCTCTCCTTCCTTTTCCCTCCCTCTCTCCCCTTCCTTCTTTCCTCCATTCTCCCTCTTCCTTCCTCTTCCTTCCTTTCTCTCCCTTCACCCTTTCCTTCTCCTCTCCTTCCTTTTCCCTCCCTCTCTCCCCTTCCTTCTTTGCTCCATTCTCCCTCTACCTCTTCCATTTATTCTCCCCTTCTACTTCCTTTTTTTCACTTCCCTCTCTCTCCCCTTTTCCCTTCATTATTTTACTTTTTCCTCACTCCCTTTCCTTTCTTTTCCCCACCCTTTCCTTTCCTCCCTTCCCATTTCCTTCTTTCTTTCCCCTCCTTGTCTCTCTCCTGCTTTTCTTTTCTTCCTTTTCCATAGTTCGTTCTTCTTTTCTTCCTTCCTCTCCCTTCCCTCCTTTATTTCCTCTTTCTTTCTTTCTTTCTTTCTTTCTTTCCCCCTTCCTTCCTTCCGCCTTCTCTTCCTTCCCAGAGTCCTGAGCGTGCCTTTTGCAGAGCCAGGTCGGAAGCGTCCCATCATTCTGCCGGGGAATCCCTTTCTCAAAGTATGTACGCATAGACTCACGTTGAGTTGAATTCAGTCTTAAAATATACTAGCTTGGGGACCCGGCCCTGCCCGGGTTTTTGGAGAAACGTATTAGTTGATCTGTAGTAGTTATTGATGTGGCTCACAATGGTGTCAGGAAGTAAGTGAAGGCACTGCGAGTCCCATCGTCCATGGTGTAACATCCTCCAAACAGTACCAGGATGTAGAGTGGGTCATGGAGGCTCTGTCTGCCAAGTGTGGCCTTGATCCCTCATTATAGGGAGTTGCAGTGGTATCATGAAATTAATGAAGGTACTGCAAGTCCCATCATCTATGGTCCGCCCTTCCTCCAAACTGCAGTAGGATATAGAGTGGGTCACTGGGGTTCTGTGTGCCAAGTGTGGTTTTTATCAGTGTTTGTTGGGGGCCGCAGTGGTCTGTGGGAACAGAGGGTGGTGAAAGTACTACAAATCCCATCAACCATTGTCAGTCCTCCCCCAAACCTCACCAGGACGTGAAGGCAGTCATAGGGGTTATGTATGCCAAGTTTGGTCTCGATCAGTAATTGGATGAGGGTCACAGTGGACTTAGTAAGGGAGTAGAGGTACTTCAAGTCTCATCATCCATGGTCCGCCCTCCTCCAAAGTGCCTGAGGACGTAGAGTGGGTCATGGGGAATGTGTGTGGCAAGTGTGGTCTGTATTGGTCCTTTTAGGTGGCCGCAGCGCTCTGTGGGAACCAAAGTGTTGGAAAGTACTACAAATCCCATAATCCGTGGTCCATCTCCCCCAAACCGCACCAGGACGTCAAGGGGGTCAGGGGGGGTTATGTGTACCAAGTTTGGTGCAGGCCCATCACCCGCGCTGGTCGCTGTGGGCTGTGAAAGTGGCAGCCAATCAGAACGCTGCCACATACATACATACAAACAAACATACAAACAAACATACATACAAACATTCCACTTTATTATATATAGAGAAGAGATAGAGATTATATATATATATTATATGGCTCTCACTGAAATAAATTTCCAAATATTTTGCTTTCATGGCTCTCGGGGTCAAAAGGGTTCCCGACCCCTGCCATAGACTCATAACATGTGTTCGTCATCCATTCATTCACTCGTTCCTACTCGCCGTCCTTCTTCGTTCTGTCCATGTTGGAAGGCGGAGGGTGTCCGGGCTCTGCATTCCTCACTTTCCGAAGAGGAAAGCATCTCCTGATGTAGAACTCTGTTGGGAATTGTGGGAGTTGGTAGTCCAAAACACCTGGAGGGAGGACCAACGTTAGCCCATGCCTATTATTATGTTATTGTATTTATTACACCTGTACAGATCCTATAAGACTGTGTTTCCCAACCTTTTTTGAGCCGCGGCACACTTTTTACATTTGCAAAATCCTGGGGCACACCACCAACCAAAATGACACAAAACGACACTCTAACACAGTCATACGTATAGTTAATATGTTTTTTAATGTATTTCTACACTCAGTGTGAAACTTGGGCCTGTTTCGATAAACACAACATAGATATCCTGGCAGGAATGGCAGAAAAACACAAACTTCCCACACAGAACTCCCATAACCAAGAGAAAATGCTACAAGAGTTTGGTGGGCATTGTCCTTGAGTTTGGGAGTTGTAGTTCACCTACATCCAGAGAGCACTGTGGACTCAAACAATGTTGGATCAGGACCAAACTTGGCATGAATACTCAATATGCCCAAATATGAACGCAGATGGCGTCCAAGGGAAATAGACCTTGACGTTTGAGAGTTGTAGTTGCTGGGATTTATAGTTCCCCTACAATCAAAGAGCATTCCGAACCCCACCAATGATAAAACTGGGCCAAACTTCCCACACAGAACCCCCAGGAGGCAAGAGGAGGTCTCTACTTGGGGAAAGGGAGGCGGGCCTTCCCAATGCATGGAGAGGGAGAGACCAAGTAGACAACGGGTGGGGAGGGGGGTGGTTGTAATTTTGTGCCTTCATCGAGGTACGTTTCTTAGGGTTTTTATACTTCAACACACCAGACTCTCCCCCCTCCCCTCCTGGAGGTTCCAATTTCCCACGGCACACCTGATGATCACTCACGGCACACTACTGTGCCCCGGCACACTGGTTGGGAAACACTGCTATAAGACACCAACCCAATTCCTTAAGAGTCCTGCTTAACTGGTAGTTTTGATATGGAAGTCCTTTCTTTCTTTCTCGTTGGCAGGACCCACGGCGACCTGGTGGGCGGCCTCTTCCCGCAGATCCTGCTCTCGCTGCAGAAGGTGCTGGCCGACCCGGTCCGGCCGCTCTGCTCCCATTACGGGGCCGTGGTGGGCCTCCATGCCTTGGGGTGGAAGGTGAGGTCCTCTTCCCTTCCAGCTGGACGGTTCGTCCCTTGGGCGGACTCAGAAGGTTGACCGTCGGCTTTTCCATGTCTCTTCCACTCAGGCCGTGGAACGGGTCCTCTACCCGCATTTGTCCACCTACTGGTCGAACCTCCAGGCCGTGCTGGACGACTACTCTGTCTCCAACGCTCAGGTCAAGGCCGATGGGCACAAGGTCTACGGAGCCATCCTGGTGAGTCCTTCATAATGGAGGAACCTTCCTCGGTAGATCATGGACGCTACCTTAGAACAGTGTTTTTCAACCTTTTTTGAGCCGCGGCACATTTTTGACATTTACAAACTCCCGGGGCACACCACCAACCAAACTGACACAAAACGACACTCTATCACAGTCATACATATAGTTAATATGTTTTTTAATGTATTTATACACTCAGTGTGAAACCTGGGCCTGTTTCGATGAACACAACATAGATATCCTGGCAGGAATGGCAGAAAGACACACAAAACGACACTCTAACACAGTAATACGTATAGTTAATACGTTTTTGAATGTATTTGTACACTCAGTGTGAAACCTGGGCCTGTTTCGATGAACACAACATAGAAATCCTGGCAGGAATGGCAGAAAGACACAAACTTCCCACACAGAACTCCCAGAACCAAGAGAAAATGCTATAAGAGTTTGGTGGGCATTGACCTTGGGTTTTGGAGTTGTAGTTCACCTATATCCAGAGAGCACTGTGGACTCAAACAATGTTGGATCAGGACCAAACTTGGCATGAATACCCAATATGCCCAAATGTGAACACAGATGGAGTTTGGGGGAAATAGACCTTGACATTTGGGAGTTACAGTTTCTGGGATTTATAGTTAACGCACAATCAAAGAGCATCCTGAACTCTTGCAACAATGGAATTGAACCAAACTCGGCATATTGAACTCTCATTACCAACAGAAAGAACGGAAAGGGTTTGCATGGGAATTGACCTTGAGTTTGGAAGTTGTGGTTCACCTACACCCAGAGAGCACTGTGGACTCAAACAATGTCATGTTATGTTGTTTGTTTTCTACCCAGAATCACAATGGTGGAAGGAGGCTCACCACTTTAAGGTCCCTAAAACAGGCATGGGAAAACTTCGGCCCCCTGGGTGCTTTGGACTCCAACTCCCACCATTCCTAACAGCCTGAGGCCCTTTCCTGCTTCAATGGCTGAAGGGGGGGGGGGGAAAGGGCCTGAGGCTGATAGGAATGGTGGGAGTTGGAGTCCAAAACACCGGGAAGGTCCAAGTTTGCCCATGCCCGCTTTCGACGGAGACCTCTTCCTCCCCCTTCGCGCCCTTTCTTCCCACTCCTGCTGAACACTTTTCCTTCTACACTGCCGCTTCTGCCGCCATTTTGATCCGAGGGGGCAGCGTGAGCGTGTTCAGGAGGGGAGGGGGGAGGGAGGAAGACGTGACCTGTGCGGGCGCCACTGCGCAGACTCGCCCCAGAGCAAAGCGATGCAAAGCGAGCAGAGCGAGGCTGGGAAGAAGGGAGCCCGAGTGGAGAAGGGAAAGTGTTTGGCAGGAGGGGGAAGAAAGGGGATTGGAGGGTCCCATTTCCCACGGCACACCTGAGGGTCGCTCACGGCACACTGGTTGGGAAACACTGCCTTAGAAGGTTTGGGACTCTCCTTTAGAGGCCTTCGAAACAGTTTGATGGGCATCTTTTGGGAGAGCTTTAGTTATGCACCCTGGCCTGGCAGACTGGGGTTGGACTAGATGCCCTTTGGTTTCCCCTCCTGGCTGTGACTGGGTGGCTACGGGCCAGCAGGTTGAAGGTGAACCCGTCAAAGACGGAGATACTTTGGCTGGGTCGCCTGGGTTGGGAGGGGACGGGACGACTCCAACTGCCTATTATGGACGGCAAAGCAGTCTGCCCGTCGCCCCTTCTTAAGAGCCTGGGGGTCCATCTGGACCCTCTGCTGACGATGGACGCCCAGGTCCCTGCCGTGAGCAGAGCGGCATTTTTCCACCTGCGCCATGCAAGGCGGCTGGCACCCTACCTCAGTGCTTTTCAACCTTTTTTGAGCCGCGGCACACTTTTTACATTTGCAAAATCCTGGGGCACACCACCAACCAAAATGACACAAAACGACACTCTAACACAGTAATACGTATACTTAACATGTTTTTAAATGTATTTATACAATCAGTGTGAAATCTGGGCCTGTTTCGATGAACACAACATAGATATCCTGGGGCACACCACCCATCAAAATGACACAAAATGACACTCTAACACAGTAATACGTATAGTTAATATGTTCTTAAATGTATTTGTACACTCAGTGTGAAACCTGGGCCTGTTTCCATGAACACAACACAGATATCCTGGCAGGAATGGCAGAAAGACACAAACTTCCCACACAGAACTCCCATGACCAAGAGAAAATGCTATAAGAGTTTAGTGGGCATTGACCTTGGATTTTGGAGTTGTAGTTCACCTATATCCAGAGAGCATTGTGGACTGAAACAATGTTGGATCAGGACCAAACTTTATTTATTTATTTATTTATTTGTTCGGCTTTTATGCCGCCACTCCCAGCCGGCTCGGGGCGGCTCACAGCCAGAAAGCAACACAACATACAAAATATAGCGGAGTTAAAATACAAATAAAATGCACAGTAAAACTACACAATAAAAACATCATTAAAACATACAGTTGGGGGGGGGCTACAGTAATCGAGCAATACTTAGCATGGCTTAGGGGCCCAGTGGACCTAAGTCTGGAAAGCCAGCCGGAAGAGGTGGGTCTTACATGCCCGCCTAAACGGAAGTAAGTCTGGGATTGCTCGAGTAGTTGCCGGGAGGGCGTTCCAACTTGACATGAATACTCAATATGCCCAAATGTGAACACAGATGGAGTTTGGGGAAAATAGACCTTGACATTTGGGAGTTGTAGTTGCTGGGATTTATAGTTAACACACAATCAAAGAGCATCATGAAGTCTTGCAACAATAGAATTGAACCAAACTTGGCCTATTGAACTCTCATTACCAACAGAAAGTACTGAAAGGGTTTGCTTGGGAATTGACCTTGAGTTTGGAAGTTGTAGTTCACCTACACCCAGAGAGCACTGTGGGCAGGAGGGGGAAGAAAGAGTATTGGAGGTTCCAATTTCCCACAGAACACCTGATCATCTTTCACGGCACACTGGTTGGGAAACACTGCCCTACCTAACCGGAAATGACCTAGATACGGTGACCTAGGCCACGGTCATCTTGAGATTAGACTACTGTAACGCCTTCTACATCGGCCTCCCTTTGTTGGTAATCCGGAAACTCAAGTTAGTGCAAAACGCTGCTGCTCGACTGCTGGCTGGAGTGTCACTGAGGTGTCACATCACACCAGTCTTACAGCATTTGCGTTGGCTTGCTATCGAGTACCGGACTGCCTTCAAAGTGTTGGTGTTAACCTTCAAGGCCTTGCATGGTCTAGGGCAGTGTTTCCCAACCAGTGTGCCGTGAGCGATCATCAGGTGTGCCGTGGGAAATTGGGACCTCCAATCCCCTTTCTTCCCCCTCCTGCCGAACACTTTTCCTTCTCCCCTCGGGCTCCCTTCTTCCCATCCTCGCTCTCCTCGCTTTGCCTCACTTGGCTCTGGGGCGAGTCTGTGCAGTGGCGCCCGCACGGGTCACGTCTCCCTCCCTCCCCCCTCCCCTCCTGAACACGCTCACGCTGCCCCCTCGGATCAAAATGGTGGCAGAAGCGGCAGTGTAGAAGGAAAAGTAAGTGTTTGGCAGGAGGGGGAAGGAAGGGCGCGAAGGGGGAGGAAGAGGTCTCTGTCGAAAGCTGGCATGGGCAAACTTGGACCTTCCGGGTGTTTTGGACTCCAACTCCCACCGTTCCCAGCAGCCTTGGGCCCTTTTCCTCCCCACCCCCTCAGCCACTTAAGCAGGAAAGGGCCTCAGGCTTTTAGGAATGGTGGGAGTTGGAGTCCAAAGCACCCAGAGGGCCCAAGTTTCCCCATGCTCACCTTAAAGTGGTGAGCCTCCTTCCAACATTGCGATTCTGGATAGAAAACAAACAACAACATAACATAACATTGTTTGAGTCCACAGTGCTCTCTGGGTGTAGGTGAACTACAACTTCCAAACTCAAGGTCAATTCCCAAGCAAACCCTTTCAGTACTTTCTGTTGGGAATGAGAGTTCAATATGCCAAGTTTGGTTCAATTCCATTGTTGCAACAGTTCAGGATGCTCTTTGATTGTGTGTTAACTGTAACTCCCAAATGTCAAGGTCTATTTTCCCCAAACTCCATCTGTGTTCACATTTGGGCATATTGAGTATTCATGCCAAGTTTGGTCCTGATCCAACATTGTTTGAGTCCACAGTTCTCTCTGGATATAGGTGAACTACAACTCCAAAACCCAAGGTCAATGCCCACCAAACCCTTATGGTATTTTCTCTTGGTTATGGGAGTTCTGTGTGGGAAGTTTGTGTTTTTCTGCCAGGATCTCTATGTTGTGTTCATCGAAACAGGCCCAGGTTTCACACTGAGTGTATAAATACATTCAAAAACATATTAACTACATGTATTACTGTGTTAGAGTGTCATGGAGTTTGTTTTGCTATCTGTGCCCTTGTTCAGATGTCACCACACACACAAACACAATACTAAGAATACTAATAGTAAAAAAACATTCTTCTCCCGTCCTTCTATCTCAGCTCCATTCCAAGCTATTCTTAAGTCACATGTTTATAACTGCCTCTCTCTATATAAAAATATATTAATAATTATATATTATTCCTCTCACTTCCTGTTGTCTCAGCCCCTAGGTTCTTAACTAGGAGTCATTTGTAAGTAAGTTGTTTGTAACTCAGGGACTGCCAACATAGACAAAGAGAATTCTCACCTGGTAAAGAGGGCTGGAATGTGAACCTTTCCCACCACGGTGCTGTTTCTCCTCCTTTCCTGCAGGTGGCGGTGGAGCGCCTGCTCAAGATGAAGGCCCAGTCCCTTCCGGCCCCTGCCCAGGCGGAGGGCGCTCGTGCTCCAGAGGGCTGCCCGTGGCTCAGCCCCCTCCAGGACCCCCAAGTCGAGCTTGGCTTCGGCATCGCCAGCCACCTCCTCCAATCCGGCGCCAGCACCATCCCGGCCAACCCACCAGACGTCCCGTTGGACGAAATCTATAAGGAGCTGTACTGCTTCTTTGGGGACAGCTTGGCCACCCGCTTTGGGACGGGCTCGGGCCGTGCCCTCCGGACCGACCGACCAGTGGTGCTCCGAAGCCATCGGACACTAAAAAGACCTCCCGGCCTTTGAGATGACGGCTGCGCGGAAGATGCCCCAGCTGACCGCCAACATCAGCCCCCGCGAAGAGGAGGAGGTCTCAAGTGGGCGGTCTACGCTGCACCGGCCGGCCAGCTTGGCCCGCGTCCGGAGCGGCGGCGGTGGCGGCGTCAGCGCAGCCCGCCACCCAGGGGTGCGCGAGGTCTTCCAGAAGTGCCGCTTCAGCCCGAGCGCCGCCCCGCCGCGGTTCAGCTTTGTCATCGCCGGGCGGCAAGTGGAGCGGCGGTGCCAAGGCCGGCTCTTCCAGACCCGCTTTGTCCAGCACCACGGGCCCAGCCCTGTCTCCCGCTATGCCCAGAAGCTGCCCATGATCGGCCGCACCGCCAAGACCGCCGCCAAGAAGTGGGCCCACTCGGAGTACTCCCTCTACCTGCCCCTCTGAAGGACGACCCGCGAGTACGGACGGCTCCCACACATCACTTGACCCTTGCGGAGTTTGGTTCGTGTTGATGGTCCCCCCGAGCCCATATTCGGGCGCCAAAAGTGTTGAGGCCCACTGACCCAATATCTCTCCTCTCTTTACTTCCCAGTCGGAAGCAGGAGGTCTTAAAGGGAAACACTGAGTATTTACCCGAGTCCCTGCACCAATACTAGCACTCTTGATCACATGCATTGATCGATCTGTCTGTATACCATCTGACTGGGGGCTTGCAATAATTGTCCCTGTTCGGGCGCCAAGGGTTGAGGCCCAGCACCCCATATCTCTAGTCCAGGGGTGTCCACGCTTTTTGCAAAGGTGGCCCGATTTGGTAAGATGGAAATGTGTTGGGGCAGAACCGTTTAGCCTGAGCCAGGGCTGTCCAACTTCTACCAGCCCAGGGCCTGAATTCGGTCACTGATGACCTGGGGGCCGTAGGGTCTGCCCACGCCCTCTCCCCGGCACCCTCTCCCTCCCCCTTATTTTTATTTAATATTAAATATATTTAATTCCATCCTCCCCCTTATTTTAATGTATCCCATCTCCCCTTATTTCATCTTTAAATATATTTAATTTTATATTTAATACATGAGGGGAGATGGGGAGGGAATGAGGAGCCCCTGAGGAGCCCCCTGCTTCGGCCTACCTTTTCCAAACGCGCAGGATCCAGGAGTACCCGGACGACGAGAGAGGCGACGACCGACTGAGTCGAAGAAGGTCCTAATCGCGTCTGTGGGCCTCAGCGATCCCGTAGTAGAGTAGCCGAAGAGTATCGCGAGAATACGCAATCCACACGGGATTTCGCTGTCAACGCCGGCGTGATCTCGCGTTGACAGCGAAATCCCGTGTGGGTTGCATATTCTCGCGATACTTGCTCTGAACCCGGAAGTAGGTATTTTTTCATTTTTTATTTTTTATTTAAAAGTTTAGGGGGCCGTAGGGAAGGGGCTGCTGGGCCGTATACGGCCCCCGGGCCGTCAGTTGGACAGCCCTGGCCTGAACCATTCGCATTCAATGCAAATGAACCATTTTATGAAATTTTGCCAACGGCATACTTTTCTTCACACAAAAACACAAATAAATTGAAACCAGTTTTTACCCCCGCCCAAAAAAAAAAAAAAATCTCTCTCTTGTTCCTATTTGAAGACTACGTAAAACGAAGAAAAAGTCTGTCTGGATTTTGTTCCTTTTTTCTTATACAGGGTGATGATAACTGCATCTCGGAGATCTGATGGCAGTTCACCTTTTTCCCAGCAGCTCACAAGCGCGTTGATGACTAAAAAGGCCAATCTGAGATAGCCAAGTCCGGTTGCAGAAAGCACAGCAGAAAGTCTCCTTGGGTGATGTTGTTTCCAGGTTGCGGTTCTTTCTGCGTTGTCGTTTCTCTTCGAAAGAGGCCGCAGCATTGTGGAGAGTGCGTCTCCATGCCTCCCGATGTGAGGCCAGGGTGGACCATTGCTGGTGATCAATCTGGCCGAGCCTGAGATGTTGTTTTAGGGAGTCCTTATATCTCTTTTGGGGGGCGCCTCTCTTGCGGTGACCCGTGGCGAGTTCACCGTAGAGTAATATCTTTGGGAGGCGGTGGTTCTCCGTCCTAGAGACCTCGTGCCCTGCCCAGCGCAGCTGTGTTCTCAATAGCATGGCCTCAATGGTGCTGACCCCTGCTTGCTCAAGGACAGCAATATTTGTCACATAGTCAGTCCAGTGTATATTTACGATTGTGCGAAGACAGCGCTGATGAAAGCGTTCGAGGAGTCGGCGGTGTTGGCGATAGGTGACCCATGTTTCAGACCCATAGAGGAGAATAGACAGTACGATAGCTCTGTACACTCTGATTGTGGTGCTTTGCCTCAGGTGCTTGTTGCTCCAGACTCTTTTGTGAAGCCTTCCGAACGCACTCTATGCCTTTGCTAATCTGTGATCGATCTCTTTGTCAATCTTGGCGTCTGAAGAGATGATGCTTCCCAGGGAGGTGAACTGCTGAACGCACTTAAGCACAGATTCGCCTATGCTGATGTGGGGATGATGGTGTTCTTCCTGTAGTGCGGGCTGGTAGAGGACTTGTAGAGGGAGAATGGAGGAAAGAAGGAAGTGAAGAGAGGGAGGGAGGGAAAAGGAAAGGGTGAAGGGGGAGAAAGATAGGAAGAGGGAGAATGAGTCATTCTTACTCCAGTCAACTAGACGTGTCTTCATTGTTTCCTTGTTGCCCGCCTCCCTTCCACCTCATTGGCTGAGCGGCCAAAGCAGGACTCGGGTCCTCATTGGACCTCCTGCTGGCTTGCTGATGTCACAGCCAATCACAACAAAGCCCATGCAACGGGACGCCACGCTAACCTTTTATGACATCACATCCAAGCCTTGCTCTTGGGCAGTCGGGCCTTGATCCGGCCTTCGCCATGCAGGGCCTGCCGTGGTGTGGGCTCCTGTGGGTCTTCGGCCGGTCCGCTTGGGCCGCCCGGCACATAGTGGACAAGCCGGACGACCCCGCTTCGGGGACGTGCTGGGGGAACGTGGCCGTGATCTTCGCCGTGATTTTTCTCTTGGCTCTGGGGGCCAAGTGGCTGCGGGCCAGGATCCCTGCCATAGAGGCCAACAAAGCAAAGGTGATCCCAGGGTGGCCTCCCTCCTCTTGGGGTATGTCTCCTCCTGGGGTATCCGCACCAGGTTTTAGTCCGAACTGTACAAGCCCTGTCTATGGGGCCGACCCGATCCCAGTCATCCTATTCCATGTGGCCCACCTGGACACCACAATTCTATTCCATACCCCGCCTCAAGCCAAAAAATAGGCAAGTTATTATTATTATTATTATTATTACTACTACTAATGATAATATATGGAATAGCATGCTAGTCCTACACTTTGTGGCCCGTCTGGGCATCCATATCTTATTCTATGTGGCCCGCTTGGGCACCCCAACCCTAATCTATAACTCACCTTGAGCCATGAGGAGAGGCAGGGAAATAATAATAACAACAATAACAATAAGGAATAGCATGCCTGTCCCACACTTTGTGGCCCGTCTGGGCATCCATATCTTATTCTATGTGGTCCGCTTGGGCACCCCAACCCTATTCTACAACTCACCTTGAGCCATAAGGAGAGGCAGGTAGATAATAATAATAACAATAATAATAATATATGGAATAGCATGCCAGTCCTACACTTTGTGGCCCGTCTGGGTATGCATATCTTATTCTATGTGGCCTGCTTGGGCACCCCAACCCTATTCTACAACTCACCTTGAGCCATAAGGAGAGGCAGGTAAATAATAATAACAATAATAATAATAAGGAATAGCATGCCTGTCCTACACTTTGTGGGCCGTCTGGGCATGCATATCTTATTCTATGTGGCCCACCTGGGCATTTATGCCTCATCTTAAGCCATAAGGGAAGGCAGGTCAATAATAATACTAATAATAATAATAGCATGCCAATCCTACACTTTTTGGCCCACCTGGGAATGCTTCTCCTCTTCTATGTGGCCCACATGGGCATTTATGCCTCATCTTAACCCATAAGGGAAGGCAGGTCAATAATAATAAATAATAATAATAATAATAACATGCCAGTCCTACACTTTGTGGCCCGTCTGGGAATGCTTCTCCTCTTTCTATGTGGCCCACATGGGCATTTATGCCTCAGCTTAACCCATAAGGGAAGGCAGGTCAATAATAATAATAATAATAATAGCATGCCAGTCCTACACTTTGTGGCCCGTCTGGGAATGCTTCTCCTATTCCATGTGGCCCACCTGGGCATTTATGCCTCACCTTAAGCCATAAGGGAAGGCAGGTCAATAATAATAAATAATAATAATAACAACATGCCAGTCCTACACTTTGTGGCCCGCCTGGGAATGCTTCTCCTCTTCCATGTGGCCCACCTGGGCATTTATGCCTCAGCTTAACCCATAAGGGAAGGCAGGTCAATAATAATAATAACAATAATAATAATAGCATGCCAATCCTACACTTTTTGGCCCGTCTGGGAATGCTTCTCCTCTCCTATGTGGCCCACCTGGGCATTTATGCCTCACCTTAAGCCATAAGGGAAGGCAGGTCAATAATAATAATAATAATAATAGCATGCCAATCCTACACTTTGTGTCCCGTCTGGGAATGCTTCTCCTATCCTATATGGCTCGCCTGGGGCCCCAAGTCCTCCTCTATGGGTGTTGTAATCCGTCCTGGGCATGATGGGACCCCAAGTGAGTGCCGCTTTGTCCCCGTTCCCAGGAAGGCTGGCCGTCCAGCGAAGAGGCCCTGGAGTGCCGCCTCCGCCGGAGCTTCTCCCAGATGGAGCAGGAGCTGGTCAAGCAGGTGACGCTGGTGCGCAACCTCAAGGCCGACCTCTCCTCGCGCCACCGGGGGTGCACGGTCCCTGAGTGCCAGCGGGGTCGGCGGGGCCGCAGCAGCGCCAGCATGGGGGCCTTTAACCTGGTGGTCTACGACGTGGCCGAGAAGGAATGAGGGCGCAAGCGAAAGCACGCGGTGGCGCCAGTCCCTTTTTTTACCCTTTAGAGAAGGTTCTAGAACACGGATCTCGGAATGAAGGCATATCGGTCGGAATGATTGACATCTGAGATATTTGCTCGTGATGTACTTAATAAATTCATGTGTATCAATCACTGTTTGGGTTTGCTTTCCGCACTGTCTATCGGGCTAGGCCAGGGGCCGGGAACCTATGGCTCGCGAGCCACGTGTGGCTCTTTTCATGATTGCGTCTGGCTCTCCAGAGCAACCCGGGTCTCAGTTTCCCAGCATGCAGCGGGGAGGAGTGACGCAAATGCACCGCAATTGCCGCTTCTGCGCAGCCATCGCCGCCTCTCCCCCGCTGCTCTCGGGGGCCCTGCGCCCTCTTCGCCAGGGGTAGTGGAGTCCGGCGGAGGTGCGTCGTCCTCGTCTTCCTCTTCGTCCTCCGCCACGGGCCTCGGGGGAGACGGCGGAGGCAAGCCTGACCCTAGCGCCGCGGACCCGGCCTCGCTGCCCCCAGGCACGCCAAGCTCACCGCCCTCGTCGTCGGGCAGCTCAAGAGCCGCGGCCTCTTCGACGCCTTCCAGAAGGACTGCCTCACCAACGTCGACACCAAGGTTGGCCTTGGCCCCGCGCCCTCCTCCCCCTTCCTTCCTTCCTCCCTCTTCCTTTCTTTTCCCCTCCTTTTCTTTCATTCTTTTTTCTCCCTCTCTCCCTCTCTTCTTTCCTCCCGTCGACCTCTTCATTCCTTCCTTCCTCTTCCATTCTTTCCTTCTCTCCTTCCTTTTCCCTCCCTCTCTCCCCTTCCTTCTTCCCTCCATTCTCCCTCTTCCTTCTTTCCTTCCTCCCTCTTCCTTTCTTTTCCCCTCCTTTTCTTTCATTCTTTTTTCTCCCTCTCTCCCTCTCTTCTTTCCTCCCGTCGACCTCTTCATTCCTTCCTTCCTCTTCCATTCTTTCCTTCTCTCCTTCCTTTTCCCTCCCTCTCTCCCCTTCCTTCTTCCCTCCATTCTCCCTCTTCCTTCTTTTCTTCCTTCCTCTTCCATTCTTTCCTTCTCTCCTTCCTTTTCCCTCCCTCTCTCCCTTCCTTCTTTCCTCCATTCTCCCTCTTCCTTCCTTCCTTCCTTCCTCTTCCTTTCTTTCTCCCCTTCACCCTTTCCTTCTCCTTCTCTCCTTCCTTTTCCCTCCCTCTCTCCCCTTCCTTCTTTTCTCCATTCTCCCTCTTCCTTCCTTCCTTTCTCCCCTTCACCCTTTCCTTCTCCTTCTCTCCTTCCTTTTCCCTCCCTCTCTCCCCTTCCTTCTTTTCTCCATTCTCCCTCTTCCTTCCTTTCTCCCCTTCACCCTTTCCTTCTCCTTCTCTCCTTCCTTTTCCTTCCCTCTCCCCGTCCTTTCCTCCATTCCCCCTCTTCCTTTCTTTCTCCCCTTCTCCCTTTCCTCCTCTCCTTACTTTTTCCTCCCTCTCTCCCCTTCCTTCTTTCCTCCATTCACCCTCTTTCTTTCCTTTCTTTCTCTCCCTTCACCCTTTCCTTCTCTTTCTCCCCTTCCTTCTATCCTCCATTCTCCCTCTTCCTTCCTTCCTCTTCCATTCTTTTCCCCCAAGTCTTCCTTTCCTTCTCCTTCCTTTCTTTTCACAGCATACTTCTTACATTGACCAAATCCTGGGGCACACCACCCACCAAAATGGCACAAAATGACACTCTTAACACAGTCATACATACAGTTAATATGTTTTTAAATGTATTTATACACTCAGTGTGAAACCTGGGCCTGTTTCCATGAGCACAACATAGGTATCCTGGCAGAAAGACACAAACTTCCCACACAGAACTCCCAGAACCAAGAGAAAATGCTATAAGAGTTTGGTGGGCATTGACCTTGGGTTTTGGAGTTGTAGTTCACCGACATCCAGAGAGCACTGTGGACTCAAACAATGTTGGATCAGGACCAAACTTGGCATGGATACTCAATATGCTCAAACGTGAACGCAGATGGAGTTCAGGGGAAATA
The DNA here is from genome assembly GCA_030556195.1 of Anolis apletophallus. Taxonomy (NCBI): domain Eukaryota; kingdom Metazoa; phylum Chordata; class Lepidosauria; order Squamata; family Anolidae; genus Anolis; species Anolis apletophallus. The sequence goes on from JARBWK010000022.1 coordinate 2,297,507, forward strand.
GACCTTGACATTTGGGAGTTACAGTTTCTGGGATTTAGAGTTCACACACAATCAAAGAGCATCCTGAACTCTTGCAACAATGGAATTGAACCAAACTTGGCTTATTGAACTCTCATTGCCAACAGAAAGTACTGAAAGGGTTTGCTTGGGAATTGACCTTGAGTTTGGAAGTTGTCGTTCACCGACACCCAGAGAACACTGTGGACTCAAACAATGTTATGTTGTTGTTTGTTTTCTATCCAGAATCACAATGTTGGAAGGAGGCTCTCCACTTTAAGGTCCCTCAAACAGGCATGGGGAAACTTTGGCCCTCTGGGTGCTTTGGACTCCAACTCCCACCATTCCTCACAGCCTGAGGCCCTTTCCTGCTTGAGTGGCTGAGGGGGGAAAAGGAAAAGGGCCTGAGGCTGCTAGGAATGGTGGGAGTTGGAGTCCAAAACACCTGGAAGGCCCAAGTTTGCCCAAGTTTGAGGGAAGAAAGGGTATTCGAGGTTCCAGTTTTCCACGGCACACCTAATGGTTGCTCACGGCACACTAGTGTGCCACGGCACACTGGTTGGGAAACACTGGTGTATCTGGTCCAATAACCTCCCCATAATGGAGATCTCCTGTCGATGTGGTATCATTCCAACCTATGTGCCTTCACAAGGCCACCCCTGTGCATGACTCACCCCGGGGTTTGTGATGTCACTGCGTGTCAACGGTGTGGTCAAGGCTATGGAGGCGTGGCCAGGCGGCAAGATGTTGGCCATGATCAGGGTCTGCTTGGTGGTGGCTCTGCTTGCCCCGCACTGGGCTTTCGGGGAGGAGGAGCAGAAGGAGGAGGACAAAGGCCCGCCCACGGGGAACCTTGGGCAAGGGGTGGCCCCGTGGCTCCTCGGCTTGGTGGTCTTATATGGTCTGGTTCGGTTTGTGGACGACGTGACGTCAGAGACGTGGCCTTTCGCTGGGAAGAAGGAAGCCGAGGTGAGCGGCCACAGCCATTGATAGCCAATCCGCTCCGGTTTTTAATCCGAACCCCATTGTTTAGTATTATTATTGTTATGTCTCAACATCATCATCATTATTTAGTCTGAACATTATTATTATTTAATTTGAACTGCTAATGATTTTATTTCAACATGAATGTCAAGTCAATACAATCCATGGTAGGCAGTATAATAGTCATATTTTAATAGAAAGTCTCAAACAACCAGAAAATGCATTTATCCAGCATCAAGCAGTCCCCAAGGGTACTAGTTAACCAATAATCATATCTATTTATATTTATATGTACAATCCATCCATCCTTTGCTATCTACCTACCTACCTACCTATCTATCTATCTATTAGGCCTGTGCAATCATGCTTCTAAAGGTTTCTAAAGTACTCACAAAACTAAAATTCTGGTGGTGAACACTAGGTGGCGCTGGTGCTTTGCTTCTACAGTGTTGCTAAAGTTCTGGTGATGAACACTAGGTGGCCCTGGCGCTTTGTTTCTACAGTGTTGCTAAAGTTCTGGTGGTGAACACTAGGTGGCGCTGGCGCTTTGCTTCTACAGTGTTGCTAAAGTTCTGGTGATGAACACTAGGTGGCGCTGGCGCTTTGCTTCTACAGTGTTGCTAAAGTTCTGGTGATGAACACTAGGTGGCGCTGCTGCTTTGCTTCTACAGTGTTGCTAAAGTTCTGGTGGTGAACACTAGGTGGCGCTGCTGCTTTGCTTCTACAGTGTTGCTAAAGTTCTGGTGATGAACACTAGGTGGCCCTGGCGCTTTGTTTCTACAGTGTTGCTAAAGTTCTGGTGATGAACACTAGGTGGCGCTGCTGCTTTGCTTCTACAGTGTTGCTAAAGTTCTGGTGGTGAACACTAGGTGGCGCTGGTGCTTTGCTTCTACAGTGTTGCTAAAGTTCTGGTGGTGAACACTAGGTGGCGCTGGCGCTTTGCTTCTACAGTGTTGCTAAAGTTCTGGTGGTGAACACTAGGTGGCGCTGGCTTTTGCTTCTACAGTGTTGCTAAAGTTCTGGTGGTGAACACTAGGTGGCGCTGGTGCTTTGCTTCTACAGTGTTACTAAAGTTCTGGTGGTGAACACTAGGTGGCGCTGGTGCTTTGCTTCTACAGTGTTACTAAAATTCTGGTGGTGAACACTAGGTGGCGGTGGCGCTTTGTTTCTACAGTGTTGCTAAAGTTCTGGTGGTGAACACTAGGTGGCGCTGGCGCTTTGTTTCTACAGTGTTGCTAAAGTTCTGGTGGTGAACACTAGGTGGCGCTGGCGCTTTGATTCTACAGGGTTGCTAAAGTTCTGGTGCTGAACACTAGGTGGCACTGGTGCTCAGCTTCTACAGTGTTACTAAAGTTCTGGTGGTGAACACTAGGTGGCGCTGGCGCTTTGTTTCTACAGTGTTGCTAAAGTTCTGGTGGTGAACACTAGGTGGCGGTGGTGCTTTGTTTCTACAGTGTTGCTAAAGTTCTGGTGGTGAACACTAGGGTGGCTGGCGCTTTGCTTCTACAGTGTTGGTAAAGTTCTGGTGGTGAACACTAGGTGGCGCTGGCGCTTTGCTTCTACAGTGTTGCTAAAGTTCTGGTGGTGAACACTAGGTGGCGCTGGTGCTTTGCTTCTACAGTGTTACTAAAGTTCTGGTGGTGAACACTAGGTGGCGCTGGCGCTTTGTTTCTACAATGTTGCTAAAGTTCTGGTGGTGAACACTAGGTGGCGGTGGTGCTTTGTTTCTACAGTGTTGCTAAAGTTCTGGTGGTGAACACTAGGTGGCGCTGGCGCTTTGCTTCTACAGTGTTGGTAAAGTTCTGGTGGTGAACACTAGGTGGCGCTGGCGCTTTGCTTCTACAGTGTTGCTAAAGTTCTGGTGGTGAACACTAGGTGGCGCTGGTGCTTTGCTTCTACAGTGTTGCTAAAGTTCTGGTGGTGAACACTAGGTGGCGCTGGCGCTTTGTTTTCTACAGTGTTGCTAAAGTTCTGGTGGTGAACACTAGGTGGCGGTGGTGCTTTGTTTCTACAGTGTTGCTAAAGTTCTGGTGGTGAACACTAGGTGGCGCTGGCGCTTTGTTTCTACAGTGTTACTAAAGTTCTGGTGGTGAACACTAGGTGGCGCTGGCGCTTTGTTTCTACAGTGTTGCTAAAGTTCTGGTGGTGAACACTAGGTGGCGCTGGCGCTTTGCTTCTACAGTGTTGCTAAAGTTCTGGTGGTGAACACTAGGTGGCGCTGGTGCTTTGCTTCTACAGTGTTACTAAAGTTCTGGTGGTGAACACTAGGTGGCGCTAGTGCTTTGCTTCTACAGTGTTGCTAAAGTTCTGGTGGTGAACACTAGGTGGCGCTGGTGCTTTGCTTCTACAGTGTTGCTATAGAAACAAAGTACCATCGCCACCTAGTGTTCGCCACCAGAATTTTAGTTTTGTAAGTACTTTAGAAACATTTAGAAGCAGGATTTAACAGGCCTACTATCTGTCTGTCTGTCTGTCTATCAGGGGTGGGAAACTATTTTTTCCAAAGGGCCACACGAGAGCCAAAAAATATTATGGAGGGCCGCACCTAAAGGCTGAACTACATTCTAATCTACATTATTTATTTATTTATTTTTCTATATATTACACATCATTAATATTAACATATTAATATATCAAGAAATATTCATATATTATTAGTATTAATATCATAAATATTATATTCATATATAGAGAGAGACATTATAATATATTGAGTCAAGGAAGGAGGGCGCGAGGAAGACCATGTTGGCCTTATGGGTAATCCGGGCCTGCTCCATAGCACTTGAGCCATGGCAGTTAAGCCTACATTCGTTCTTTTTTTGCGCCGGCGCGCAAGAAGACGCATTTCTTTCTTCCCTGCGCAGGACACGGCCTGCGACGCCTGCCCGGGCCACACGCCCTGCCTCCCCCGCTACGGGTGCGCCACCAAGTGCACGCTGAAGTCCCTGGAGCGCATGGAGCAGGACCTGCTGACGCTGCTGTACACGCTGCGGCGGCACAAGGCGGCCGTGGACGAGGCCCCCTCCGCCCGGGAGAGCCTGACCAACGACCTGGTCGTCTACACCATCCAGGAGGATGACTAGGCCCGGGAAAGAGGAATAAAGCCCATTCCCCCCCACGCGAACCCGGGGCAGAGCTCTTTGTCCATCCGCAGCACTAGGGGAGACGTAGTCTGACCCCCTTCTAGTCCGACCCCCTTCTGAGAAGCAGGAAATAACGACCAAAGCCCTCTTGACAGATGGCCATCCAGCCCAGACCGGATTAACAGCTTTATGTGCCCTAGGCCGTGAGCGATTGTCAGGTGTGCCGTGGGAAACTGGAACCTCCAATCCCCTATCTTCCCCCAAACTTGGGCAAACTTCCATGTGTTTTGGACTCAAACTCCCACCATTCCTAGCAGCCTCAGGCCCTTTTCCTCCCCCTCCCCCCCACAGCCACTTAAGCAGGAAAGGGCCTCAGGCTGTGAGGAATGGTGGGAGTTGGAGTCAAAAGCACCCAGAGGGCCGAAGTTTTCCCATGCCTCTTTTAGGGACCTTAAAGTGGTGAGCCTCCTTCCAACATTGTGATTCTGGATAGAAAACAAACAACAACATAACATAACATTGTTTGAGTCCACAGTGCTCTCTGGGTGTAGGTGAACTACTACTTCCAAACTCAAGGTCAATTCCCAAGCAAACCCTTTCAGTACTTTCTGTTGGGAATGAGAGTTCAATAGGCCAAGTTTGGTTCAATTCCATTGTTGCAAGAGTTCAGGATGCTCTTTGATTGTGTGTTAACTATAAATCCCAGAAACTGTAACTCCCAAATGTCAAGGTCTATTTTCCCAAATTCCATCTGTGTTCATATTTATTTTATTTATTTATTTATTATTCCATTTTGTATTCCGCTCCTCCCGGCAGGCTCGGGCGGATAATATACATAAAATAGGCTAACATGTAGCATCCATGTAGCCATACAATAAAAACATAGCATAAAACGCGATATAAATCCCGAGACAAACAGAGAAAACAAGGGCATTCCTTGGGTCAGGTACCCGATTTCATGGGAGAATTACATTGGATTTATTTGCCTAATCAAAGGCTAGTCTAAACAGAGCGGTCTTGCAGGCCCTGCGAAACGGGATAAGTTCCGTAGCGGCTCGGGCGCCATCTGGGAGGGAGTTCCAGAGCCCGGGGCCACCAAAAGGCTCTTTGCCTAGTTGTAGATAAGCGACAGGCGCGGACCGATGGTACTAGGAGCAAATTCAACTCCTCCGAACGTAGTGATCTCGGGGGAATGTACGGGGCAAGGCGGTCCCTCAAGTACGCAGGCCCTAGGCCGTGCAGGGCCTTAAAGGTTAATACCATCACCTTGAAGGCGATTCGGTACTCAATAGGTAGCCAGTGCAACTGCCGAAGGATGGGCGTGATATGCTCTCTTACTGGCGATCCCCGCCAGCAAGCGGCGGCATTTTGCACCAGCTTGAGTTTCCGAATTGTCGACAAGGGAAGGCCCACGTAGAGGGCGTTACAGTAGTCCAGTCTCGAGATGACCGTCGCTTGGATCACCGTGGCCAGGTCGCCCCTGGAAAGGTAGGGTGCCAGTCGCCTAGCCTGTCGTAGGTGGAAGAATGCCGCCCTGCTGGCCGCGGAGACCTGGGTCTCCATGGCCAGCAGGTGGTCCAGTTGGACACCCAAGCTCTTAACAACAGGTGACGGGCTGAGTCACTCGCCATCCAGGGTAGGCAACCGGCACTCATCCAATCCAGGCCGACCGGGCCACAAGATCTCCGTCTTCGACGGATTCACCTTCAGCCGGCTGGCACGCAGCCAACCAGTCACGGCCTCCAGGCACTGATGGAAACAATCGGGTACGGTGTCCGGCCTGCCGTCCATTCTCAGCAGAAGCTGGGTGTCATCCGCGTACTGGTAACACTCCAGACCAAAGTCGCGGGCCAGCTGGGCCAGGGCGCATGTAAACGTTGAATAATAAGGGAGAGGATGGCCCCTGGGGGACCCCACAATCAAGTGGGAGTCTCCGGAGACCTCCCCACCCCCTCCACGCGTTGTCCCGGTCCCGGAGGAAGGAGGCCACCCATTTAGGGCGGTCCCCTAACCCCGGAAGCGGCTAAACGGTGGGTCAACAGAGCGTGATCTACCGTATCAAACGCTGCTGTCAGATCTAGCAAGACAAGCAGGGCCGACCCACCCTGGTCCAACTGGCGGCGAAGTTGGTCTGTAATGGCGACAAGCACAGTCTCCGTCCCGTGCCCAATACGGAAGCCGGACTGGAAGGGATCAAGTCCAGCTGTGTCTTCTAAGAACCGCTGCAGCTGATCCGCTGCTGCCCTCTCAATTACCTTGCCTAAAAAAGGCAAGTTGGAAACTGGCCGGTAATTGGAGGGAGCCGAAGGATCTAAATTCGGCTTCTTCAGCAGCGGTCTTACCATTGCCTCTTTCAATCCCCGGGAAGACTCCTTGCTCAAGGGAGCTATTTATGATCGTGCCCAAAGGGGCCTCGTAGCCCCTCCCGGCAAGCTCTAACAAGCCAGGAGGGGCACGGGTCGAGGGAGCAGGTAGTTGGTCTAGCTGCAGCCAGTAACTTATCGACAGCTGCTGCGTCCAGCAATTGAAAGCGGGAGAAGGTGGGCCCGCCGAGTGGCGGCGGAGTCTCGAGCTCGCTAACTGTATCAAAGGTGGCGGGAATGTCCCGGCGGAGCGTCGAAATCTTGTCAGCAAAGTAGCTCTGGAAAACCTCAGCTGTTAATATTTGGGCATATTGAGTATTCATGCCAAGTTTGGTCCTGATCCAACCTTGTTTGAGTCCACGGTGCTCTCTGGATATAGGTGAACTACAACTCCAAAACCCAAGGTCAATGCCCGCCAAACTCTTATAGCATTTTCTGTTGGTTATGGGAGTTCTGTGTGGGAAGTGTGTGTCTTTCTGCCATTCCTGCCAGGATATCTACGTTGTGTTCTTCGAAACAGGCCCAGGTTTCACACTGAGTGTAGAAATACATTTAAAAACATATTAACTATATGTATGACTGTGTTAGAGTGTCGTTTGGTGTCATTTTGGTTGGTGGTGTGCCCCAGGATTTTGTAAATGTAAAAAATGTGCCTCTGCTCAAAAAAGGTTGGGAAACACTGCCCTCGGCCACTCTTTGGAATTACGCCCCCCCCCCCCCCTCTACTACCGGCACTGAAAGTTGTTGTTTGGGATCCGGGAAGGGAGGGTGGGGCCCACGCCGCGCCTGCCTTTCCTTCCTTCCTTCCTTCCTCGCCCGGGGGCTTGGGGGCCGTGGCGGGGTGGCCATCTGCCGGGGCTGATTAGGATCCCGGCGCCCCAGGGAAGGAGAGTAGTGGCGAGAGGCCTGGGGGGCCTGCCTTCCTTCCTTCTTTCCTTCCTTCCTTCCTTCCTTGGGGGGGGGGGTGTCCCTGGAGATAGAGAGACACCCACCCATCTCCTTCTCCTTCAGGGCCGCTGCTCCTCCTCCTCCTCGGTTGCAATCCGTGGCTCAGGGAGAACCCCCCCGCCCGGTGGCCTTCCGCCTCCAAGCAGGCCCTCGCCTTCCTATTGGCCGAGTCTGTGGAGCCTCGCCCGCTCGGGAGGGAGGGAGGCTCCCCGATTGGCCGGTTACCGCTCTTCAGCTTTGATCGATGGGTGTCACAAGGTGGGAGGCGGGGCCAGGAGGCGAGCTCGGAGGACTCACTCCTGGCCCCGCCCACTCCCTGCCTCCCAGGCGACGGCGCAAACAAGGAAGGCGGGCCTGGCGGAGGAGGAGGGAGGGACAGGCCCGGATTACCCATAAGGCCACCCTAGGCCAGGGCCTAGGGCGGCACCTTTGGGGGGCAGCAGGACCGGACCCCCCCCCCCAAAGTAAAAAATTAAAATTTAAAAAATCGGGGGGGAAATTCAAAAAACGTTCGGGGAACGGACTGAAGGATGAGGGGGCGGTGCGGCGCGAGCAGCCCGGGAGGGGGCCTAGGACTTCCGCCCCTCCTGACGCGTGAGAGAGGGGGAGGAGTCCCGGGGCCACCCCCGCAGCTGCTCGCGCCGGCACCGCCCATCTTCAGTCAGTGAAGGGCGAGAGGGGTGGCGCCGCGGCGGACTTCCCTCCGCTCTCTCGCAGCGTCAGGAGGGGGCGGACGGAAGTCCTAGGCCCCCTCCTCGCTGCTCGCGCCAGGCCCACCCTCTTTCTTCACTGACTGACGAGCAGCAGGGAGGGGGCTTTGCCGCCGCATGCATGCGCACTTTTTCCCCTGAATTATTTTTCGAATTTTTTTGGGATTTTTTTTTTGGGGGGTGTCTGACTGAAGGAAGAGGGGCGGGCCGGCGCGAGCAGCAGGGAGGGGCTTCCACCGCATGGCGCGCATGCTAGGGTTGCCATATGAATAAAGGGACAGGTACCTAAAAATAGGGACATTTTTCACAAAAATAAAGGACACTTCCTAAAAACTTGAAAACCAATCGATGATTTCCAAGTTTTTAGGAAGTGTCCCTTATTTTTGTGAAAATTCCCTATTTTTAGGTACCTGTCCCTTTATTCATATGGCAACCCTAGCCATGCGCATCTTTCTTTTTCCTCGAATATTTTTTGAATTTTTTTTCTTTTTGGGGGGGTGCGGATCTGCTGCCCCCCCCCCCAAGGTGCCGCCCAAGGCCATGGCCTAGGGTGGCCTTATGGGTAATCCGGGCCTGGTTAACACATAAATAAGGGGGAGAACATGAGGATCAAACACACGATGGAGGGAGTTGTCTGGCAACAAAGGGGGGTGACTTCCCGCTCCCAGAGTACGGCCTGAGAGGGGCTGGGGCGAACGTCCTCTCTCTTGCGAACCAGGAGCCACGCACATGGGGGTTCTTTGACGCTGAGAGTTTGTCACTTGCTTTAATCGCCGATGGCGAACCGTTCATGCCAGAGGGTATGGTGGTATCGACTTCCCCGGCAGTATTGTCATTAGGTGAAGAGTCAATCACCTGAAGTGGGTCTGATGTTACATGACCCTTTGTGGGTTGAACCAGGCCACCCCTTGGTCTCCTCTGGAAGCTGGAAGGGCACGGGTCAGGCGAGGGCTGGTTCGTGTGAGGCCTGCCCTCGCTTAAGGCCTGCCCCGCGCTCCCACTGGACGGCAAGGGCACGGGTCAGGCGATGGCTGCTTCGCGTGAGGCCTGCCCTCGCTTAAGGCCTGCCCCGCGCTCCCGCTGGACGGCAAGGGCACGGGGCAGGCGAGGGGGCTGCCCCGCGTGAGGCCTGCCCTCGCTTAAGGCCTGCCCCGCGCTCCCGCTGGACGGCAGGGCACAGGGCAGGCGATGGCTGCTTCGCGTGAGGCCTGCCCTCGCAAGGCCTGCCCGCGCTCCCGCTGGGCGGCAAGGGCACAGGGCAGGCGAGGGCTGCCGCGTGAGGCCTGCCCTCGCTGAAGGCCTGCCCGCGCTCCCGCTGGGCCCGGCAAGGGCACAGGGCAGGCGATGGCTGCTTCGCGTGAGGCCTGCCCTCGCTGAAGGCCTGCCCGTGCTCCGCTGGACGGCAAGGGCACGGGCAGGCGAGGGCTGCCCGCGTGAGGCCTGCCCTCGCTGAAGGCCTGCCCGCGCTCCCGCTGACGGCGGCAAGGGCCCGGGTCAGGCGAGGGCTGCTTCGCGTGAGGCCTGCCCTCGCTTAAGGCCTGCCCGCGCTCCGCTGGGCCGGCAAGCGCACGGGTCAGGCGAGGGCTGCTTCGCGTGAGGCCTGCCCTCGCTTAAGGCCTGCCCCGCGCTCCCGCCGGACGGCAAGGGCACGGGTCAGGCGAGGGCTGCTTCGCGTGAGGCCTGGCCTCGCTTAAGGCCTGCCCCGCGCTCCCGCCGAACAGCAAGGGCACGGGTCAGGCGAGGGCTGCTTCGCGTGAGGCCTGTCCTCGCTTCAGGCCTGCCGCGCGCTCCCGCCGGACGGCAAGGGCACAGGGCAGGCGAGGGGCTGCTTCGCGTGAGGCCTGCCCTCGCTGAAGGCCTGCCCCGCGCTCCCGCTGGACGGCAAGGGCACAGGGCAGGCGAGGGGCTGCTTCGCGTGAGGCCTGCCCTCGCTGAAGGCCTGCCCCGCGCTCCCGCTGGACGGCAAGGGCACAGGGCAGGCGAGGGCTGCTTCGCGTGAGGCCTGCCCTCGCTGAAGGCCTGCCCCGCGCTCCCGCTGGACGGCAAGGGCACGGGTCAGGCGATGGCTGCTTCGCGTGAGGCCTGCCCTCGCTTAAGGCCTGCCTCACACTCCCACTGGACGGCAAGGGCACGGGTCAGGCGAGGGCTGCTTCGCATGAGGCCTGGCCTCGCTGAAGGCCTGCCTTGCGCTCCCGCTGGACAGAAAAGGCACGGGTCAGGTGAGGGGTGGTTCGTGTGAGGCCTGCCCTCGCTTAAGGCCTGCCTCACACTCCCACTGGACGGCAAGGGCACGGGTCAGGCGAGGGCTGCTGATATTAGTTGGCCTGAGTAAGTTGGGCATGTGGTCAGGCCCCGCAGCCTGGGGATCTGCCAAAAAGAGAAAAGGAATGCTGTTCCACATATACAGAGCAATGCAGTGGGATAGATAGCGGAAAGCTAATCAAACAATGGCAATCTGTGTGCTATAAACAACCAATAAACTCTTCTCTAGTAGGTATATACGACATATATTGTGTTAATACATAGTAAGTACAGGAAGCATCATAAACACAAACATATCATACATCCATAATACATTTCAGGTAAGTACCAACATCATTAATAAGGGAAAGTAATGGCGGTGAGCAAGCTCGCACAAGCGGCGAGCCAAGACGCCCGGGCTCAAGCGAGGAAAGTCAGTAGTAATAGTAACAGGCACTGGTCCCGGACGTCTCTTCCAAACCCAGTGAATCTTCCAAATAATATCACAATATGTGGAAAAGTCTCACAAAATAATGCCTGGGTGGGAGAGGGTCGTCCACGGGCCGACGAAAGGGTCTCGCGCGCCTTCGTTTCACCCCCGTAGGGGCTTCCTCAGGGCCAGGGGCGGGGCCTGGGATGGCGTAATCTCGCGAGCGTCTTTACAGTGTTGTGGCACTAGAGTTACAACAATACAGAGTGATAATACTACATATACAATCGTCAGTTTTCGATAATCTTCACAATAGGCTATCTAAAAAAAGGGAACAGCAGGGACAATGGAACTAATATCTTCATTTAAACTTTGTAATGAAAGAAAGACAGGTAGGTAATAGCATACCAAGGCCTGGGACAGCAGGAGCACCGCAGGTGGAGGCAGTATCCGCAGACACTGGGCTGGAAGCACAGAGGCCTCAGTGTAAAGCTCTTAAATAATGGGAGACACAGGTGTAAGGGTTAAACTAGTACAGGGCTGTCCAACTGGCGGCCCGGGGGCCGTATAAGGCCCCCCAGCCCCTTCCCTGCGGCCCCCTAAGCTTTTTAATAAAAATAAAAATAAAATAAATAATAATATTTTAAAAAATTACCCACTTCCGGGTTCCGGAGTAAGTCTCGCGAGACTACGGAAGCCACACGGGATTTCGCTCTCAACGAAATCCCGTGTGGCTTCCATAGTCTCGCGATACTCCTGTTGCCGAAATCTCAGCTACTTAATCCCTGCGGCCCACGCAGACGCGATTTGGACCTTCTCGGCTGCTGCCTCGGTCGGTCGTCGCCTCTGCTCGTGGTCCGGCTACTCCTGGATCCTGCGCGTTTGGGAAGGTAGGCTAACCTTTATGTTATTATTATGTAATTGTGTATGGATGCCCCTTATGTATTCCCTCCCTGCATTTTCCCTTAGTAAAAGATTATATTTAATTGTATGGATGCCCTTATGAATTCCCTCCCTGCATTTCCATTAGTAAAATATTATATTTGATTGTATGGATGCCTCTTATGAGGGGGAGGGGGCGGAGCCGGGGGAGGGGGTGGGGAGGGGGCGGAGCCAGGGGCGGGGGCAGACCCTTCGGCCCCCCAGGTCATCAATGACCGGAATTCAGGCCCCTGGGCCGGTAGAAGTTGGACAGCCCTGAACTAGTAATTCACTGACAGATAATTTGTCGTTTAACCCATTAGGGGTCTCTGAGTTTAGGGAAATTATCCATTTATTTTTCAAAGGCGAAGTAAAGTCCTTTTGATGTCAGAATGGGGTTGAGGGTGAATCTTTTCTAGAACCGTCACTAAAGTTGTCATATTTGGGATTACATGTTTTGAAATGCATGTATAATACTGAGTTGTCATATCCAGTGTGGAAGCGTGACCTGTGTTCACACACCCTCGTTTTTAGCTCTCTAGTGGATAAACCTACATAGAGACCCCCACAACAGCCACAAATCAAACAATATATTATGTTTTTGAGTTGCACGTGGCCCAAGTGTTGATTTCATGTATCCTGTTGTTGATGGGGTTTTGCATTTGAGTAAGAGGAGAGATGTGTCTGCAAATGCTGCATCTGCCGCATTTCTTGGTGCCATGAGGTAAGGGAATGGAGGGTGGATGGTTGTCAAATCTCTGAGATTCTGGGATCTCTTATATGCAATTAGGGGTGGATTTTCTAGGCCTGGGATAGAGCTCACCAGAGGCCAGAAATTGGTAATTATTCTTTTAATTTTTTGGGAATGGGGTGACAGAGTCAAAGGCCAAATAATTTTAGAGGGTGATGTTTTATTTCTTGGAGTAAGTAATTGATCACTTGGGATATTCTTCACTCGGTTGAAGGCCTTGTTTAGTACCTTGTCAGGGTAACCTCTGTGTTTTAGATTGTTAAGAGGCCTAGAAAATCCACCCCTAATTGCAGGAAGGCACAATCAAAGCCCTCCTGGCAGATGGCCATCCAGCCATTTACTCGCTTTGAGCCCAGGCCAAAAGAAGACTTCGTGTTCCGGCTTGTCCTGGAAATTCACTTTTTTTCCCCGATCCTTCGGAGATTAGGTGGGATTTTGGGTTTGTTTTTGCCTTCGGGATGTGTTTCCTATAGTGACAACAAGGCCCTGCCCTTTAGAATGAACTAAATCCTGGGATTTGTAGTTTGGTGGCTTTCAGGTGGGATTTGGTGCCTTTCAAGGTGAATTTTGGGGTTGCAAATGTGCTTTTCTTTCCGTCCAATTGAGAACTGGGTGGGAATGGAAAGGAGAGGGAAGGGAAGAATTAAGACCTGGGCGGATACAATACCAACAGAAGAAGAAGGGAAGAGCCTCCAGAGCTTGGAAGAGGCTGCGGAGAGCTGAAGTTCCCTTGGACTGCCAAAACACCTAAGGTGGGTAAATAATAATAGAAATAAATTATTAATAATAATAATTATTAATTATACATTGCATCTAGTTCCATGTGTCTCTCACTTTCAAAGGTGGGTAAATATAATAAGAGAAATAAAGTAATAATAAATAAATAATAAATTAATAATGAATTAATAATAAGTTATTATTATTATACATTGCATCTAGTTCCATGTCTCTCTCACTTTCAAAAGTGGGTAGATATAATAAGAGAAATAAAGTAATAAATTAATAATAAATTAATAATAAGTTATTATTATCATTATCATTATTATTATTATTATACATTGCATCTAGTTCCATGTCTCTCTCACTTTCAAAGGTGGGTAAATATAATAAGAGAAATAAAGTAATAATAAATTAATAATAAATTAATAATAAGTTATTATTATCATTACCATTATTATTATTATACATTGCATCTAGTTCCATGTCTCTCTCACTTTCAAAGGTGGGTTAATATAATAAGAGAAATAAAGTAATAATAAATTAATAATAAATTAATAATAAATTAATAATAAGTTATTATTATTATACATTGCATCTAGTTCCATGTCTCTCTCACTTTCAAAGGTGAGTAAATATAATAAGAGAAATAAAGTAATAATAAATTAATAATAAATTAATAATAAGTTATTATTATTATTACTATTACTATTATTATACATTGCATCTAGTTCCATGTCTCTCTCACTTTCAAAGGTGGGTAAATATAATAAGAGAAATAAAGTAATAATAATAATAGTAATAATAATAATAAATTAATAAATTATCATTACCATTATTATTATTATACATTGCATCTAGTTCCATGTCTCTCTCACTTTCAAAGGTGGGTAAATATAATAAGAGAAATAAAGTAATAATAAATTAATAATAAATAAATAAATAATAAATAATAAATAAATTATTATTATCATTATCATTATTATTATTTATTTATTTATTTATTATTATTTATTTATTTATTATTCGGGTTTCTATGCCGCCGACTCCCTGAGGCTCGCGGCGGCTCACAGGAACCGAAGGTACAACTACACACAAGCAATGCGATAAAACATCTAAGACAATTAAACAGTTAAAACAGCAAAATACAAAACCCCCAGGTACCGTTCAGAAATTAGATAGCGTGACACCCCAGGACAGCGGCTAAAGCGGAACATGGGCAGGACCTACTCACCGAAGGCCTGCTTAAACAAATAAGTTTTGCAGGCGTCTAAATGGGAGCAGGTCCTTTATAGCCCGCGTTCAGCCGGGAGGGGCGTTCCACAGCGTAGGAGCTATAACGGAGAACGCCCTCCGGCGAGTAGATGTCAGTTTAGCCGATTTCGCCGAGGGTATCTCTAACAAATTAGCATCCTCGCAGCGTAGTGATCTCGGGGGACAGTGTGGGGTGAGTCGGTCCCTCAAGTACGCTGGCCCCAGGCCATGCAAGGCCTTAAAGGCAAGAACCAACACCTTGAAGGAGATCCGGTGCTCGATTGGGAGCCAGTGCAGATCCTGCAAAACAGGTGTGACGTGGCGGCCTGCTGGGGAGCCAGACAGGAGCCGGGCGGCAGTGTTCTGCACCAACTTGAGCTTCCGGGTCGCCGACAAAGGAAGGCCAACGTAAAGCGCGTTACAGTAATCCAGCCTTGAGATGACCGTAGCTTGGATCACCGTGGCCAGGTTATACTTTGCATCTAGTTCCATGTCTCTCTCACTTTCAAAGGTGGGTAAATATAATAAGAGAAATAAAGTAATAATATTAATAATAATAATACGTTATTATTATTATTATTATTATTATTATACATTGCATCTAGTTCCATGTCTCTCTCACTTTCAAAGGTGGGTTAATAAGAGAAATAAAGTAATAATAAAGTAATAATAAATTAATAAATTGTTATTATTATTATTATTATTATAAATCGCATTTAGTTCCATGTCTCTCTCAATTCGTAAGGTGGGTTAATAATAATAATAATAGAAAAATTTGATAATAAATTAATAATAATAATATTTATTTATTTACATCATTTTTATTCATTTATTGATTTACATAAATAAATTAATAAATTATTATTATAAATCACATTTAGTTCCATGTCTCTCTCAATTCGTAAGGTGGGTTAATAATAAAAAAATATTAATAAATTAATAATAAGTTAATCTAATAAATGTATTTATTTCATCATGTTTTATTCATTTATTGATTTACATAAATAAATAAATTATTATTATTATTATTATTATTATAAATCTCATTTAGTTCCATGTCTCTCTCTCAATTCCTAAGGTGGGCTAATAATAATAATAAATTAATAATATAATTAATAATAATAGTTATTATTATAAATCACATGTTGTTCAATTCCTAAGGTAGGTTAATAATAATAATAGAAATAAATTAATAATAAATTAATAATATTAAAAGTTATTATTATTATTATAAATCACATGTAGTTCCATGTCTCTCTCAATTCCTAAAGTGGGTTAATAATAAAAGAAACATATTAATAATAATAAATAAATAACAATTACTAATATATTAATAATATTATTATTATTATTATTATTATAAATTGCATTTAGTTCCATGTGTCTCTCAACTCCTAAGGTGGGTTTAATAATAATAGAAATAAATAAATAATACATTAATAATAATTAATAATAGTTATTGTTATTATAAACTGCATTTACTTCCACGTCTCCCTCAATTCCAGGGGTTTCCTGATGGCGATGCTGGCCTTCGTCCTTCCCTTCCTCTTGGCCACGGGCAATGGCCTTGGTTGCCACCTGCACTGTAAGTCCATGATTAGTAGAAGTAGTAGTAGTAGTAGTAGTAGTATTCACTGTATTCCTACTCCGCCTTCCTCTCCGCGGGGACTCAAGGCAGAGAACAATCTCACACGCCGTTGCTGTGGGTGTTCCGGGCTGCCTGGTTGTATTCCAGAAGCATTCTCTCCTGACGTTTCGCCTCCTCAGAGGTCGTGAAGTCTCTTGGAAACTAGGAAAATTGGGTTTATCTATCAAGCAGGCAAGAGTTCTTTCTCTCACCCTGGACACCATTCCACAGATAGACAGGCAGACAGACAGACATATACCGTAGATATAGAGGCTTACCCCAGGCAGGAAGCAGCCAGCCTTTGAAGCTGCAAGGCCATTCAGTGCTAATCTAGCTGGGCAGTAGCAACATCTACACGTGTCTCCAACAGACAAGAGTTCCTTCTCCCACCCTGGGCATCATCCCACACACACACACACACACACACACACACAGAGGCTTACCCCAGGCAGGAAGCAGCCAGGCTTTGAAGATGCAAGGCCATTCAGTGCTAATCAAGTTGGCCAACGGAAACCTTCCCACTGGCCTCCAACAGACAAGGGTTCCTTCTCCCACTCTGGACACCATTCCACAGAGATAGATAGATAGATAGATAGATAGAGGCTTACCCCAGGCAGGAAGCAGCCAGCCTTTGAAGCTGCAAGGCCATTCGGTGCTAATCTAGCTGGGCAGTAGCAACATCTTACACGTGTCTCCAACAGACAAGAGTTCTTTCTCCCACCCGGGGCATCATCCCACACACACACACACACACACACACACACACAGGATTCCCTCAGGCAGGAAGCAGCCAGGCTTTGAAGCTGCAAGGCCATTCAGTGCTAATCTAGCTGGGCAGTAGCAACATCTACACGTGTCTCCAACAGACAAGAGTTCTTTCTCCCACCCTGGGCATCATCCCCCCCCACACACACACACACTCACAAAAAATTTCCTCAGGCAGGAAGCAGCCAGGCTTTGAAGCTGCAAGGCCATTCAGTGCTAATCAAGCTGGCCAACGGAAACCTTCCCGCTGGCCTCCAACAGGCAAGAGTAGTGAAGGCCCGCTTCTTGCCCGCAGCCTTCAACGTGACCCTCCAGAGTGACCGCCAAGGGAGCTGCCGGGCCAGCCGGACCCTCCAGGCCTGCGTCGGCTTCTGCGAGTCCAGCGCCTTCCCGTCCAAGTACGCCGTCCTCTTGGCCAGCGGCTTCCAGCGCAACGTCACCTCCGTCTCCCAGTGCTGCACCATCGCCAAGATGCAGAAGGTGGGTCCCATGACCGACAGAAAACACTGGAAGGGCCTGGTGGGCATTGACCTTGAGTTTGGGAGTTGTAGTTCACCTCCATCCAGAGAGCACTGTGATGGATCTCTGGACCAAACTTGGCACGAATACTCAATAGGCCTAAATTTGAATACTGATGGAGTTGGGGTGTGTGTGTGTGATTTTGTCATTTGGGAGTTGTAGTTGCTGGGATTTATAGTTCACCTACAACCAAAGAGCAGTCTGAACTCCGCCAATGATGGAATTGAACCAAAGCTGGTACACAAAACTCCCATGACCCACAGAAAATACTGGAAGGGTTTAGTGGGCATTGGCCTTGAGTTTGGGAGTTGTAGTTCACCTTCATCCAGAGAGCACTGTGATGGATCTCTGGACCAAACTTGGCATGAATACTCAATAGGCCTAAATTTGAATACTGATGGAGTTGGGGAGGGGATGATTTTGTCATTTGGGAGTTGTAGTTGCTGGGATTTATAGTTCACCTACAATCAAAGAGCATTCTGAACTCCACAAATGATGGAATTGAACCAAACATGGCACACAGAACTCCCATGACCAACAGAAAATACTGGAAGGGTTTAGTGGGCATTGACCTTGAGTTTGGGAGTTGTAGTTCACCTCCATCCAGAGAGCACTGTGGACTCAAGCAAGGATGGATCTCTGGACCAGACTCGGCACGAATACTCATTAGACCCAAATGTGAACACTGGTGGGGTTTGGGGGAAATAGACCTTGACATTTGGGAGTTGTAGTTGAGACAAAGACTCCATCATCATCATCATAGATTATTGATCATGATTAGATTAGAATCCTAGCGTTGAGAGGGGCCCCCGAGGGCCATCTAGTCCCACCCCATCCAGCCATGCAGGAAGGCACAATCAAAGCCCTCCCGACAGATGGCCATCCAGGCTCAGGCTCAAACCCAGAGATAGCAGTTGGTCCCACTCTCTAGCAGGGGAGCCTGAACCTCTTGCTCTGCTTCCTCCTCCAGGTCAAGGTGCGGCTGCGTTGCGGGGAGGCCCTGCGCGAAACGCTGGAGCTCTTCACGGCCAAGGCCTGCCAGTGCGACACCTGCCGCCTCTCCCGATATTAGCAGCGCAGCTTTTCCGTGGCCGCCTTGTTGTGAGATCCCCATCTATAAAGAAATATATCTATATCTATCTATATCTTCTCTCTATATCTCTCTATATAATAAAGCGGAATGTTTGTATGTTTGTGGGTTTGTATGTATGTATGTATGTATGTATGTATGTGGCAGCGTTCTGATTGGCTCCCGGCCCCTACATTCTGACAACATGATTGGCTGCCAGTGGGGGAGTATTTGCATAACGCCTCTAATTGGCCAGCCAACACGAACATTCCGACACTCTAAACTGGCAGAGGGGGATAAGGCAAAGGCCTGAGGCAGTCGCCAACACGAACATTCCGACACTCTAAACTGGCAGAGGGGGATAAGGCAAAGGCCTGAGGCAGTCGCCAACACGAACATTACGACACTCTAAACTGGCAGAGGGGGATAAGGCAAAGGCCTGAGGCAGTCGCCAACACGAACATTCCGACACTCTAAACTGGCAGAGGGGGATAAGGCAAAGGCCTGAGGCAGTTGCCAACACGAACATTCTGACACTCTAAACTGGCAGAGGGGGATAAGGAAAAGGCCTGAGGCAGTCGCCAACACGAACATTCCGACACTCTAAACTGGCAGAGGGGGATAAGGCAAAGGCCTGAGGCAGTCGCCAACACGAACATTCCGACACTCTAAACTGGCAGGGGAGGATAAGGCAAAGGCCTGAGGCAGTCGCCAACACGAACATTCCGACACTCTAAACTGGCAGAGGGGATAAGGCAAAGGCCTGAGGCAGTTGCCAACACGAACATTCCGACACTCTAAACTGGCAGAGGGGGATAAGGCAAAGGCCTGAGGCAGTCGCCAACACGAACATTCCGACACTCTAAACTGGCAGAGGGGGATAAGGCAAAGGCCTGAGGCAGTCGCCAACACGAACATTCCGACACTCTAAACTGGCAGAGGGGGATAAGGCAAAGGCCTGAGGCAGTCGCCAACACGAACATTCCAACACTCTAAACTGGCAGAGGGGGATAAGGCTGCCTGAGGCAGTCAGCCATGGTGGGAGTTTCAGACCAAAACACTTTGCAGCTCCCAACAATGACAGAACAAGACCAAACTCAGCACACAAAACCCCCAAGACCCACTCTACATCCTGGTGCAGTTTGAAGGAGGGCAGACCATGGGTGATGGGGCTTTAAGTACCTCCAATCACTTCCCCAGACTGCTGCAACCCTCATCCACTGACTGATCAAGACCAAACTTGGCATACTGAGCCTCCATGACCCACTTTACATCCTGGTGCAGTTTCGTATGGGACAGACCAGGGATGATGGGACTTGAAGTACCTTCACTCACTTCCTGAGAGCACTGTGACCCTCATCCAATGACCAATACAGTCCAAACTTGGCACACAGAGCCCTCATAACCCACTCTTCATCCTGGTGCCATTTGAAGGAGGATGGACCATGGATGATGGGACTTGAAGTACCTTCACTCACCTTCTGAGACCGCTGCGACTCTCATCCAATGAATGATCAAGACCAAACGTGGTACACACAGCCCACATGACCCACTCTACATCCTGGTGCTGTTGGGAGGGGATGGACCATGGCCAATGGGACTTGCAGTACCTTCACTAAGTTCCTGAGACCACTGCAAGCCACATAAACATCTGTTAAGGACCAACCTTGGCACACAATGCCTTTCTCAAATAACCCAGGAAGGGCCAGGTCGCTAAGTTAGTCTATATAATAAAAGAGAATGTATGTATGTATGTATGTATGTATGTGGCAGCTTTCTGATTGGTTGCCACTGTGGGATTATTTGCATAAAGGACTCTGATTGGCCAGCCTCAGAACTCCAACATTCTAAGGCAGCAGACAGAGGCGATCGCTTGCCACTGAGGGAGTACTTGCATAAAGGACTCTGATTGGCCAGGCTCAGCACTCCAACATTCTAAGGCAGCAGACAGAGGGGATTGGTTGCCACTGAGGGAGTATTTGCATAAAGGACTCTGATTAGCCATCTACATTCCAACATTCTAAGGTGACGCAGAGGGAACAGGAAAGGCCTCAGGGAGTCAGCCACTGCGGCCCACAGCAATGACGGATCAGGACCACACTTGGCACACAGGGGCCCAATGGCCCACTTCACAACCTGGTGTGGTTTAGGGCAGGAGGGGCCACGAATGATGGGATTTGCAGTACCTTCACCCGATTCACTTCCCGAACAACACTGTGGCCCCTACAAATCACAGACCAGGCCCAAACTTGGCACACAGAATACTCATGACCCACTCTACATCCTGCTGCAGTTTGGAGGATGGACCATGGATGATGGGATTTGCAGTGCCTTCACTCACTTCCTGAAAACAACGCGACCCTCATCCAATCACCAATAAAGACCAAACTTGGCACACAGAGCCCCCATGACCCATTCTACATCCTACTGCGGTTTAGGGGAGGGTGCACCATGGATGATGGGATTTCAAGTACCTCCACTCACTTCCCAAGCCCACTGTGACCCTCATTCAGTGCATGATCATGACCACACTTGGCACACAAAGCCCCCATGGCCCCCTTTACATCCTGGTGCTGTTTGGAGGAGGGTGAACCATGGATGATGGGACTTGAAGTACCTTTAGAAATTTCCCGAAACTGCTGCGACCCTCATCCAATGACTGATCAAGACCAAACTTGGCACACCGAGCCCCCATGACCCACTCTACGTTCTGGTGCAGTTTGGAGGAGGATGGACCATTGCTCAAGGGGGCGATTCACTATCTTCAACAGGGGGCCACATTACCCTTCCCAGCAAGACTTAACTAGACAGGGAGGGCACGGGTCGAGGGAGCAGGTGGCTGGTCTGGCTGCAGTCATGATCCTATCAACAGCCTCTACGTCCAGAAGGTGGAACCGATCAAGCGTGGGTAAGTTGATCTCGGCGTTCCGTTTTAGATACTATGGTGACCATTTGGGAGCCAGATTGAGCCACAGAGTCTCGAGTTCACTCACTGTATTAACCGTGGCCGGGAGGTCCTGGCGGAGCAGCGAGATCTTGTCTGCAAAGTAGCTCTGAAAAGCCTCAGCAGATGGGGCCAAATCATGACCTCTTGGGACGGTAGGGACCCTCGTTAAAGACCAAATTATCCTAAATAAATGTGCTGCGCGTGAGCTAGCAGACGCTATCAACGAGGCATAATAGGATTTTTTGGCCTTATTAATTTTTGATTAGTTATACAAAAAAATAGTATTGTATCTTACTATAAATAAAATATTGTTTAGTGATTAATTATACAAAAATATTGTAACTTATTATACATATTATACATAAAATATTAATTACTTATACATAAATTTATTGATTAATTATACCTCAAATATTATTGTAACTTATTACACATAAAATATTATTATTGATTGGTTATACCAGTGTTTCCCAACCTTTTTTGAGCCGCGGCGCATTTTTTACATTTCCAAAA
The DNA here is from genome assembly GCA_030556195.1 of Anolis apletophallus. NCBI lineage: Eukaryota > Metazoa > Chordata > Lepidosauria > Squamata > Anolidae > Anolis > Anolis apletophallus. The sequence goes on from JARBWK010000022.1 coordinate 2,319,346, forward strand.
TCCTGGGGCACACCAACCAAAATGACACAACATGACACTCTAACACAGTAATACATATAGTTAATATGTGTTTAAATGTATTTATACACTCAGTGTGAAACCTGGGCCTGTTTCGATGAACACAACATAGATATCCTGGCAGGAATGGCAGAAAGACACAAACTTCCCACACAGAACTCCCATAACCAAGAGAAAATGCTATAAGAGTTTGGTGGGCATTGACCTTGGGTTTTGGAGTTGTAGTTCACCTATATCCAGAGAGCACTGTGGACTCAAACAATGTTGGATCAGGACCAAACTTGGCATGAATACTCAATATGCCCAAATATGAACGCAGATGGAGTTCAGGGGAAATAGACCTTGACATTTGGGAGTTATAGTTGCTGGGATTTATAGTTTTCCTACAATCAAAGAGCATTCAGAATGATAGAACTGGGCCAAACTTCCCACACAGAACCCCCAGGAGGCAAGAGGAAGTCTCTACTTGGGGAAGAGACTTGAGGCGGGTCTTCCCAATGCATGGAGAGGGAGAGACCAAGTAGACAACAGGTGGGGAGGGGGCCTTTATCGAGGTACGTTTCTTAGGGTTTTTATACTTCAACACACTAGACTCTCCCCCCTCCCCTCCTGGAGGTTCCAATCTTCCACGGCACACCTGATGATCGCTCACGGCACACTAGTGTGCCCCGGCACACTGGTTGGGAAACACTGGGTTATACAAAACATTATTTTATACATAGAATATGTATTGATGAATTATAAAAAAATATTGATTAATTCTACAAAAAATATCATTTATTAATGTACCTTATTAGACATAAAATATATGTATTCTGACTCCATGCCAAGAGTTGAGAACTAGGACTCATTGGGAGGTATTAACAAGGGCCAACCAATAAGAACCAATAAGAACCAAAATGGCCCATTACGAACAAGAACACTTATTACACTGAAAATATGTATTCGGACTCCATGCCAAGAGTTGAGAATTAAGATGGAAGAAGCGGGGAGGAAAGGAGAAACAACAACAAGAACATTTATAACATCAATAATTCACCGAGTTACCATAACGCAAATAGAAACCCATATGACACTGAAAATACGTATTCTGGCTCTGTGCCAAGAGCAGACAACTCACTGAATGGTCAGGCAGAGACGGGTCTTCCTGTGACAGGCACCCAGGACTCACCGGGAGGCACTCCGTGATCTCGCAGCTTATTTTCGGCATTGAATATTCGTTCCCATTTGAAACGTGGGATCATTTTGTTGTATGTTATATGTTGAATATTATATGTTGCCATACGTTGAACATTATGTGAAATCTATATATATAAAAGGGAAATGGTCGTGCAAAGGGGCAAATGCACGCCAAAACTACATTCCCCACACACACACAAAACCCAGGGCCACTCATCCCCACCACGAGGTACACCACCCACCCACAAAAACAACCAAAAAACAAACAGAACACCCCCAAAACATTCCCCCAAAAAACACATTGCTACGCATGCGCAAAAACACCATAGACACAAAATGGCCGCCAAAAACACGTCACAAAACCCAACACACTCTAGAACCCGGCCACGTGACACCGCCGCCATGTCCACCTCCTCCGCCACATCCACGCCGCAACGCCCCGCACATCCTCCTCCTACAACCCACCCTCCTACCCCGGCTCCCCTTGGCCCCAGCCCTCCTCCTCCCTCCCACCCGCGCCGCCGACTCCTTACACACCTCCTCCGCCGTTTCCACGCCACTCCTCAACACGGGACACCCGGCTGCCGCCTTGGACGCCTTCTCCGCCGCATCCTTGGCCCCGAGGAGAGGGACAGAAGGCCAACAACGGCGCCGCGGCCCGGGTCCCAAACACTAAGGCAGCCGCCTACAGAGGCCGAGAACGCAGCGGGAAAAGCCTCCCCGCGACCCGCCTCCATGCGGCGCCTGGAAGGTAAGTCAACTACACTTCCCAGAAGGCTCCGCGCCGGCCCGTTTCCCAGCGACCCGCCAAGAGCCTTCTGGGAGATGTAGTTGACTTACCTTCCAGGACTGAAACAGGAAGTCCCGCCCTTTACTGCCGGAAAACCCCCAACTCCAGATGGTGCCCGTCAGGAAGCCCCGGCGACCGCATGGAGGGCTCTGGAGTGTGGCCGAAAAACAGAGCCTGTACCTGCTCTCCACTGGGAGAGCGGAGCCTCCTCACCACATAGATACCCTCCACAGTACGGAGGGAAAAGACAAAGGAGGTGTGGGGACGCTGGCCTCCCACAGCCACGCAGAGGGCCACTGACTGCTGCTGAGAGCAAGGCGACACCGCGAAACCCCCCCTTCACCCCCCCAAGAACGAAAGAGTAAAAAAGAAAGGAAGGATCGAAGAAGGAGAAAAGAAGAAAGAAAAAAAAAGGATGGATAGAAGGAGAGGGAACGAAATTAAACCAGGAAGGAAAGAAAAAGCCACAGCGAAGCGTGGCCAGGTCAGCTAGTTTGATATATTAATACAAGATTTATATGACTCTAGTCACTCGTCTTCTCGTTCTTAGCTTTTGTGTACTTAGTGTACTATAGCTCCTTTGTTATTTCAAGTTCATAGGGTTGCCATAAGTCAAATGAATACACACACACACACACACACTGATTATCTCTGTGGTCGAGTGGGAACTTGAACCTTGTCCTCCAGAATTGGAGTGTCACGCACAAGGACAACAAACCAAAATACAAATGTTAACCTCCCTTCCTACACGTAGAATATCGCAAATAGAAACACATATTACACTGAAAATATGTATGGTAAGGCAGAGATTCGCCATCGTGGAGGAGAGTCAAGAAGACCACAAGGACAAAACTGGCCAAACCTAAAGCCGAACTCCTCGCCTGTATTTCAAGCTGTGAAAGGGTCAAAGGGGGGAAGACGAAGCACCCCTTCCGTCCAAGAACCAAACAAGACTTCAGAGCAGCTTTTAAACTGATTCCTAGGGGAAAGTCGACAGGAGCTGGGCAGCTTCCGGTTCGAGAGGGTGAAACGCCAAGTATGGAGGATGAAATTTACGCACAAATGGCTGATTCAACAGAAAAGATAGAAAGTAGTCAAGAGGTAGGACATGGTAGGCCTTCTACAAATTCTCATAAACAGCCAAAGTTGAAAGGGCACCAGAGCAATAAATATAAATGTCTGTACGCAAACGCTAGAAGCCTTCGAACAAAAATAGGGGAGTTGGAATGTTTGGCAAAAAGAAAAAAATATTGATATTATTGGCATAACAGAAACCTGGTGGACAGAGGAAAACAATTGGGACACAAAAATTCCAGGTTATAAACTGTACAGGAAAGACAGGAGAGGGAAAAACGGTGGCGGTGTGGCCTTGTACATAAATGAAGAGCTAGAATCTCATGAATTAGAATTTCAAGAAAATTCAAACTCACTTACAGAAACATTGTGGATAAAAGTCCCAGGACAAAAAACTAATCTAGCATTAGGGATCTGCTATCGCCCTCCCAACCAAACTCCAGAGGCAGACTGCTATCTGGAAAATGAAATTAAACAGGCCTCAAAAAGCAATAAATTAGTCATAATGGGGGACTTCAACTATCCCCGAATAGATTGGCTAAATTCTTGTTCTACGCATGAAAGAGAGACAAGGTTCCTCGACATGCTAGCTGATTATTCCCTTGAGCAGATGGTCATGGAACCAACCAGGGGAAAGGGGATCCTGGACTTGGTGCTAACTAATGAACAAGATCTCGTTCAAGATGTCCTTGTAACTGAGCCCATAGGACCAGTGACCATAACACAATAACCTTCAACTTAAGATTGGATAGCAAACTGTCAGTGAAAACTAACACAGAGACATTAAATTTTCACAAAGGAATTTCACCAAAATGAGAAAAATAGTAAAGAACAAACTAAAAGGAACAGTAAAAAAATCAAATCCCTCCAAAATGCTTGGAAACTGTTTAAAAATACTTTAAAACAAGCCGAACTAAAATGCATTCCTAAAATAAGAAAGAGGCCGGGAAAGTCCAAGAGGATATCGGCATGGCTTACAAATGAAGTAAAAGATGTGATTGGAAAGAAGAAAAACTCATTTAAGAAATGGAAGGCTCTTCCTACTGAGGAGAACAGAAAGGAACACAAGCTCTGGCAAACTAAATGCAAAGCAACCGTCAGGAAAGCCAAGAGAGATTTTGAGGCACATATAGCTAAGAACATTAAAAAAAAATAGCAAAAACTTCTTTAAGTACATCAGAAGCAGGAACCCAACTAGAAAAGCAGTTGGGCCACTTGACGAAAATGGTAAGAAAGGGACGATAAGTGAAGACAAGGAGATTGCTGAGCGGCTAAACGACTTCTTTGCCTCCGTTTTCACACAGGAGGACAGACAACATATGCCTGCAGCTGAGTCAGTTTTTCAGGGAGGGAATTAAATGAATTAAACCAGATAGAGATAAACAAGGAAGATGTTCTCACATGCCTTACTAAACTAAATGTCAACAAATCACCAGGGCCAGATGGCATCCACCCCAGAGTTCTTAAGGAACTCAAGTGTGAAATTGCTGAAATTCTAGCCAAAATATATAACCTTTCTCTAAGATCAGGCACTGTACCCGAGGACTGGAGGGAGGCAAATGTAACTCCGATCTTCAAGAAAGGATCCAGGGGTGATCCAGGAAATTATAGGCCAGTTAGTCTAACCTCAGTTCCAGGCAAAGTGATGGAAACCATTATTAAAGAAAAAAATTACTAAGCACATAGAAGAACAGGCATTGCTGAAGGAAAATCAACATGGTTTCTGCAAAGGCAAATCATGTCTTACTAACTTGTTAGAATTCTTTGAGGGTGTAAATAAACACATAGATAAAGGGGACCCAGTCGATATTGTTTACCTTGACTTTCAAAAGGCTTTTGACAAAGTCCCTCACCAAAGGCTCCTAAATAAGCTCTTCAGCCATGGAATCAGGGGACAGGTCTTGTCCTGGATTGGAACCTGGCTAAACTGCAGGAAACAAAGGGTGGTAATAAATGGACACTTCTCTGGGTGGAAAGAGGTGAGAAGTGGCGTACCCCAAGGTTCAGTTTTGGGTCAGTTACTTTTTAATTTATTCATAAACGATCTGGATGTAGATGTAAATTGTGAGGTAGCAAAGTTTGCAGATGACACTAAACTGTTCAGGGTAGTTAAAAATGAAACTGACTGTAAAGAGCTCCAGAAAGATCTCTCGAAATTGAGTGAATGGGCAACAAAGTGGCAAATGCATTTTAACCTAAACAAGTGTAAAGTCATGCACATCGGGGCAAAGAACCCCAAATACACTTATCAACTGATGGGATCAAAGCTTTCTGAGACAAACCAGGAAAGGGATCTTGGGGTCTTGGTGGACAGCTCAATGAAGATGTCAACCCAGTGCGCTGCAGCAGTGAAAAAAAGCAAATTCTATGCTTGGCATGATCAGGAAGGAATCGAAAATAGGTCGGCAAATGTTGTATTGCCTCTCTACAAATCTATGGTGAGGCCACATCTGGAGTACTGTGTACAATTCTGGTCTCCGCACCTCAAGAAGGATAGAACGGAACTGGAAAAGGTACAGAAAAGGGCAACAAGAATGATCCAAGGGATGGAGCGGCTCCCTTACGAAACCAGGTTGCAACGCCTTGGTCTTTTCAGCCTTGAAAGACGGCGTTTAAGAGGTGACTTGATCGAAGTGTATAAAATCACGCATGGGATAGAAAAGGTGAACAAAGAAAAAATATTTTCTCTGTCACACAATACTAGGACTAGGGGGCACTCCCTAAAGCTCCAAGGTAGGAAAGTCAGGACTAATAAAGGGAAATATTTCTTCACCCAGAGGGTCATTGGGTTATGGAACTCACTTCCAGAGGAGGTTGTGACAGCTGTCAGCCTGGACAGCTTCAAGGCAGGATTAGACAGATTCATGGATACCAAGGGAATCGGTAGCTACTGAAATGGACATCCAAGTGCCACCTCTGTGTTGATGGAGGCAGGCAGGATTTTCCCCGGGTACTGGTTGTGGGGGGTCGGGAGCAGGTGAGGGTTGCCCTCCTTTCTGCTAGAGATCCCCGTGTACAACTAGTGGGCCACTGTGTGACACAGAATGCTGGACTAGATGGGCCGAGGCCCGATTCAGCATGGCTCTTCTTATGTTCTTATGTTCTTAAGACGGGCCTCACGCCAGCCGCCCTTTGGGGTCCCTTTGGGAGATGACGGCCGGGTATCAACCAAGTCGCTGTGTCGCGGAAATCTGGAGTCCCAAAACTCCTCTGGCAATTACCTCTGACTCTCGGGCGGCGACCTTCGTGCGGGCACAGGAACGAAAGACGCAACAATTGATACTGGTCCAAATGAAGCCAACTTTATTTTTCACATCAGCTGACGGAGTCTGCTTGGCATAAGGCTGCTAAATGGCAGAGCCTCGAACAAACGCCAACTCTCAGGTTTTATACATTCAATGGCGATGGTCTCTTAATCCCGCCCATCTTCACAACTTGCAATAGGCTGGTACACATGAACCCATTTTATTACCCAATCAAACAAAGCATTATTCAGCACTACATTCTTATTTGTTAGAAATTGTGGCGCAGCATTAATTTCTCTTTCCCAAGCTATGTTATCTGCCATATGGGCAAGATGTTCTTTGAATCGCAACATTTCTACGGCCATTCCCTGTGCCAGCCAGCGGGAACAGCCTCATTTGCCCATGCGCGCTTTCTAACCATTCAGATACAACGTAAACAACGCAGCATGGTATACTATGGGCCAATCAGGCTGCTTCTTATCTAGAGGCACATGATGTTCTTTTGGCGAATCACTGCTTGTGCCTTCCTGCCAATCGGAGCTGATTGTTCTCGTCGTGGCTTTGGCAAACTATCTCACTATACTAAGGCCAGCTATACTAAAACCTTTGCTGTGCATCACTCTCTCCTGACGGTACTTCTGCTAAAAGCATCAATTCCGCTTTAGCTGGACTTTAGTGGTGATTCCTTATAACCCGTTTGTTCTAAGTTATAGAATAAAATGGACCAACGGAGCCAGACACAGAACGAGGCCGCTCTGTACTGACATGCAAGGAAAGAGCCTCGCCGTGTGGACCCCTTCCGACCGCCCTCAGTCGAGAGAAGGACCAAGGCGTGCCAGGAAATACCAAAGGCCCCTCTTTGGCCCAGGTGACAAACCGGCCGCTAGGTGCCGTTCCTAAGGTGCCGACCAGAAGGTTCACGCGTAAGCCGACACTCAACTCTGTCCCAAAATCGGAATTCAAGAACTACGGTTTCACATTGAATAAGAGATTCCGGGAGTTGAAATACAAAATGAAGAAAGAAGCTTCAATAGAAAAAATTCTACCCTGTTTGAATCAAAAAAGCTGGTTTCTGAAGAGACCAAAATAAAACTGAAGGAGCTCCAAGGAGACAAGATGGAGATGGGGAAGAGAAGAGAAGCATTTCTCCCAGGAGCAGAGCAAGCCCTAGTCCTCAAGGGGGAAGGAGTGGGGAGGAAAGGCGAAGCAACCACCAGCCTCAACACTGAACTCTTGCTGGAGTCGATCCGTCCGCAGAGCTTGGAGAGAACTCTGTCCCTCATGAGAAAAGAACTCTTCGCATGCTTAGCAATGGTACAGGGAGATTAGCCGGGAGACTAGCACAGCGGTTAAAACAGCAGCCGTAAAGATCCGAACATGGCCGGTCCGGATCCCGGGCTGAGCTGGGCAAGTCAGCTGTAAGCCTGCCCCTGTTAACCTAAGCAGATACATTAGGTACTGCATATGGAGGGTCAATAGAACAGGAGGAGATACAGGCAGGAAGGAATTAAAGACGCTAGAACAGTGTTTCTCAACCTTCCTAATGCTGTGACCCCTTAATACAGTTCCTCATGTTGTGGTGACCCCTAACCATAACATTATTTTCATTGCTACTTCATAACTGTATTTGTGTGTGTGTGTGTGTGTGGGGGGGGGTGGTGATTTTGTCATTTGGAAGTTGTAGTTGCTGGGATTTATAGTTCACCTACAATCAAAGAGCATTCTGAACTCACCAACGATGGAATTGAAACAAACTTGGCACTCAAAATTCCCATGACCAACATCAAATACTGGAAGGGTTGGGCGGGCATTGACCTTGAGTTTGGGAGTTGTAGTTCACCTACATCCAGAGAGCTTTCTAGACTCAACAAGGATGGATCTGGACCACACTTGACACGAATCCTCAATATACCCAAATGTGAACACTGGTGGAGTTTGGGGAAAATAGATCTTGACATTTGGGAGTTGTAGTTGCTGGGATTCATAGTTCACCTACAATCAAAGAGCCCCTTGCACCCCACCAATGATAGAATTGGGTCAAACTTCCTATACAGAACCCTCATGCCTTGAAGGAACTACCTGGCGTGAGCCTCCATCCCACATCACACACTCTCCTCACCCACACATGCGCATTATGATGCCATGCGCCAGCACGCCTGCTCTCCCTCCCTGCTTGGAGTCTCAGAAACAGCCCTCACCTTGTCTGGGATGCCTGCAAATCACAGCAGAGTAGATCTTTAGGTGTGAGAATTCACAGTCTGTTTCCAAAAAGAAAGAGCAGGACAAGCGGGAGAGATCTTCAACCTTCTCTGCCAAAGGGCTTCCTAAGATCAGCAGAAATATATGTTTTTGATGGTCTTAGGCGACCCCTCTGAAACCCTCTCACAACCCCCCCTGGGGGTCCCGACCCCCCAGGTTGAGAAACACTGCTCTAGAAGAAATTAAGCAGGAATACCCAGCGATGACATGGTTTCAGTACCACCAGGTGCATGAAAGATTCAAAGCCGATAAAAAAATAGGTTTTATGGAGGACCATCTAGGGGACCCATCAGTCAAAAAACCAAAGAAAAATATCAGTATGCTCTACAAAACCCTCCTGAGATGGAAGATGGAGGAAGAACAAATCAAAGAATGCCAAATAAAATGGGCACAGGACTTAGGTCACTCCATCTTACTCCAACAATGGGAGGAAATCTGGCAAAAAACTTAAGTACAGCCCAGCAACAGAAATAGCTGAAAACTGGTATAAGATGCAATACCACTGGTATCTATATCCCTCGAAAATAGCAAAATTTGATAACCAGGCCTCTAACAGATGCTGGAAATGCAGCAAAGAGGTAGGAACTTTCATGCATCAATGGTGGCACTGTAAAAAAGTGAGGAAATTTTGGGAAAGCATACATAAAGAAATGAAAAATCCTGAAGGCTAACTTTGACTTGGGCCCACAGGAATACCCTGCTAGGTATGATGGGGGAGGGCCTAGACGCAAATCAAAACAAAATGTTTTTTATATTAAGCACGTGTGCACGGATAACACTTGCCAGATACTGGAGATCTAGTAAAATGCCGAAGGTCGAAGAATGGATTCTAAAAGTAATGGACATAATACAGATGGACTCCCTATGGCAAAGGACTCCCTATCGCTGCCGCCCGGCTCCTGTCTGGGGCTCCAGCAGGTTGCCGTATAACACCAATCTTGCAGGATCTGCACTGGCTGCCTATCGAGCACCGGATCGCCTTCAAAGTGTTGGTTCTTACCTTTAAGGCCTTATACGGCCTGGGGCCAGCGTATCTGAAGGACCGCCTCACCCCTTATTGCCCTTCGAGACCACTCCGATCCGAAGATGCCAACTTTTGGTAATACCAATAAAGTCGGCGCACCTGACAGCAGCCGCCGGAGGGCGTTCTCGGTTATAGCTCCTACGCTATGGAACGCCCTGCCGGCCGGCACCAGGGCCTTGAGGGACTTACTCCATTTAGACGGGCCTGCAAAACCCACCTATTTAGGCAGGCCTTCAATGAGTAAGCCCTCCGACATGCTGCTTCGTCCGTTCGGGTGTGATGCTGCTTCATTATCTGTTTTATGCTGTATTTTAATGTATTTTAATGCTATTGCTGCTGTTTTAATTGTTATGTTGATATTGATGTTTTTAACCCTGCTGTAAGCCGCCGCGAGCCTCGGGAGTCGGCGGCCTAAAAGCCGCAATAATAAATAAATAAATAAATAAAATAAAGAATGAACAATGGAAAGAGAGGAACGAACTGGACAGACTTCGGGAAATACCTACAAAAGGAAGGATATAATATCAGAATAGATCTAAATGAACTGCAACACGAGCCGCCTGAAGCAACCTATCACATAAGAAGGATTATGTAACTTTAGAAACAATCTCTTGGACTAACCCTTGGGAAGTCGCAGAACCCCCGTCCCCCTGCCATACCAACAACCCCGCCCCACCCACCGTCCTACCCCAATAACACTTTTTATATTGGAAATGGCCCATTACGAATAAGAACACTTATTACATTGAAAATATAAACACTGAGTTCTTGCTGGAGCCGATCCATCGGTCCGTGCTGCGACCGGAGGAGGAGATCCAGAGAGACGTCTCCTTGGCCCGTCAGCTGCAGGTGGCCCTGGATGAGACCAAGAGGCAGGCCGAACACCAGTGGCAAAGCGACCTTCACGACTTGAAGGATAGCCTCCTGGACAGCGACCCACGCTTTGGGGACTGTGGAGGGCGGCTACGGAAAGCGTCTCTTCCTTCTTAGCATCTAACTACTCGGACTCCATGCCAAGAGTTGAGAACTAGGACTCATTGGGAGGGATTAAAAAGGGCCATACCAATAAGAACACGTTTCATATTGAAAATGGCCCATTACCAATAAGAACATATATTTAGTTGGAAATATGTGCTCGGACTCCATGCCAAGAGTTGAGAATTAAAACTCATTGGGAGGAAAAAGCCTCACCGTGTGGACCCCTTCCGACCGCCCTCAGTCGAGAGAAGGACCAAGGCGTGCCAGCAAATACCAAAGGCCACAAAATATCTTTGGCCCAGGTGACCAACCGGCCGCTAGGTGCCATTCCTAAGACACCGGCCAGACGGTTCACGCGTAAGCAGACACTCTACTCTATCCAAAAATCGGCATTCAAGAACTACGGTTTCACATTGAATAAGAGATTCCGGAAGTTGAAATACAAGATGAAGAGAGAAGCTTCAATAGAAAACGTTCTACCCTGTCTGAATCAAAAAAAGCTGGTTTCTGAAGAGAACAAAGTAAAACTGGAGGAGCTCCAAGGAGACAAGATGGAGATGGGAAGAGAAGAAACGGATTTGTCCCAGGAGCAGAGCAAGCCCTGGTCCTCAAGGTGGAAGGAGTGGCGGCGGAAAGGCGAAACAACCACCAGCCTGAAGACTGAACTCTTGCTGGAGTCGATCCATCAGAAGATCCAGAGAGATGTCTCTTTGGCCCGTCAGCTCTTGACATTACATCTAGCCTCTTCTACTCAAACGCGGAAGAGTGGAAGGTGGAGAATTAACGTGCCTTCACCAAGTCCCTTTACATTTTACCACAACGAACAAGAATAAGAACTCCTATTACACTGAACATATGTATTCTGGCTCCATGGCAAGAGTTGAAGGAGAGAAGGAAGGAAGGAAGGAAAGAAAGAGGTAGCGAAGGAAGGAAGGAGAAAGGGAAATAAAAAGTGAACGTTGCTCTTGACAGAGTTCTGCGTCGAAACAATGTGGACCCGATATTCTGCTCACGTGAGCATTCCCGGAGGACCTGGGTTAGAGAGGAAAGCGTGTGGTCTTTTCCCAGAGCTGGGTCTTTTGCCTCGTTTTTGGGGGTGAAGGCCGCATTTGGGAGTCTGGCTGGTCAGTATTCCAGGCACCCCAGCCGAGAGGTTGACAAGCCCCCCAAATATTGTGCTTCTTTGTTGGTAAACCTTTGCCTGGACAAGCTGTGAAAGGGTCAAAGGGGGGAAGACGAAGCACCCCTTCTGGCCAAGAACCAAACAAGACGGGCCTCACGCCAGCCGCCCTTTGGGGTCCCTTTGGGAGACGAACGGGTATCAACCAAGTCACTGGACTTCCACAATTTATGCCGAGTGGTGATTTCTTATAACCCGTTTGTTCTAAGTTATTAGAATAAAATGCACAGACGGAGCCAGGATGAAATGACAGACACAGAACAAGGCTTGTCTTTACTTCCATGCAAGGAAAAAGTCTCGCCGTGTGGACCCCTTCCAACCGCCCTCAGTAGAGAGACCACGGCGTGGAGAGCCGAGAGGAAAGGCGAAACAACCACCATCCTGAACACTGAATCCTTGCTGGAGTCGATGCATCGGTCCGTGCTGCGACCAGAGCAGAAGATCTAGAGAGACGTCTCTTTGGCCCGTCAGCCGCAGGTGGCCCTGGATGAGACCAAGAGGCAGGCCGAACATCAGTGGCAAAGCGACCTTCACGACTTGAAGGATAGCCTCCTGGACAGCGACCCACGCTTTGGGGACTGTGGGGGGCGACTACGGAAAGCTTCTCTTCCTTCTTAGCATCTAACTACTCGGACTTCATGCCAAGAGTTGAGAACTTGACAGGTCCGGATCCCGGGCTGAGCTGGGCAAGTCAGCTGTAAGCCTGCCCCTGTTAACCTAAGCAGATACATTAGGTACAGCAACTAGAGGGACATTGGAGCAGGAGGAGAAGCGGCACACACCATACACAATACCTACAATAACACTTTTTATATTGGAAATGGCCCATTACGAATAAGAACACTTATTACATTGAAAATATAAACACTGAGTTCTTGCTGGAGCCGATCCTTCGGTCCGTGCTGCGACCGGAGGAGGAGATCCAGAGAGACGTCTCTTTGGCCCGTCAGCTGCAGGTGGCCCTGGATGAGACCAAGAGGCAGGCCGGACATCAGGGGCAAAGCGACCTTCACGACTTGAAGGATAGCCTCCTGGACAGCGACCCACGCTTTGGGGACTGTGGAGGGCGGCTACGGAAAGTGTCTCTTCCTTCTTTGCATCTACCTACTCGGACTCCATGCCAAGAGTTGAGAACTAGGACTCATTGGGAGGGATTAAAAAGGGCCATACCAATAAGAACACGTTTCATATTGAAAATGGCCCATTACCAATAAGAACATATATTTCGTTGGAAATATGTGCTCGGACTCCATGCCAAGAGTTGAGAATTAAGACTCATTGGGAGGAAAGAGCCTCGTCGTGTGGACCCCTTCCGACCGCCCTCAGTCGAGAGAAGGACCAAGGCGTGCCAGCAAATGCCAAAAGCCACAAAATATCTTTGGCCCAGGTGACCAACCGGCCGCTAGGTGCCATTCCTAAGACGCCGGCCAGACGGTTCACGCGTAAGCAGACACTCTACTCTATCCAAAAATCGGCATTCAAGAACTACGGCTTCAGATTAAATAAGAGATTCTGCTCACATGAGCATTCCCAGAGGACCTGGGTTAGAGAGGAAAACCAGTGTCTTTTCCCACAGCTGGGTATTTTGCCTCGTTTCTGGAAGCCAAGGCCGCATTTGGGAGTCTAGCTGGTCAGTATTCCAGGCACCTCATGTATTCAGACTCAATGCCAAGAGTTGAGAACCAGGCCTCATTGGGAGGTATTAAAAAGGGCCATACCAATAAGAACACTTTTTATATTGGAAATTGTCAGATTCTTGTATTTGAAAAGTAATTCATGAGTCAACACAAGATGTATTTTTTGCAGTTTGAGATGACCTGCGGTGTGGCATGTTTGACACCAGATGGCGCTGTGTCAAGACTGCTGAATGGAACCTGGGGGATTTCAGTTGAAAGTGACAGTTGGGATTTGATATCTGTGAGGATAGGTTGTATGTTAAGAAAGGTAGCTGATGGCTGTTGTTTTTGATGCTTAGCTAGATATTATTAAATACAATTCAATACAAAGTTTTATACTTACCATTTGAATTGAATGAGAGTTTTATTATTCACACGAACAGAGACTGACATTTGAGCCTATGGGGGATTATTGTTATATTTTTGTTGCCTATCCGCAGTAACACAATCTCCTCGTCGAAGAGAAATGGCCCATTACGAATAAGAACACTCATTACATTGAAAATATGCACACTGAATTCTTGCTGGAGTCGATCCGTCAGTCCGTGCTGAGACTCCGATGCTGAAATGATGACGAAAGATGTCCAAGACCAAGAGGCCGGCCGAAACGTCAGTGGCAAAGCCACCCTCAAGGCTTAAAGGATAACCTTGAACAGGTGGAGATTACCAACCGCGCCAGGCAGAACCGCATCGATTTCGTAAATTCCACAACTTTGGAGACGGTGCCTTCGCCAAGTCCCTTTACATTTCCATCAAAACACTTGGCAGAAATATTAACCAATTAATTAATCATATCGTCAAAGTGGTCTCGTATTTCTGAAACAATGATGCTCCGCTTTGTGCAACCGGCAACCCTTGCAGAGCTTGGAGAGAACTCTTGTCACTCATGAGCAAAGAACTCTTGGGATTTTTCAGAAGAATACCGGAAATGGAGCAGGGCCTAGAATACTACCAATAGGAACACTTTTTATATAGGAAATGGCCCGGCCTTTTCTGAGCCTTTAGCGTTTGAGGAACGTCTGCCTCGACAGCTATCGCGGAGGAGAGTCAAGAAGAGCATCACGACAAGACTGGCCAAGCTTAAAGCGGAACTCCTCACTTGTCTTTCAAGGATGAAGGAAGAGGAGGAACGCAATAGATATGTCAACAAGAAGACATACACCAACAACGGAAATACATTCACAACCACCACCATTACGAGTAAGAAGTATTACACTGAAAATACGTATTCCGACTCCATGCCAAGAGCTGACAACTAACTTAATGGTAAGGCAGAGACTGGTCTTCCCATGACAGGCACCCAGGAGTCATTGGGAGGGACTTGTGTCCATTTGAAACGTGGCGTCATTGTGTTCGCCTCCAAGAGATGCAGAATCCCAAGGATGCAGGACCTTCCTCCTCCTCCTCAAGGGAGCATGCGCAGAGCTTGGAGAGAACTCTGTCCCTCATGAGACAAGAACTCTTCGCATGCTCAGCAAAGGTACAGGGAGATCAGTCGGGAGATTAGCACAGCGGTTAGAACAGCAGCTGTAAAGATCCGAACATGACAGGTCCGAATCCCGGGCTGAGCTGGGCAAGTCAGCTGTAAGCCTGCCCCTGTTAACCTAAGCAGATACATTAGGTACCAAAGGCCCATCTTTGGCCCAGGTGACAAACCGGCCGCTAGGTGCCATTCCTAAGGTGCCGGCCAGACGGTTCACGCGTAAGCCGACTCTCAACTCTGTCCCAAAATCGGCATTCAAGAACTATGTTTTCAGATTAAATAAGAGATTCTGCTCACGTGAGCATTCCTGGAGGACCTGGGTTAGAGAGGAAAATGAGTGTTTTTTCCCCCAGAGCTGGATCTTTTGCCTCGTTTTTGGAAGCCAAGGCCGCATTTTGGAGTCCAGCTGGTCAGTATTCCAGGCACCCCATGTATTCAGACTCCATGCCAAGAGTTGAGAACTAGGCCTCATTGGGAGGTATTAAAAAGGGCCATACCAATAAGAACACGTTTCATATTGAAAATGGCCCGGCATTTTCTGAGCCTTCGGCATTTGAGGAGCGTCTGCCTCGACAGACATCGCTGTTGGACCCCTTCCGACCGCCCTCAGTCGAGAGAAGGACCAAGGCGTGCCAGGAAATGCCAAAGGCCCATCTTTGGCCCAGGTGACAAACCGGAAGCTAGGTGCCATTCCTAAGGTGCCGGCCAGACGCTTCACGCGTAAGCCGACACTCAACTCTGTCCCAAAATCGGCATTCAAGAACCACGGTTTCACATTGAATAAGAGACTCCGGAAGTTGAAATACAAGATGAAGAAAGAAGCTTCAATAGAAAAAATTCTACCCTGTTTGTGCAAATGCTATAATATGTAAACAAAGTAAAACTGAATGAGCTCCAAGGAGACAAGATGGAGATGGGGAGAGAAGGAAAGCATTTCTCCCAGGAGCAGAGCCAGCCGCTGGTCCTCAAGGTGGAAAAGGTGGGGAGGAAAGGCGAAACAACCACCAGCCTGGAGACTGAATTCTTGCTGGAGTCGATCCGTCCGCAGAGCTTGGAGAGAACTCTGTCACTCACGAGAAAAGAAGTCTTCGCATGCTCAGCAAAGGTACAGGGAGATTAGCCGGGAGATTAGCACAGCAGTTAGAACAGCAGCTGTAAAGATCAGAAAATGACAGGTCCGAATCCCGGGCTGACCTGGGCAAGTCAGCTGTAAGCCTGCCCCTGTTAACCTAAGCAGATACATTAGGTACTGCATATGGATGGAGGAGGAGAAGCGACCCACACGACATATCCACAAGGGGAATAGCTTCTACAACACGTAAAAGAACACTTTTTATATTGAAAATGGCCCATTACGAATAAGAACACATAGTACATTGAAAATATGAACACTGAATTCTTGCTGGAGTCGATCCATCGGTCCGTGCTGCGACCGGAGGAGAAGATGCAGAAAGATGTCCAAGACCAAGAGGCAGGCCGAACATCACCTGTTTTGCAGGATCTGCACTGGCTGCCAATTGAGCACCGGATCACCTTCAAAGTGTTGGTTCTCACCTTTAAGGCCTTACACGGCCTGGGGCCAGCATATCTGAGGGACCGTCTCACCCCGTATTGCCCTCTGAGATCACTTCGGTCTGAGGACTCCAATCTCCTGGAGATACCTTCAGCTCAACTCGCAAGGCTGACTGCTACCCGCCGGAGGGCGTTCTCTGTCATAGCACCTACGCTGTGGAACGCCCTCCCGGCCGGAACTCGGGCTAGGAAGGACTTGCTCCCGTTTAGACGGACCTGTAAAACATACCTGTTTAAGCAGGCCTTTGGTGAGTAAGTCCTGCCCATGCCCCGCCATCTATTCGTTCTTCTGAGGATGTTGTGCTGTTCATTGTTTTAACTGTGTTATTAATTACTGTACTGCTGTTGTTTTTAATTGTTTTTAACTGCTTATTGCCTGTATTTTACTGTGCCCTTCGGCTCCTGTAAGCCGCCGCGAGCCTCAGGGAGTCGGCGGCATAGAAGCCCGAATAATAAATAAATAAATAAATAAATCAATCAGTGGCAAAGCGACCCTCAAGGCTTGAAGGATAGCCTTGAACAGATGGAGATTACCAACCGCGCCACACAGAACCGCATCGAGTACATGAATTCCAACAACTTGCCTTCGCCAAGTCCCTTTACATTGTCATCACAACACTTTGCAGAAATATTACCCAATTAATTAATCCTAACGTCAAAGTGGTCTCGTATTTCTGAAAAAACGATGCTCCGCTTTGTGCAACCGGCGACCCTTGCGAACTCTGTTCCTGCGTTTGTGTTTACAGACATGCCGCTTGGGAATACAGTGACCCCATCTACAATACGTCCACACGTGAACATTCGCGGAAAAGGAGAATATTCCACAGCATCTCTTTTGTGGCATCAAGACGCCGTTCATGCTTTCACAAAACGAAAGAAGAAGAGGGAGTTGGAAATGCGGACAAAGAGGTCGAGAGGAACCTCTGCCTCGAATCGAAGGAGGAGATATAGTATTCAAAAGGGCCTATAATACGACCAATAAGAACACTTTTCATATTGAAAATGGACCAACATACAAAATTCCTAATAACAATGTTTACGTATTCAGACTCCATGCCAAAAGCTGACAACTGACTTAATGGTAAGTCAGAGACTGGTCTTCCCATGACAGGCACCCAGGACTCATTGGGAGGGACTTGCGTCCATTTGAAACGTGCGGTCATTGCGTTCGCCTACAAGAGATACTCATGCATTTAATATGACCCATTGTAACATCAACATTAATAATATGCCAGCAACATCCAAGCAGAAGTAAGGCATGCGGTGTGCTAGATAAAACATTCACTTTTGTGGTATAATAGCACAAAAATAAAGCTAGTCTATTATTTTCTCTGAGAAAGGCGGACAAAGAGGTCGAGGAACCTCTGCCTCGAATTGAAGGAGGACGTATGGTATTCAAAAGGGCCTACAGTATAATACTACCAATAAGAACAGGTTTTATATTGACAATGGCTCGGCATTTTCTGAGCATTCGGCATTCATTGTAGCAGGGCCGAAGTGTCAAGATTATTGCATTTTGAATAGCAATTCATGAGTCAGCACAAGATGTATTTTCTGCAGTGTGACATGTTTGACACCAGATGGCGCTGTCTCAAGACTGCTAAATGGAATCTTGAAGAGTGTCGGTTACAAAGTGACAGTTGGAATCTGTCAGTTGGGATTTAATATCTGTGAGGAAAGGATGTTTAGAAAGGTAGCTGTGATGGCTGTTGTTTTTTGATGTTTTGCCAGTTATTGTTAAATACAATTCAATACAAAGTTATATATTTATCTTGTGAATTGAATGAGAGTTTCATTATTCACTCGAATAGAGACTGGAGTTTTTGGGCCGATGGGGAATTAAACTTCTATATTTCTGTTGCCTATCCGCTGTGACGTAAATACTCGACGCCGAAGACGAAGCCACTGCACGACGGCCGTGGTGGATCCGAGCTCGACGAGGGAGGTTTGGAGCGCGGCCGCGGTGGATTCGAGCTCGACGGAGGGCCTCCAGTGTCAGAGAGGACGCACTCCTCGCTCCTTTGCCGAGACTCTGGCTCAGAACTGGCTGAATTAAGAGGCATGCTCGATGATTGGAAGAGCAGTTTAGGCTGTTAATACAGCAGTGCCGAAGCTACTGCGCAGCGCAATGCCTCAGCGGGTGCCAGAGGGGTCGCCCCCTCGCCCGCATTCGCATGCGTCACACCCGAGGGTGGAGGGAGCAGAGGCGCTCATCTTCATGTTGCCAGACTCATGAGCTCAAAGGAGGATGGTGGCCATTTTGGCAGCATTTCTTCTCAGTCTTTTTTTCCCGTTAGAGCCGCCATCTTGGTAGCCAACGGAAAACTCAGATGTGTGAGTTTCATTACTTCAGTGGGTAAAATGCGCATAAAATATAGCCTTGTAGTACCTGTCGGTCTCCCCTCCAAGTACCAATCAGGGTTGACACTACTTAGCTTCCAAGATCATATGGAAATATATTTCTTTAAGCAATGCAAGGAAACCATGATCTGACCCACAGTGGCCAGCAGGGGGAGCTCATCTCCTCCCTGGATTGGAGAGGCTGTGAAAACACCAGAAGAGTAAATTGGCACATTTCCCACTTGGTGAGGCTCCGCAGAGGTTTGCGGCCATCTTGGCTGCCTTGTCGTTTAGCCTTTCTTCACCAGCAGAGCCGCCATTTTGGCCAACCGCCAAAAATCACCGAGGAGAATTTTCTTTGTTTTTAAATAGTTAAAAGGTAGTCAATCACCAAATAGAATCAAATAAAATATAATAAGTGGTGTGAACAATCAACACCAATATGAAGAACATAAATATTAATAAATAATTAAAAAATGATGGAACAAATTTCCACTAAGATGAAAAACCTACAAATCAATAGTTAATTAATGATGTAATAAATCATCAACAATATAAGAAAAATATTAATCTATTATATAAATGGGTTCACGTCATGTGATGTATACCTCAAACAAAGAAACCTTACAACGCAGAAACACAATACTTGCCAACAGAAATAGGCCTCAAGCAAGGTACGTTTGTAGCAAAGAAACTTCCCCCCCAAAACCTAAAAGGTCCCCAAAACAACGAGTAAAAATAAAACTACATTTACCAGCATCCTCCGGGGCAGCCAAAGACTCACCCAGCCTCTACATTCCGAACAACATGATTGGCTGCCAATAAGGGTGGATTTGCATAACTGCTGCACTGGCCAGCCAACATGAAAATTCCGATCCATAATAAACTGCCAAAACAGAATAAGGAAAAGGCCTGAGCCACTCCCAAACACAAACACCCAAATCACTTCCAACCGAAAATTTACACCCCAAAAAAACACAGACCACGACCAAAATTGATAGTAAGTCTTCATTAACTTGATTTCCTTAACTAGCCCTCACTTACTGGGAAGCTGTTTACGCTCTGAATTGACAGTAAGGCTTCATTAACTTGATTCTCCCGACTAGGCCTCAGCTCATTGGACATTGTGTATGGCCTGAATTGACAGCAAGGCTTCATTAACTTGCTGTTCCTAACTAGGCCTCAGCTCATGGGACATTGTGAATGGCCTGAATTTGCAGTAACCTACCTTGGCACACAGAGCACCGACCATGCATGATGGGACTTGAAGTACCACCATGGAAAATGGGATTTGTAGTCCTTCAAAACCCATCATTCCCCACAGACCACTGTGACCCAGAACCAAGACCAATAAAGACCCAACTTGGCACACCATGCCCCCCATGACCCACACTCCATCCGACTGCAGTTTAGAGGAGGGCACACCGTGGATGATTGGACTTTCTCGCATCTCCTAAAAAGGGCACAGAAACGCGTGCCGGGTACAGCTAGTAATAAATAAGTTAATAGTAAGAGATAAGGTTCCTATCTGTCGCATGCGGCAGAAAAAAGGATCTGAGGTGGCAGCCCCTCCCACTGGCTATATATACTCAAGGGGAGTGGGCGGGGCTTCCATTCAAAGGGATATTATCATATGTACAATTGTCCCACTTATCATATCGCAAAGAGAAGCCCATATTACACTGAAAATACGTGTTCTGGCTCCATGCCAAGAGCGGACAACTAATGTAATGGTACGGCAGAGATGGGTCTTCCCATGACAGGCACCCAGGAGTCATTGGGGGGTCCTTGTGTCCATTTGAAACGTGGGGTCATTTTGTTCGCCTACAAGAGATGGAGAATCCCAACCAAGCAGGACCTTCCTCCTCCTCCTCGGAGCATGCGCAGAGCTTGGAGAGAACTCTGTCACTCACGAGAAAAGAACTCTTCGCATGCTCAGCAAAGGTACAGGGAGATCAGCTGGTAGATTAGCACAGCGGTTAAAACAGCAGCCGTAAAGATCCGAACATGACAGGTCCGAATCCCGGGCTGACCTGGGCAAGTCAGCTGTAAGCCTGCCCCTGTTAACCTAAGCAGATACATTAGAGACTGCGTATGCAGGGGAGGAATCCTAAAGACGACTACCGGAAGAAGGATTCGGCTGGCTGGCTGGCAGGCTCTTCGTCAAAGGAGGAGGGAGGATGGAAGAAGAGCGCCCCCCTGTGGCGGAATGGAGCAGCAGCACCCAGTGACGAATATCACAACAAACACATAGAACAACATTGCCCGGTTGGAGTCCAGGGGATCTTCCTGTTATATGTTATTGTATGTCTTGTATGTCCCATTTCGGCAGGGATTGTCTGCTCTATGTGTTTTGTAATCTGCACTTCGGGGTGAGAAGTGCGGAATATAAATAAAGTGTATTATTACTATTATTATTATTATTACAGGAGATGGAGCAGGTGCTGCTGGTGGAACAAGACCAAGAGAAGGTTCTCAACAACAACAAACTTGGGAGGCTTCGAAGGGTGAATGTGTTCTACAATTGGACCAAGTGTCGCGCCAATCGCTCGAACAACGAGGGGGGTAGGAGCCCCAGTCGTTTCCCACCCACACATACACCTGCCTCCAGGTGAACCCAGGCGTGGACCAGGACCAGGACCAGGACCAGCTCGTCGGTGAGGGTGAGGACGCAGCTAATGGCAGAGGCCTCGTAGTCCAGGCAGAGGCGGGAGAGGAGCAGCAGCAGGGCCGGAGGGGTGCAGCCGGCCCCCCGCTCGCCCCCCCTCGCAGAAGCCCACCGCCGCCTGGCACAGCGAGCGCAGGAAGGCCACCACCAGGCCCTGGCGCACTCCCTGGCTGCAGAACGCCCCCGGCAGGAAGGGAAGGGAAGAAGAAGCACTTCTCAATTAGATTTGGATTGTCTCGATTGTCAGTGTTTGGCTGAGACGTTGTGGGAGGGGCTGAAGACCATGCGCTCCGCCCCGAGATGAGCACAGACTCCTTTGAGACTTTGGGACTGCTCAGCCGGCGGTGGAAGCGGTCCAGGGCGCGCAGCAGGAGTGAGTTGTTGCCCAGGCCCGTCTCTTGGTGCAGGCGGCGTTCCACCAGGGCCAAGTATTGGCCGGGTAGCCCGTCCACGGAGGCGGCCAGCTGGTGCCAGGCCGTGGGGGCCCCCTCCCTCGAGGCAAACAGCGCCTGGTAGGAGGTTGCCACCAGGCACAGGTTGCCTACAAAGCAGCTGCAGCCCCGGTCCGTGAACTCCAGGATGTCCGATGGAGGCGGGGCCCCGACACCGCCTTGGCCGCCGCCCACTTCGGCCTCCAAGGCCTCAAGCTCCTCCTCCAAGCGGACGCCCACCTGGGACAGGAACTCCGCACAGGGTAGGGGGCTGCCACTAGACACAGGTTGCCTACAAAGCAGCTGCAGCCCCGGTCCATGAACTCCAGGATGTCCGGCGGAGGTGGGGCCCCGACACCGCCTTGGCCACCGCCCACTTCGGCCTCCAAGGCCTCAAGCTCCTCCTCCAAGCGGACGCCCACCTGGGACAGGAACTCCGCACCTGGTAGGAGGCTGCCACCAGGCACAGGTTGCCTACAAAGCAGCTGCAGCCCCGGTCCGTGAACTCCAGGATGTCCGATGGAGGCGGGGCCCCGACACCGCCTTGGCCGCCACCCACTTCGGCCTCCAAGGCCTCAAGCTCCTCCTCCAAGCGGACGCCCACCTGGGACAGGAACTCCGCACAGGGTAGGGGGCTGCCACCAGGCACAGGTTGCCTACAAAGCAGCTGCAGCCCCGGTCCGTGAACTCCAGGATGTCCGATGGAGGCAGGACCCCGACACCGCCTTGGCCGCCGCCCACTTCAGCCTCCAAGGCCTCAAGCTGCTCCTCCAAGCGGACGCCCGCCTGGGACAGGAACTCCGCACTTAGTAGGGGGCTGCCACCAGGCACAGGTTTCCTACAAAGCAGCTGCAGCCCCGGTCCGTGAACTCCAGGATGTCCGATGGAGGCGGGACCCCGACACCGCCTTGGCCGCCGCCCACTTCGGCCTCCAAGGCCTCAAGCTCCTCCTCCAAGCGGACGCCCGCCTGGGACAGGAACTCCGCACACAGCTCCTCCGCCGGTTCGCCCAGCAGCAGCTCTACGCATTCGGCCACGTCTTTGGCCCCAGAGCCCCCTCCCTGCAGAGAGAAGGGAAGTATCATCATCATCATCAGGACCTGCATCTGTGGCTGGCATCTTCAGAGGATTCCCATAGACAACTCCCATCAGAATTTGATTCAGACTGTAGTAGTAGCAGAAGTAGGAATAATAAATGTATTACTCGCCCGGTAATAATATTACCTGCCTTGTAGCAGTTCTCATAGTAATAATAATGAATGTGTTACCTGCCTAGTGGTAATAATAAATGTGTTACTCGCCTTGTAATAGTAGTAGTAATGAATATGTTACACGCCTTGTAGTAGTACTTGTAGTAGCAGCAGTAATAATAATCATAATAAATGTATTACCCGCCTTGTAGTACTACTACTACTACTAATAATAATGAATGTATTATCCACCTGGTGGTATTAGTAATCATAATAACTATATTACTTATATTGTTGTAGTGGTTAAGAATATATTTCCCACCTTGTAGTACTACTACTACTAGTAGTTATAATGAATGTATTACCCGCCCCCGTCCTTGTGGTGTAGTAATAATGAATATATTACCCCTTGTGTAGTAATAAATGTTGTAGCAGTAGTAGTAGTAGTAGTAGTAATGATGAAGTAGTAGTAATAATAATAATAATGCATATATTACCTACTTGTAATAATAACAATAAAGGTATTACCCAGCTTGTAGTAATAATAATGAATGTATTACCCGCCTGGTAGTAGTAGTTATGAATATATTACCCGCCTTATAGTAGTAGTATTAATAAATGTATTGCTCACCTTGTAGTAGTAGTAATAATAATGAATATATTACCCCCTTGTGATAGCTGTAGTTGTTGTTGTAGCAGTAGTAGTAATAATAATAATAATAATGAATGCATTACCTGACCTTGGTGTAATAATAATAACTGTAGTACGCACCTTATAATAATTATAATGAATATATTACCCCCTTGTAATAATAACAATAAAGGTATTACCCAGCTTGTAATGATAATAATGAATGTATTATCCACCTCGTTAAATAACAACAACAATAAATGTATAACAATAACAACAACCGCCTGCCTTTCTCCCCACAGAAACTCAAAGCAGCTCGTGGCCACACAATTGAGTAACGTTTTTGAAGCGAAATGATGCAAAAAGTAGAAAGCATTTCAATATTAGCATGTGGGTATAAAGATAAAATTCAACACAATAATAATAGTAGTAATTATTATTTATATCCCGCCTGTCTCCCTTTGCAAGGTGGCTCACAGCCACATAATCCATTTGCCATTTGAAGCAAAACAGGCTGCCTGATTCAACAGAAGATGGATGGCCATCTATCGGGAGAGATTGGATGGTGCCCTCCTGTCTGTCAGCATGGCCTTGGGGAGGGGGGGGGGGCTGCCTCCCAACTCTAGGATCCTGTCTGTCTCTCTATCTATCTCTTAAAGGGTTGGACTGGATGGCCCTTGGGGTCCCTTCCAGGCCGCGATGACCCTCCTCCTACCTGAACCTCTGGAGGGTGAGCCCGGCCATGATCTTGTTGCCGTCATCCTGGATGCCGCGGAAGGAGGGCAGGTGGTGGTTCTGGACTGAGCGGGCCTTGCTGTGGTAGTGCACCGCCTGCCCGTAGGCCTCCAGCTCCAGGCACTTGGTCAGCTGGCTGGGCAGCTCCGACAGGAACAGCAGCTTGCGCAGCAGCGCATGCATCCCTGCCGCCCAAGGGGACACCAAGCATTAGCACACACTTCATACCCACAACAACAATAATAATAATGAAAGGGTAGGTACTTTTCTTAATTTTTATTCCAATGCTCCCCTGTTTTATAAAGTCCATTTCCCCGTCTTTCGTATAATATAAAGGAGGGCGACTCAAAGGATCAAGGGCCTGGAGACAATCCCTATGAGGAGCGGCTGAAAGAGCTGCTGGGCATGTTTAGCCTGCAGAAGAGACGGCGGAGAGGAGACAGGATGAGGGCCAGGGATAAATAGGCAAGGGAAAGAGATGGAAGGAGATGCTGGACTGTGTCCAGAGGAGGGCGACTCAAAGGGTCAAGGGCCTGGAGAACATTTGAAGCAAATATAATAATTTGCTTCAAATTATTAGCAAACATAATAATCTATAGAAATAAAAATGTAATATAGTAATAATAATAATAATAATGGATAGAGATATGCTTCAAGTCTCCTTATGGAGAGAAAAAGTAGGGCATTATTATTATTATTATTAATAGTATTAATACAAATTCTAATATAATTATTATAATATTTAATAATAAATATTTATAATTATTGTTATCTATAGAAATAAAAATGTAATATAATAATAATAATGGATAGAGATATGCTTCAAGTCTCCTTATGGAGAGAAAAAGTAGGGCATTATTATTATTGTTAATAGTATTAATACAAATTCTAATATAATTATTATAATATTTAATAATAAATATTTATAATTATTGTTATCTATAGAAATAAAAATGTAATATAATAATAATAATGGATAGAGATATGCTTCAAGTCTCCTTATGGAGAGAAAAAGTAGGGCATTATTATTATTAATAGTATTAATACAAATTCTAATTCTATATAATTATTTTAATATTTAATAATAAATATTTATAATTATTGTTATCTATAGAAATAAAAATGTAATATAGTAGTAATAATAATAATAATGGATAGAGATATGCTTCAAGTCTCCTTATGGAGAGAAAACGTGGGACATTATTATTATTAATATTAATAATATAAATTCTAATTATTATAATATTTAATAATAAATATTTATAATTATTGTTATCTATATAAATAAAAATGTCATGTTAGTTTGTAGGATTAACATAACTCAAAAACCACTGGACGAATGGACACCCAATTTGGACACAAGACGCCTCTCAGGCCAGCGAGTGACCATCACTCATCCAAACACTGGAAGACACAGCGGAAGGGACTTTAAAAGCCCAAAAATAAAAATTACATTGCAATGCATGCGCAAAACCACTTCTATACATACACACACATATACACACACACAAAACACATATACACAGTCTGGGTCACAGCAACGTGCGGCAAGGGACGGCTAATAATAATAATAATAATAATAATAATCCCTTTACCGGAGAGCTTGGTGACCTGCTCGCGCTGGTCCTGCAGAGTGCTGCTGATGCCGGCGCTGAACTCGGTGATGACGGCCATGTTGGCGGCCAGGCAGTCCATCTCGCCCTCCGTCTTCCTGAAGTCCTTCTTCACCTTGCGGATTGTGTCTGGAAGAAGGAAGGAAACGCTATTTCACCCCCACTGGAAGCAGGCGCCGGCCAACTTTGGACTCCAACTCCCACAATTCCGAAATAATAACCTCAACAATAACAATAGAGTGTTAACTGACACAAATGGGGGCTGGTAAGTCTTCCAAAATAATAATAAAATACTAATAATAGAAAAAGGAGACAATAATAAAACAGTATTATCATTATATATTATTATGTATTATCAGTAGTATTATAATTATAAGACATAATATATTGAAATTATAATGTAATATAACATTATATTATTATTATATTAGTATAAAATTATTATAAAATTATAATAAAAACTACTAAAATTAAATTAAATTCAAGAAGACAAGGTGCGGCAATGGCCCAATGGACCCAGCCCAGAGGATGGCAAAGCAGACCCAACCGCCGCCGCAGCAGAACAGAGCAGAGCAGAGGGCGATCGGAGGCTGCAGGCCGCCGCTCACTCTATCCCTGGAGGCGATCTGGGCCTGCAGGGAGCAGCCGGCGATCTGAGGCGGCTGAGCGCCCTGGCGACCCGGCAGACGATCATGTCTTCCGGGTCGCCAGGGCGATCAGCCCCCGCAGGTCGCCGAGTGCAGGGATGGCAGGCACTGCAAAGCCGGCGCTCCTCCGGCCTGTCTGCGGACACAGGCCCCACAGAGTCCGCGATGGGAAGGCGGCAGCGGCACTCCTTCCTCTTGGCCCCGCCCCCGACGCCCTTCTCTCCGGGCCGGATCCGGCCCGCGAGCCGTAGGTTGCCCACTTCTGCCCTAGACCATATAAGGCCTTAAAGGTTAATACCAGCCCTTTGAACATGACCCGGTGCTCGATCGGAAGCCAGTGCAATTGCCGCAGAATGGGTGCAATGTGGCATCTTGCCGTCCGTGCCCCAAATGGACTGGAAGGGATCTTATTACTATTATTATTATACAGTATACATTATTCCTACTATTACTCTTATATTCTTATCACACATAACTATAACAATGATTATTATTATAAATTATAATTATATATGCTTATTACACTGTTACTATTATTATATATTATGCCTACTATTACTCTTATATTATTATCGCATGTATACATTATATTACTATAATAATTATAATCATATTTATTAATAATTATAATTATATATTGCCATTACATTATTACTAATAGTATACATATCATTATTGCTACTATTACTCTAGGTGAATGCATAGGATGTGTGAATATAATTGTATTTTAATGTATTTTAGTGTCGAATGCTGGAGGGTTTTATATTGTGTTTTTATACTGCGATTGTGATGTATGGCATCAAATTGTGCCTTTTGGAAGCCGCTCTGATCCCCCCCTCTGGGGTTGGGAAGAGTGGGGTAAAATGCCGTAAACAAATAATAAATAAATACTCTTATATTATTATCACACATATTATTATATCATATCACTATAACAATCATGATTACTATAAATTATAATTATATTATAATTAAATATGGTTATTACACTGTAACTATTATTATATATTATTATGCCTACTATGACTCTTATATTATCACACATATATTATATTACTATAATAATTACATTTGTATTTATTAAAAATAATAATTATATATTACTATTACATTATTACTATTACTATACATATCATTATGGTTACTATTACTCTTATATTCTTATCACACATATTATTATATCATATCACTATAACAATAATTATTATTGTTATATAATATATATTATAATTATATATGGTTATTACACTGTTACTATTACCGTATTATATATTATTATGCCTATTACTTTTATATCATTAACAGTTATATTATATTACTATAATATTATTATATATTATTATTACATTGTTACTAATATAGATATTATTCCTACTATTACTCACATTATTATATTACTATAATAATTATATATTACTATTACATTATTACTATTAGTATACATATCATTATTGCTACTATTACTCTTATATTATTATCACACATATTACATCATATAACAATAATGATTATTAATATATAATTATATTACAATTAAATATGGTTATTACACTGTTACTATTATTATATATTATTATGCCTACTATTACTTTTATATCATTAACAGTTATATTACTATAACAATAATATTATTATAATATATTACATTGTTACTAATATACATATTATTCCTACTATTACTCACATTATTATATTACTATAATAATTATATATTACTATTACATTACTGTTAGTATACATATCATTATTGCTACTATTACTCTTATATTATTATCACACATATTACATCATATAACAATAATGATTATTAATATATAATTATATTATAATTAAATATGGTTATTACACTGTTACTATTATTATATATTATTATGCCTACTATTACTTTTATATCATTAACAGTTATATTACTATAACAATAATAATATTATTATAATATTTTACTTTGTTACTAATATACATATTATTCCTACTATTACTCACATTATATTACTATAATAATTATATATTACTATCACATTACTGTTAGTATACATATCATTATTGCGATTAGTCTTATATTATTATCACATATTATATCATATAACAATGATTATTATTAATATATAATTATATAATTAAATATGGTTATTACAGTTACTATTATTATATATTACTATGCCTACTATGACACTTATATTATTATTATCATCACACATTTATTATATAATATAATACTATAATAATTACCATATTTATAATTATATTATATATATATTAGAAATACATTAGTACTATTATTACACATATTATCACTCCTATCATTACTCCTATTATTATCACATTATATTATATTACTATATTACCATAATATTAATAACCATTAATATTAATAACCATTACATTACAATTATACATTACTGACGTCATTACTTTTATTAGTAATGACGTCATTGCAGGAATTACTATGGCGTCATTACTAATACTAAGTAATGACGTCACAGCAATTCCTGCAATTACTCTTATATTATCATCACAATTATGTCAGTATTACTTTACTATAATAATAATAACAATATAATAACAATAATTTATTTAATGTTTTAAATAAATAATTTATATATTATTAAAATCATTAAAATATTTTCTAATAATTTATTTAGCACTAATTAATTTAATTTCTTGAATGGAGCCACCAGGGGAGGAATAATGAAGCAATACAATAATAATGCCAGGCTAACAACCCTCTAATATCAGTAACAGTAACACACACATCCAGAGGAGGCGGGGAGGAGGAGCTTCCCCAACCGTCGCCTGAGGAGAAAAGGGAGCCGTTGGCTCGAGTCTCGCGGGATGTTAAGACTTCTCGCGGGACTTAGTGTTGCCTCTCCTAAAATGGCGCCCGTTGGTTTTGGTTTTCTCTCAGTAGCTAAAATGGGAAAACCCAAGCGGAAGTTAATTCTCGCGGGAATGTTAAGACTTCTCGCGGGATTTAGTATTGCCTCGCCTAAAATGGCGCCGGTATGTAGTGTTGCCTCTCCCAAAATGGCGCCCGTTGGTTTTGGTTTTCTCTCAGGAGCTAAAATGGGAAAACCGAAGTGGAAGTCATTTCTCGCGGGAATGTTAAGACTTCTCGCGGGATTTGGTGTTGCCTCTCCTAAAATGGCGCCGGTATGTAGTGTTGCCTCTCCTAAAATGGCGCCCGTTGGTTTTGTTTTCTCTCAGTAGCTAAAATGGGAAAAGCGAAGTGGAAGTCAATTCTCGCGGGATGTTCACACTTCGCGGGAATGCTATGGGAAAACCCAAGTGGAAGTCTCTCGCGGGCGGGACTTCTCGCGGGATTTAGTGTTGCCTCTCCTAAAATGGCGCCCGTTGCTTTTGGTTTCTCTCAGGAGCTAAAATGGGAAAACCCAAGTGGAAGTCAATTCTCGCGGGATGTTAAGACTTCTCGCGGGATTTAGTGTTGCCTCTCCTAAAATGGCGCCCGTTGGTTTTTTTTTGTCTCAGTTCCTAAAATGGGAAAAGCCAAGTGGTAGTCAATTCTCGCGGGATGTTAAGACTTCTCGCGGGATTTGGTGTTGCCTCTCTTAAAATGGCGCCCGTTGCTTTTGGTTTCTCTCAGGAGCTAAAATGGGTAATCCGAAGTGGAAGTCAATTCTCGCGGGATGTTAGGACGTCTCGCGGGATTTTGAGTTGCCTCTCCTAAAATGGCGCCCGTTGGTTTTGGTTCTGTTTTCTCTCAGGAGCTAAAATGGGAGGGCCAAGACCAGTCAATTATCGCGGGATGTTAAGACTTCTCGCGGGATTTAGTGTTGCCTCTCCTAAAATGGCGCCCGTTGCTTTTGGTTTCTCTCAGTAGCTAAAATGGGAAAAGCGAAGTGGAAGTCAATTCTCGCGGGATGTTAAGGCTTCTCGCGGGATTTAGTGTTGGCTCTCCTAAAATGGCGCCCGTTGGTTTTGTTTTCTCTGTATTTTGAAACCTGGAAGTCAATTCTCGCGGGATGTTAAGGCTTTGTTCCGGATTTTCATTGAGCCCCATCTTGCGGCTGAATCTGAAAAGGGGAGGGGCCTGAGACCAGGATTTCTGGGAGTTGGAGTCCAAAACTCCTCCCTTTCATTGGGAGGGCCCAATTTGAAGCCTGGAATCTGTTCCTCTTTATGTCGCCATTTTGAAACCTGGAAGACCCTTATAACTGGGCTTTGTTCCTCCCTTTCATTGAGCCGCCATCTTGAAGCCTGGAATCCGTGCCCGTTTGAGCCGCCATTTTGAAACCTGGCATCTGTCACTTTATAACTGGGCTTTGTTCCTCCCTTTCATTGAGCCGCCATTTTGAAGCCTGGAATCTGTTCCTCTTTCAGTCGCCATTTTGAAACCTGGAATTTCTCCCTTTATAACTGGGCTTTGTTCCTCCCTTTCATTGAGCCGCCATTTTGAAGCCTGGAATCTGTTCCTCTTTATGTCGCCATTTTGAAACCTGGAATTTCTCCCTTTATAACTGGGCTTTGTTCCTCCCTTTCATTGAGCCGCCATCTTGAAGCCTGGAATCTGTTCCTCTTTCAGTCGCCATTTTGAAACCTGGAATTTCTCCCTTTATAACTGAGCTTTGTTCCTCCCTTTCATTGAGCCGCCATCTTGAAGCCTGGAATCTGTTCCTCTTTATGTCGCCATTTTGAAACCTGGAATTTCTCCCTTTATAACTGGGCAGTGTTCCTCCCTTTCATTGAGCCGCCATCTTGAAGCCTGGAATCTGTTCCTCTTTCAGTCGCCATTTTGAAACCTGGAATTTCTCCCTTTATAACTGGCTTTGTTGTTTCATTGAGCTTTTGA
The DNA here is from genome assembly GCA_030556195.1 of Anolis apletophallus. Classification (NCBI taxonomy): domain Eukaryota; kingdom Metazoa; phylum Chordata; class Lepidosauria; order Squamata; family Anolidae; genus Anolis; species Anolis apletophallus. Next base: position 2,350,886 of record JARBWK010000022.1, read on the forward strand.
GTGAGCCGCCATTTTGAAGCCTGGAATCTGTTCCTCTTTCAGCCGCCATTTTGAAACCTGGAATTTCTCCCTTTATAACTGGACAGTGTTTCTGCTTTTGAGTGAGCCGCCATCTTGAAGCCTGGAATCTGTTCCTCTTTCAGCCGCCATTTTGAAACCTGGAATTTCTCCCTTTATAACTGGACAGTGTTTCTGCTTTTGAGTGAGCCGCCATCTTGAAGCCTGGAATCTGTTCCTCTTTCAGCCGCCATTTTGAAATCTGGAATTTCTCCCTTTATAACTGGACAGTGTTTCTCCTTTGAGTGAGCCGCCATCTTGAAGCCTGGAATCTGTTCCTCTTTCAGCCGCCATTTTGAAACCTGGAACCTTCCCCTCTTCCGGCCCCCTTTCTTAAAGGGGCAGCATCACTTCCGGTGTGAACTTTTGGACCTGGTTTTGTGTCCTTCAGGGCAGTGGCTGGGAGAGCGCTCCTAACCCGCTTCTGACGCGGCTCTTCCCTCCATGTAAACACTGCGGGGTAAAAACGAGGGGAAAGTATAGTGTGGAGCAGAGAGAATAGGGAACAAGGACAAGCAGGAAGGGCACTTGGGAGAACTCAATGGGGCTTGGTCCTGCGGAACTCCCTGCTGCAGGAAACTGTCCTTTTGGGGAACTCACTTCTGATTGATCTATTGTACTTAAAGTATTGTTCTTTTAAGGATCTTATACAAAAATATTATTTATTGATTAATTGTACATAAAATATTATTAATTATACAAAATATTGTATCACGCATATTCTCTCTTTGGCGTTACTTCGCGAACGAAGACGCTTAGGAAGGACTCGTCCCACGCTTTTAACAAGCGCGTTGACGACTAAAAAGGCCAATCTGAGATAGGCAAGTCCAGTTGCAGAAAGCACAGCAGAAAGTCTCCTTGGGTGATGTCGTTTCCAAGTTGCGGTCCTTTCTGCGTTGTCGAGACCCGTTCGGCGTGTCTTCTCGAAAGAGGCCGCAGCATTGTGGAGAGTGTGTCTCCATGCCTCCCGATGTGAGGCCAGGGTGGACCGTCGTTGGTGATCAATCTGGCCGAGCCTGAGACGTTGTTTCAGGGAGTCCTTGTATCTCTCTTTGGGGGCGCCTCTCTTGCGCTAAGTTCACCATAGAGTAGTATCTTTGGGAGGCGGTGGTCCTCCATCCTAGAGACCTCGTGCCCTGCCCAGCGCAGCCATGTTCTCAATAGCATGGCCTTAACGCTGGTGATCCCTGCTGTCTCAAGGACAGCAACATTCGTCACATAGTCGGTCCAGTGTGTATTTAGGATTGTGCGAAGACAGCGCTGATGAAAGCGTTCAAGGAGTCGTAGGTGTTGGCGATAGGTGACCCATGTTTCAGACCCATAGAGGAGGATGGACAGTACGATAGCTCTGTACACACTGATTTTGGTGCTTTGCCTCAGGTGCTTGTTGCTCCAGACTCTTTTGTGAAGCCTTCCGAAAGCACTCTATGCCTTTGCTAATCTGTGATCGATCTCTTTGTCAATCTTGGCGTCTGAAGAGATGATGCTTCCCAGGGAGGTGAACTGCTGGACGGACTTAAGCACAGAATTGCCTCTGCAGACGTGGGGATGGTGGTGTTCTTCCTGTGGAGCGGGCTGGTAGAGGACTTCCGTTTCCTTCGGGCTGACTTCCAGCCCAAACAGCTCTGCAGCTGTTGCAAAGCAGGACATGAGGCGCTGCAGGGCTGCTTCTGAATGGGCGACAATGGGCAGCATCATCAGCAAAAGCAGCTCACGGACTAGATAGTTGAGAGTTTAGAGCCCTCAGGCGGCTTAAGTTGAACAAGCTGCCATCAGTACGGTAGCGTATATATTGATTTATTATACATAAAATAGTATTGCATCTTATTCATAAAATATTGTTTATTGATTAATTATACACAAATATTGTAACTTAATATTCATAAAATATTGATTATACAAAATTATTGTAACTTATTATTCATAAAATATTATTGATTAATTATACAAAAATATTGTAACTTAATATTCATAAAATATTATTGATTGATTATACAAAAATATTGTAACTTATTCATAAAATATTAATGATTAATTGGCCGCGATTGATTATACAAAAATATTGTAACTTAATATTCATAAAATATTATTGATTAATTATACAAAAATATTGTAACTTATTCATAAAATATTATTGATTATTATACAAAAATATTGTAACTTATTCATAAAATATTATTGATTAATTATACAAAATTATTGTAACTTAATATTCATAAAATATTATTGATTAATTATACAAAATTATTGTAACTTATTATTCATAAAATATTATTGATTATTTATACAAAATTATTGTAACTTATGATTCATAAAATATTATTGATTATTTATACAAAATTATTGTAACTTATTATTCATAAAATATTATTGATTAATTATACAAAATTATTGTAACTTATGATTCATAAAATATTATTGATTAATTATACAAAATTATTGTAACTTATGATTCATAAAATATTATTGATTATTTATACAAAATTATTGTAACTTATGATTCATAAAATATTATTGATTAATTATACAAAATTATTGTAACTTAATATTCATAAAATATTATTGATTAATTATACAAAATTATTGTAACTTAATATTCATAAAATATTATTGATTAATTATACAAAATTATTGTAACTTATTATTCATAAAATATTGATTAATTATACAAAATTATTGTAACTTATTCATAAAATATTATTGATTATTTATACAAAATTATTGTAACTTATGATTCATAAAATATTATTGATTAATTATACAAAATTATTGTAACTTTATTCATAAAATATTGTTTATTGATTGATTATACAAAAATATTGTAACTTATTCATAAAATATTATTGATTAATTATACAAAATTATTGTAACTTAATATTCATAAAATATTATTGATTATTTATACAAAATTATTGTAACTTAATATTCATAAAATATTATTGATTAATTATACAAAATTATTGTAACTTATTATTCATAAAAATATTGATTAATTATACAAAATTATTGTAACTTATTATTCATAAAATATTATTGATTAATTATACAAAAATTATTGTAACTTATGATTCATAAAATATTATTGATTAATTATACAAAATTATTGTAACTTATTCATAAAATATTATTGATTAATTATACACAATTATTGTAACTTAATATTCATAAAATATTATTGATTAATTATACAAAAATATTTTAACTTATTATTCATAAAATATTGATTAATTATAAAAAATATTTTAAGTTACTGTATACATAAAAATATTGATTAATTATACAAAAATATTGTAATTTATTATACAAAATATTATTATTGATTAATAATACATAAATGTATTGATTAATTATACATCAAATGTTATTGTACGTTATTATACATAAAATATTATTATTGATTGGTTATACAAAATATTGTAACTCATACATAGAATATTATTTATACAAACATATTTATTGATTAATTATACATAAAATATCATTTATTGATTATACATAAAAAGTATTGTATTTTATTAGGCATAAAATATTTTAATTTTTATTATACAGAAAATGTTTTATTGACTAATTATATAAAATATTGTATATTATTATACATACAATATTTTATGGATTAATTATACATCAATTATTGTATATTATACATACAATATTCTATTTACTTATTATTCTTTTAGGTTGAGAGCAGTGGTCCGGAATCGGTGGGCCGTCTTTCCCGTTGCCAGGGCGACATTTTTGAGGTTTAGATCCGAAATCTCCGGCCGCAGGTGAGTAGCCAGCATAGCGTTGGAAGTGTTGCCAAACTGCGCTAATTCGGCAGTGTAGATGCACCCCGGTGCCTTCCACAGGCAGAAACACACCATGAGTCCTAGAGTTGGAAGAGACCTGGTGGGCCATCGTCCCGTCCAACCCCGTTCTGCCCAGAAGCAGGAAAATTGCATTCAAAGCCCCCGACAGATGGCCATCCAGTCTCTGTTTCAAAGCCTCCAAAGAAGGAGCCTCCACCAGACTCCGGGGCAGAGAGTTCCACTGCTGAACGGCTCTCACAGTCAGGAAGTTCTTCTAATGTTGAGATGGAATGAATGATAGGATCCGAGGGTTGGAAGGGACGCCAAAGGCCATCCAGTCCAACCCAACGCCAGGTTGAAACGCACAAGGAACGACCGAATGAGTGATAGGATCCTAGAGCCAGATTGGTTATACAAAATATCGTATCTTATACATAAAATATTATTGATTGATTAATTATGCAAAATATTGATTAATTATACATAAGATATTATTTATTGATTAATTATCAAAATTTTGATTAATGATACATACAATATTATGTATTGATTAATTATGCAAAATATTGATTAATGATACATAAAATATTATTTATTGATTAATTATGTGAAATATTGATTAGACATAAAATGTTATTTATAGATTAATTATGCAAAATATTTATTAATGATACATACAATATTATTTATTGATTAATTATGCAAAATATTTATTAATGATACATACAATATTATGTATTAATTATGCAAAATATTGATTAATGATACAAAATATTATTTATTCTTTAATTATACAAAATATTGATTAATTATACTTACAATATTGATTATTGATTAATTATACAATATATTGATTAATTATACAAAATATTGATTAAAGATACATACAATATTATGTATTATTAATTATGCAAAATATTGATTAATGATACAAAATATTATTTATTCTTTAATTATACAAAATATTGATTAATTATACTTACAATATTGATTATTGATTAATTATACAATATATTGATTAATTATACATAAAATATTATTTATTGATTATTTATGTGAAATATTGATTAATTAGACATAAAATGTTATTTATAGATTAATTATGCAAAATATTGATTAATGATACATACAATATTATTTATTGATTAATTATGCAAAATATTTATTTATTATACATACAATATTATTTATTGATTAATTATGCAAAATATTGATTAACGATACATACAATATTATTTATTGATTAATTATGTGAAATATTGATTAATCATACATAAAATATTATTTATTGATTAATTATACAAAATATTGATTAATTATGCATAAAATATTATTTATTGATTAATTATACAAAATATTTATTGATTAATTATACATAAATATTATTTATTGATTATACATAAAAAGTATTGTATCTTATACATAAAATATTATTTTAATTTTGTAAACAGAAAATATTTTGTTGATTAATTACACATAAATCATACATTAAATATTTTATTTAATCTATATAAAATGTTATTCTCCCTTTTATTATATTTATATTTATTCTCCATTTTTCTGACCCAAAATGGCTCACAACCAATGCAAACCAGAACTTGCGTATACGGAAACCAAACGCACAAGGGTGTCCAAAGGCCATCTAGTCCAACCCAAAGCCAGGCAGAAACACAACACGAAGGAAGGAAGGAATGATAGGATCTGAGAGATGGGAGACCCCAAAGGTCATCCAGTCCAACCCAAAGCCAGGTTGAAACTCACAAGGAATGAGTGACAGGGTCACTAGAGTCGGAAGGGGCTCCAGAGGCCACCCAGTCCGACCCACGGCCGGACGGAAACACGCAGGCCCTGATCTCTTCCACAGAGCCCGCCTCATGGCCTCCAAGCCCCTCATTGCGGTCTGCCAAGTGACCTCCACTCCGGACAAGGAGCGCAACTGGGCCTCGTGCTCCCATCTCGTGCGGGAGGCGGCCGGCCGCGGGGCCTGCGCCCTCTTCCTCCCCGAAGCCTTTGACTTCGTCGGGAAAAGCATCGAGGAGACGCTGAGTTTGGCCGAGCCGCTGGGAGGGGAGTACGTCCAGCGATACGCCAACCTGGCCAGGTAGGACGCCAAGGGCCGTTGCGTTGAGGCGGGTCTGACGTGTGTGGCCATCTTACAGCAGCACCCTCTCCTGATGTTTCGCCTGCATCTGTGGCTAATGGCATCTTCAAGTTATGTTGGCAGTGAGGAAAGTGCGGTGTGTATGTATATGTATGTACACACACACACACACATTCTCCATTCCATTCGCTCCAATGGCAACAAAACTTCCGAGGGTGCCATTAGGCAGGGATGCAGGCCAAACGTCAGGGGAGAATGCTGCTGGGACACGGCCGTACAGCCCGGAAAACCCACAGCAGCCCACGCTTGAAGGGTGGTGTTTATTTCCTGGCAGGGAGTGCGGGGCCTGGCTCTCCCTGGGGGGCTTCCACGAGCGGGGCGGCGACTGGGAGAGCACCAAGCGCATCTACAACAGCCACCTCCTCCTGGACCCCAAAGGTAGGGGCGGGGAAGGCGGGATTGGGGGGCAGCCCTTCCATTCGCCCACCGGCTTGTCAATCAACTGACAAGTAGGTAGACTGGTGATTGAGAGAGAGAGAGAGAGCGATAAATGGGTGGGATACATAGACAGACAGATAGATGAATAGATGGATGGGTGGATGGATGGACGGATGGACAGACAGACAGATAGCTGGATGGACAGAGAGACAGATAGATGAATAGAGGGATGGACGGGCAGACAGACAGATAGCTGGATGGATGGACAGAGAGATGGATGGATGGATGGACGGACGGAAAGACAGCTGGATGGATGGACAGACAGGACAGACAGAGACAGATTAGATGGATGGACAGAGAGACAGATAGTTGAATGGAGGGATGGACAGACAGACAGATAGTTGGATGGATGGACAGACAGCAGCTGGATGGATGGATGGACAGACAGCTGGATGGATGGACGGATGGACAGATAGCTGGATGGATGGATGAATAGGCAGACAGCTGGATGGATGGACGGATGGACAGATAGCTGGATGGATGGACAGAGAGACAGATAGATGATTAGATGGATGGACAGAGACAGATAGTTGGATGGACGGACGGACAGACAGCTGGATGGATGGATGGATGGACAGACAGAGATGGATGGATGGATGGACAGACGGACAGACAGATAGCTGGATGGATGGATGGACAGAGAGATGGATAGATGGATGGACAGAGACAGACAGATGGATGGACGGACAGACAGACAGATAGCTGGATGGATGGATGGACAGAGAGATGGATGCATGGACGGACAGACAGACAGATAGCTGGATGGATGGATGGACAGACAGACAGATAGCTGGATGGATGGATGGACAGAGAGATGGATGCATGGATGGACAGACAGACAGACAGCTGGATGGATGGACGGATGGACAGATAGATGGATGGATGGATGGACAGAGAGACAGATAGATGGATGGATGGATGGACAGACAGACAGACAGATAGCTAGATGGATGGACAGAGAGAGACAGACAGATAGCTGGATGGATGGACAGGCAGACAGATAGATGATTAGATGGATGGACAGAGAGATGGATGGATGGACAGAGATGATTAGATGGAGACAGACAGATAGCTGATGGACGGACGGACAGACAGACAGATAGCTGTATGGACGGATGGATGAGATGGATGGATGGACAGACAGACAGACAGATAGCTGGATGGATGGATGGATGGACAGACAGACAGACAGCTGGATGGATGGACGGATGGACAGATAGCTGGATGGATGGATGGACAGAGAGACAGATAGATGAATAGAGGGATGGACGGACAGACAGACAGATAGCTGGATGGATGGACAGACAGACAGATAGATAGATGGATGGACGGACAGACAGACAGATAGCTGGATGGATGGACAGAGAGATGGATGCATAGACGGACAGACAGACAGATAGCTGGATGGACGGACAGACAGACAGACAGATAGCTGAATGGATGTATGGACAGAGAGATGGGTGCATGGACGGACAGACAGACAGATAGCTGGATGGACGGACAGACAGACAGACAGCTGAATGGATGTATGGACAGAGAGATGGATGCATGGACAGATAGCTGGATGGATGGATGGACAGAGAGATGATGATGGATGGACAGACAGACAGATAGCTGGATGGAAGGACAGACAGACAGATAGCTGAATGGATGTATGGACAGAGAGATGGATGCATGGACGGACAGACAGACAGATAGCTGGATGGATGTATGGACAGAGAGATGGATGCATGGATGGACAGACAGACAGATAGCTGGACGGACAGACAGACAGACAGATAGCTGAATGGATGTATGGACAGAGAGATGGATGCATGGACGGACAGACAGACAGATAGCTGGATGGACGGACAGACAGACAGACAGATAGCTGAATGGATGTATGGACAGACAGACAGATATGCTGGACAGACAGACAGATAGCTGGATGGATGTATGGACAGAGAGATGGATGCTGGATGGACGGACAGACAGACAGCTGGATGGTCAGACAGACAGATAGCTGGATGGACGGACAGACAGACAGATGGATGTATGGACAGAGAGACAGATAGATGAATAGAGGGATGGACAGAGACAGATAGTTGGATGGATGGACAGAGGGACAGGTAGATGAATAGATGGATGGAGGAATAGACAGACAGCTGGATGGACGGATAGCTCCTGAATAGATGGATGGATGAGTAGACAGATAGATGAATAGATGGATGGATGGATAAATAGATACATGGGTGGGATATATACATGGATGGATGGATGGATAGATGAATAGACAGAGAGACAGACAGATAGATGAAAAGATAGATGAACGGACAGAGAGACAGGCAGCTGGATGGATTGATGGATAGCTCCTGAATAGACACAGAGATTGCAACCAGTATGGAGAGATGTACAGGTGACAAAGGGAATAGAGGAGGCAGGTGCCCCGTGGGGGGGGGGGGGAGGATCTGCATCACGTGCAAAGACCAGTGGGTCTCCTCCCCCCCCTTTCTTCCAGGGACCTTGGTGGCCGCCTATCGGAAGACGCACCTCTTTGACGCGGAGCTGGAAGGGCGGGTCTCCCTGAAGGAGAGCGCCTACACGAACCCAGGGTCGGAAATCGTGGCCCCCGTAGACACTCCGGCCGGGAAGGTACGGGAAAGTACGGGGTGTCGGGCCTGAGGGTGCGTCTACACTACAGAGTGAATGTGGGTTGGCACTGCCGTGGCCCAAGGTGATGCAATCCTGTGTGACTCAGTGTGAGTGTCTATGTTGTAGAATTCTCTCTCTCTCTCTTGTGTGACTCACTTGTGTGACTCCGTGTGAGTATGTTGTAGAATCCATCTCTCTTGTGTGATTCAGTGTGAGTATCGATGTTGTAGAATTCTCTTTCTCTCTCTTGTGTGACTCCGTGTGAGTATCTATGTTGTAGAATTCTCTTTCTCTTGTGTGATTCAGTGTGAGTATCGATGTTGTAGAATTCTCTTTCTCTCTCTTGTGTGACTCCGTGTGAGTATGTTGTAGAATCCATCTCTCTCTCTGTGTGACTCAGTGTGAGTATCTGTGTTGTAGAATCCATCTTCCTCTCTCTTGTGTGACTCAGTGTGAGTATCTGTGTTGTAGAATTCTCTTTCTCTCTCTTGTGTGACTCCGTGTGAGTATGTTGTAGAATCCATCTCTCTCTCTCTCTTGTGTGACTCAGTGTGAGTATCTGTGTTGTAGAATCCATCTTCCTCTCTCTTGTGTGACTCAGTGTGAGTATCTGTGTTGTAGAATTCTCTTTCTCTCTTGTGTGACTCAGTGTGGTTATGTTGTAGAATCCATCTCTCTCTCTTGTGTGACTCAGTGTGAGTATCTGTGTTGTCGAATCCATCTTCCTCTCTCTTCTGTGACTCAGTGTGAGTATCTGTGTTGTAGAATTCTCTTTCTCTCTCTTGTGTGACTCCGTGTGGTTATGTTGTAGAATCCATCTCTCTCTCGTGTGACTCAGTGTGAGTATCTGTGTTGTAGAATCCATCTTCCCCTCTCTTGTGTGACTCAGTGTGAGTATCTGTGTTGTAGAATTCTCTTTCTCTCTCTTGTGTGACTCCGTGTGGTTATGTTGTAGAATCCATCTCTCTCTCTCTTGTGTGACTCAGTGTGAGTATCTGTGTTGTAGAATCCATCTTCCTCTCTCTTCTGTGACTCAGTGTGAGTATCTGTGTTGTAGAATTCTCTTTCTCTCTCTTGTGTGACTCCGTGTGAGTATGTTGTAGAATCCATCTCTCTCTCTCTTGTGTGACTCAGTGTGAGTATCTGTTGTAGAATTCTCTTTCTCTCTCTTGTGTGACTCAGTGTGAGTATCGATGTTGTAGAATTCTCTTTCTCTCTCTTGTGTGACTCAGTGTGAGTATGTTGTAGAATCCATCTCTCTCTCTTGTGTGACTCCGTGTGAGTATCTATGTTGTAGAATTCTCTTTCTCTTGTGTGATTCAGTGTGAGTATCGATGTTGTAGAATTCTCTTTCTCTTGTGTGACTCAGTGTGAGTATCTATGTTGTAGAATTCTTTCTCTTGTGTGACTCAGTGTGAGTATCTGTGTTGTAGAATCCATCTTTCTCTCTCTTGTGTGACTCAGTGTGAGTATGTTGTAGAATTCTCTTTCTCTCTCGTGTGACTCCGTGTGAGTATCTGTGTTGTAGAATCCATCTTTCTCTCTCTTGTGTGACTCCGTGTGAGTATGTTGTAGAATCCATCTCTCTCTCTCTTGTGTGACTCAGTGTGAGTATCTGTGTTGTAGAATTCTCTTTCTCTCTCTTGTGTGACTCCGTGTGAGTATATGTGTTGTAGAATTCTTTCTCTCTCTTGTGTGAGTCCATGAGTTATGTTGTAGAATCCATCTCTCTCTCTCTTGTGTGACTCAGTGTGAGTATCTATGTTGTAGAATTCTCTTTCTCTCTTGTGTGACTCCGTGTGAGTATGTTGTAGAATCCATCTCTCTCTCTCTTGTGTGACTCAGTGTGAGTATCTGTGTTGTAGAATCCATCTTCCTCTCTCTTCTGTGACTCAGTGTGAGTATCTGTGTTGTAGAATTCTCTCTCTCTCTCTTGTGTGACTCAGTGTGAGTATCTATGTTGTAGAATTCTCTTTCTCTCTCTTGTGTGACTCCGTGTGAGTATGTTGTAGAATCCATCTCTCTCTCTCTTGTGTGACTCAGTGTGAGTATCTATGTTGTAGAATTCTCTTTCTCTTGTGTGACTCAGTGTGAGTATCGATGTTGTAGAATTCTCTTTCTCTCTCTTGTGTGACTCAGTGTGAGTATCTATGTTGTAGAATTCTTTCTCTTGTGTGACTCAGTGTGAGTATCTGTGTTGTAGAATCCATCTTTCTCTCTCTTGTGTGACTCAGTGTGAGTATCTATGTTGTAGAATTCTCTTTCTCTCTCTTGTGTGACTCCGTGTGAGTATCTATGTTGTAGAATTCTCTTTCTCTTCTGTGACTCAGTGAGTATCTATGTTGTAGAATTCTCTTTCTCTTGTGTGACTCCGTGTGAGTATCTATGTTGTAGAATTCTCTTTCTCTTGTGTGACTCAGTGTGAGTATCTGTGTTGTAGAATCCATCTTTCTCTCTCTTGTGTGACTCAGTGTGAGTATCTATGTTGTAGAATCCATCTTTCTACCATGGGAGTTGTCGTTTTGCACAACAACGAAACAACAAAACAACAACAATGCCTTACGCTTCTTTTCCAGGTTGGTCTCGCCACCTGTTACGACCTCCGCTTTCCGGAGATGTCGCTCGCTTTGGCCCAGGAAGGGGCGGAGATTCTCACCTACCCATCCGCCTTCACCGTGACGACCGGGTCCGCCCACTGGGAGGTATATCGGTTGCGCTTTGCACATGCCCTTTGCTCTTAAGGACACTCCTCACGTGTTGAGGAAAGGTCTGTGTCTTCCTGCCTGGCTGAAGGGCGGCGGGTCGGGCGGTCAGGGCACAACGATATATACACGAACCACAAAAAACGTGGCTATTATTCTTAGGCTCATACACAACGGAATATAGCAGGGGTCGGGAACCATGAAAGCAAAATATTGGGGCATTTATTTCAGTGGGAGCTATATGATATCTATCTATCTCTATATCTCTATTCTCTATCTCTATATATAATAAAGTGGAATGTTTGTATGTATGTTTGTGTGTATGTGGCAGCGTTCTGATTGGCTCCCGGCCTCTACATTCTGACAACATGATTGGTTGCCAGTGAGGGAGTATTTGCATAACGCCTCTAATTGGCCAGCCAACATGAACATTCCGACGCTCTAAAGTGGCAGAGGAGGATAAGGCCAAAACACTTTGCGACCCCTTTGCGACCCCAAACAATGAGAGAACAAGACCAAACTTGGCACACAGAACCCTCAAGACCCACTCTACATCCTGGTGCAGTTTGAGGGAGGATGGACCATGGATGACGGACTTGCAGTACTTTAACTCGCTTGCTTAGAGCACTCTGGCCCACACCATAGAAGGATCAGGACCACACTTGGCACACAGATGCCCACTGGCCCACTTTACAACCTGGTGCGGTGTAGGGCAGGATGGGCCACAAATGATGGGATTTGCAGTACCTTCAGCCGATTCATTTCCCACCGAATATTGAAGCCCCTACAAATCACAGACCAGGCCCAAACTTGGCACACAGAGTACCCATGACCCACTCTACATCCTACTGCAGTTTGGAGGAGGGCGGACCATGGATGATGGGACTTGAAGTACCTCCAATCACTTCCCGAGACCGCTGCAACCCTCATCTTTCTCTCTCTTGTGTGACTCAAGACCAAACTTGGCACACAGAGCCCCCATGACCCACACCACATCCTACTCCAGTTTGAAAGACATTGGACCACAGATGATGGGTCTTGAAGTACCTTCACTCATTTTGTAAATGTACAAAGTGTGCCGTGGCTCAAAAAAGGTTGGGAAACACTGAATTAGCTATCCATTCACCTAATTATCTGTTTGTCCGTTTATCTGTGCATCTATCCATCTATCTATCTGTCCGTCCATCCATCCATCCATCTCTCTCTCTGTCTATTCATCCATCTATCTATTCAGGAGCCATCCATCCATCTGTCTGTCTCTCTGTCCGTCCATCTACCTTTTCATCTATCTGTCTGCCTCTATGTCTATTCATCTGTCCATCCATCCATGTATATATCCCGCCCATGTATCTATTCATCCATTCATCTATCTACCTACCTATTCATCCATCCATCCATCTATCTGTGTGTCTACTCATCCATCCATCTATTCAGGAGCTATCCATCCATCAATCCATCCATTGAGCTGTCTGTCCATCCATCCGTCCATCCATCCATCCATCCATCCATCTGTCTCTCTGTCCGTCCATATATCTTTTCATCTATCTGTCTGTCTCTGTCTATTAATCTATCCATCCATCTCTATATCCCACCCACGTATCTGTCCATTCATCTATCTATCCATCTATCCATCCATCTGTCTGTCTACTCATCCATCCATCTATTCAGGAGCTATCCATCCATCCAGCTATCTGTCTGTCTGTCCGTCCGTCCATCTGTCTGTCTCTCTGTCCATTCATCCATCCAGCTGTCTGTCTAATCATCTATCTATTCATCCAGCCATCTATCTATCTATTCATCTATCTATGTGTCTCTGTCTACTCATCCATCTATTCAGCTATCTGTCTGTGCATCCGTCCATCCATCTATCCATACGTCTGTCTCTCTCTCTGTCTGTCCATTTATCTTTTCATCTATCTGTCTCTCTGTCTATTCATCTATCCATCCATTCATGTGTATATCCTACCCATGTATCTATCTATCCATCCATCCATCCATCATCTATACCAGTGTTTCCCAACCAGTGTGCCGGGGCACACTAGTGCGCCGTGAGAGATCATCAGGTGTGCCGTGGGAAATTGGAACTTCCAGGAAGGGGGAGGGAGTCTAGTGTGTTGAAGTATATAAACCCTAAGAAACGTGCCTCGATAAAGGCACAAAATGACAACCACCCCCTCCCCACCCGTTGTCTACTTGGTCTCCCTCTCCATGCATTGGGAAGGCCCGCCTCCCTTTCCTTAAGTAGAGACCTCCTCTTGCCTCCGGGTGGTTCTGTGTGGGAAGTTTGGCCCAGTTCTATCATTGGTGGGGTTCAGAATGCTCTTTGATTGTAGGGGAACTATAAATCCCAGCAACTACAACTCTCAAATGTCAAGGTCTATTTCCCCTGAATTCCATCTGTGTTCATATTTGGGCATATTGAGTATTCATGCCAAGTTTGGTCCTGATCCAACATTGTTTGAGCCCACAGTGCTCTCTGGATATGGGTGAACTACAACTCCAAAACTCAAGGTCAATGCCCACCAAACTCTTATAGCATTTTCTCTCGGTTATGGGAGTTCTGTGTGGGACGTTTGTGTCTTTCTGCCATTCCTGCCAGGATATCTACGTTGTGTTCATCGAAACAGGCCCAGGTTTCACACTGAGTGTATAAATACATTTACAAACATATTAACTGTATGTATGACTGTGTTAGAGTGTCATTTTGTGTCATTTTGGTTGGTGGTGTGCCCCAGGGTTTTGCAAATGTACAAAGTGTGCCGCGGCTCAAAAAAGGTTGGGAAACACTGAATTAGATATCCATTCACCTAATTATGTTTGTCCGTTTATCTGTGCATCTATCCATCTATCTATGTATTTGTCCGTCCATCCATCCATCCATCTCTCTGTCTATTCACCCATCTATCTATTCAGGAGCCATCCATCCATCTGTCCGTCTCTCTGTCCGTCCATCTACCTTTTCATCTATCTGTCTGCCTCTCTGTCTATTCATCTGTCCATCCATCCATGTATATATCCCGCCCATGTATCTATTCATCCATTCATCTATCTACCTACCTATTCATCCATCCATCCATCTATCTGTCTGTCTACTCATCCATCCATCTATTCAGGAGCTATCCATCCATCAATCCATCCATTGAGCTGTCTGTCCATCCATCCGTCCATCCATCCATCTGTCTCTCTGTCCGTCCATATATCTTTTCATCTATCTGTCTGTCTCTGTCTATTCATCTATCCATCCATCTCTATATCCCACCCACGTATCTGTCCATTCATCTATCTATCCATCTATCCATCCATCTGTCTGTCTACTCATCCATCCATCTATTCAGGAGCTATCCATCCATCCAGCTATCTGTCTGTCTGTCCGTCCGTCCATCTGTCTGTCTCTCTGTCCATCCATCCATCCAGCTGTCTGTCTAATCATCTATCTATTCATCCAGCCATCTATCTATCTATTCATCTATCTATGTGTCTCTGTCTACTCATCCATCTATTCAGCTATCTGTCTGTGCATCCGTCCATCCATCTATCCATACGTCTGTCTCTCTCTCTGTCTGTCCATTTATCTTTTCATCTATCTGTCTCTCTGTCTATTCATCTATCCATCCATTCATGTGTATATCCTACCCATGTATCTATCTATCCATCCATCCATCCATCATCTATACCAGTGTTTCCCAACCAGTGTGCCGGGGCACACTAGTGCGCCGTGAGAGATCATCAGGTGTGCCGTGGGAAATTGGAACTTCCAGGAAGGGGGAGGGAGTCTAGTGTGTTGAAGTATATAAACCCTAAGAAACGTACCTCGATAAAGGCACAAAATGACAACCACCCCCCTCCCCACCCGTTGTCTACTTGGTCTCTCCCTCTCCATGCATTGGGAAGGCCTGCCTCCCTTTCCTTAAGTAGAGACCTCCTCTTGCCTCCGGGTGGTTCTGTGTGGGAAGTTTGGCCCAGTTCTATCATTGGTGGGGTTCAGAATGCTCTTTGATTGTAGGGGAACTATAAATCCCAGCAACTACAACTCTCAAATGTCAAGGTCTATTTCCCCTGAACTCCATCTGCGTTCATATTTGGGCATATTGAGTATTCATGCCAAGTTTGGTCCTGATCCAACATTGTTTGAGCCCACAGTGCTCTCTGGATATAGGTGAACTACAACTCCAAAACCCAAGGTCACTGCCCACCAAACTCTTATAGCATTTTTCTCTTGGTTACGGGAGTTCTGTGCGGGAAGTGTGTGTCTTTCTGTCATTCCTGCCAGGATATCTATGTTGAGTTCACCGAAACAGGCCCAGGTTTCACACTGAGCGTATAAATACATTTAAAACATATTAACTATATGTATGACTGTGTTAGAGTGTCATTTTGTGTCATTTTGGTTGGTGGTGTGCCCCAGGGTTTTGCAAATGTAAAAAGTGTGCCGCGGCTCAAAAAAGGTTGGGAAACACTGATCTATACCTATCTATCTATCTCTACTATCTATCTATCCATCCATCCATCCTCCATCTTCTATACCTATCTATCTACATAAGAACATAAGAACATAAGAAGAGCCATGCTGAATCGGGCCTCAGCCCATCTAGTCCAGCATTCTGTGTCACACAGTGGCCCACCAGTTGTACACAGGGATCTCTAGCAGAAAGGAGGGCAAAACCTCACCTGCTCCCGACCCCACAACCAGTACCCGGGGAAAATCCTGCCTGCCTCCATCAACACAGAGGTGGCACTTGGATGTCCATTTCAGTAACTACTGATTCCCTTGGTATCCATGAATCTGTCTAATCCTGCCTTGAAGCTGTCCAGGCTGACAGCTGTCACAACCTCCTCTGGAAGTGAGTTCCATAACCCAATGACCCTCTGGGTGAAGAAATATTTCCCTTTATTAGTCCTAACTTTCCTGCCTTGGAGCTTTAGGAGTGCCCCCTAGTCCTAGTGTTGTGTGACAGAGAAAATATTTTTCTTTATTCACCTTTTCTATCCCATGCATGATTTTATACACTTCGATCAAGTCGCCTCTTAGACGCCGTCTTTCAAGGCTGAAAAGACCAGGCGTTGCAACCTGGTTTCATAAGGAGCTGCTCCATCCCTTGGATCATTTTTGTTGCCCTTCTTTTGTACCTTTTCCAGTTCCGTTATATCCTTCTTGAGGTGCGGTGACCAGAATTGTACACAGTACTCAGATGTGGCCTCACCATAGATTTGTAGAGAGGCAATACAACATTTGCTGACCTATTTTCGATTCCTTCCTGATCATGCCAAGCATAGAATTTGCTTTTTCACTGCTGCAGCGCACTGGGTTGACATCTTCATTGAGCTGTCCACCAAAACCCCAAGATCCCTTTCCTGGTTTGTCTCGGAAAGCTTTGATCCCATCAATTGGTAGGTGTAGTTGGGGTTCTTTTGCCCGATGTGCATGACTTTACACTTGTTTAGGTTAAAATGCATTTGCCACTTTGTTGCCCATTCACTCAATTTCGAGAGATCTTTCTGGAGCTCTTTACAATCAGTTTCATTTTTAACTACCCTGAACAATTTAGTGTCGTCTGCAAACTTTGCTACCTCAGAATTCACTCCTACATCCAGATCATTAATGAATAAATTAAAAAGTAACGGACCCAAAACTGAACCTTGGGGTACGCCACTTCTCACCTCTTTCCACCGAGAGAAATGTCCGTTTATTACCACCCTTTGTTTCCTACAGTTTAGCCAGGTTCCAATCCAGGACAAGACCTGTCCTCTGATTCCATGGCTGAAGAGCTTATTTAGGAGCCTTTGGTGAGGGACTTTGTCAAAAGCCTTTTGAAAGTCAAGGTAAACAATATCGACTGGGTCCCCTTTATCTATGTGTTTATTTACACCCTCAAAGAATTCTAACAAGTTAGTAAGACATGATTTGCCTTTGCAGAAACCATGTTGATTTTCCTTCAGCAATGCCTGATCTTCTATGTGCTTAGTAATTTTTTCTTTAATAATGGTTTCCATCACTTTGCCTGGAACTGAGGTTAGACTAACTGGCCTATAATTTCCTGGATCACCCCTGATCCTTTCTTGAAGATCGGAGTTACATTTGCCTCCCCTCCAGTCCTCGGTACAGTGCCTGATCTTAGAGAAAGGTTATATATTTTGGCTAGAATTTCAGCAATTTCACACTTGAGTTCCTTAAGAACTCTGGGGTGGATGCCATCTGGCCCTGGTGATTTGTTGACATTTAGTTTAGTAAGGCATGTGAGAACATCTTCCTTGTTTATCTCTATCTGGTTTAATTCATTTAATTCCCTCCCTGAAAAAACTGACTCAGCTGCAGGCATATGTTGTCTGTCCTCCTGTGTGAAAACGGAGGCAAAGAAGTCGTTTAGCTGCTCAGCAATCTCCTTGTCTTCACTTATTGTCCCTTTCTTACCATTTTCGTCAAGTGGCCCAACTGCTTTTCTAGTTGGGTTTCTGCTTCTGATGTACTTGAAGAAGTTTTTGCTATTTTTTTTAATATTCTTAGCTATATGTGCCTCAAAATCTCTCTTGGCTTTCCTGACGGTTGCTTTGCATTTAGTTTGCCAGAGCTTGTGTTCCTTTCTGTTCTCCTCAGTAGGAAGAGCCTTCCATTTCTTAAATGAGTTTTTCTTCTTTCCGATCACATCTTTTACTTCATTTGTAAGCCATGCCGATGTCCTCTTGGACTTTCCCGGCCTCTTTCTTATTTTAGGAATGCATTTTAGTTCGGCTTGTTTTAAAGTATTTTTAAACAGTTTCCAAGCATTTTGGAGGGATTTGATTTGTTTTACTGTTCCTTTTAGTTTGTTCTTTACTATTTTTCTCATTTTGGTGAAATTCCCTTTTTGAAAATTTAAGGTCTCTGTGTTAGTTTTCACTGACAGTTTGCTGTCCAAACTTAAGTTGAAGGTTATTGTGTTGTGGTCACTGGTACCTATGGGCTCAGTTACAAGGACATCTTGAACGAGATCTTGTTCATTAGTTAGCACCAAGTCCAGGATCCCCTTTCCCCTGGTTGGTTCCATGACCATCTGCTCAAGGGAATAGTCAGCTAGCATGTCGAGGAACCTTGTCTCTCTTTCATGCGTAGAACAAGAATTTAGCCAATCTATTTTGGGATAGTTGAAGTCACCCATTATGACTAATTTATTTCTTTTTGAGGCCTGTTTAATTTCATTTTCCAGATAGCAGTCTGCCTCTGGAGTTTGGTTGGGAGGGCGATAGCAGATCCCTAATGCTAGATTAGTTTTTTGTCCTGGGATTTTTACCCACAATGTTTCTGTAGGTGAGTTTGAATTTTCTTGAAATTCTAATTCATGAGATTCTAGCTCTTCATTTATGTACAAGGCCACACCGCCACCGTTTTTCCCTCTCCTGTCTTTCCTGTACAGTTTATAACCTGGAATTTTTGTGTCCCAATTGTTTTCCTCTGTCCACCAGGTTTCTGTTATGCCAATTATATCAATATTTTTTTCTTTTGCCAAACATTCCAACTCCCCTATTTTTGTTCGAAGGCTTCTAGCGTTTGCATACAGACATTTATATTTATTGCTCTGATGCCCTTTCAACTTTGGCTGTTTATGATAATTTGTAGGCCTACCATGTCCTACCTCTTGACTACTTTCTATCGTTTCTGTTGACTCAGCCATTTGTGCGTAAATTTCATCTTCCATACTTGGCGTTACACCCTCTCGAACCGGAAGCTGCCCAGCTCCTGTCGACTTTCCCCTAGGAATCAGTTTAAAAGCTGCTCTGAAGCCTTTTTAATATTAATTGCCAGCAGTCTGGTTCCATTTTCGTTCAGGTGTAACCCGTCCCTTTTGTAAAGGTTTGGCTTTCCGAAAATGTCCCCAGTTCCTAACAAATCTAAAGCCTTCCTCTCGACACCACTGCCTCATCCACGCATTGAAGCTCCGGAGCTCTGCTTGTCTGGCTGTCCCTGCGCGTGGAACCGGTAGAATTTCCAAGAATGCTACCTTTGAGGTCCTGACCTTAATCTTCTACCTAGCAACCTAAATTTGGCTTCCAGGACCATCCGTTTGGCCTTCCCAATGTCATTGGTACCGACGTGTACCACGACTGCTGGCTCCACCCCGGCACTATCTACCAGCCTATCTAGATGCCTCGTGATGTCCGCAACCTTTGCACCTGGCAGGCAATTTACCATGCGGTCATCACATCCATCACAAACCCAGCTTTCTATGTTCCTGACAATCGAATCGCCCACTACAAGAAGCCCCCCTCCTACCACCCGTTGAGAAGTATCCTCGGTGCAAGAGGATATGGGCACATCCTCCGAGGAAGGGGTCCCAACTAAGGGAGCCGGTCCCTCTTCCTCAGACTGATGTCCTCCCTGCCCAAGACCCCCATTTTCCAAAGCAGCTGGAGGGCTGCTCAGAACGGAGTGGGATGCTCCTATTTCATCCCTGGAGATCTCTTCCTCCTGCCTCACTTCCTCTCTGTGCTTCTCCAGGTCTGCTACCTTGGCTTCAAGGGAAAGAACACGTTCCCTGAGAGCCAGGAGCTCACTGCAGCGAATGCACACCCAAGACTTCTGCCCAGCAGGCAGGTAGTCGTACATGTGACACTCAATGCAAAACACTGGAAAGCCCCCCTCCCACTGCTGGCTGACTACCTCCATTTCTTGTTTATATGTTTTTATAATTTGACTCCTTTATTCTAGATAATTAGACTTTTTTCCTTTTTGTAGATTCACTGTTTGTTTTGGTCGTGATTAACTTTTCTACAAGTATTTGGATATTTCCTTTTTTTAAAACTTGTTACAGGTTTATGTTGTATCGCGCGCCGATAGGCGCGCGGGCTGCTAAAAACTACCTTCTAGCAGCTGATACTAGAAGCTAAGCAACAAATTTACCCAGGAACTTACCAGTGCTCCTTATTTTCTTATTAGCAAGTAGTCTGCTTTAAACTGCTCCTCACAGAGACCGTTGGCTGACTCTACTATCTCTACTATATATCTATCTATCCATCCATCTTCTAAAGTTATCTATCTCATGGATCTATTTATCATCCTCTCTCAATGGATCTATCTATCTGTCTTCTATATCTATCTATCTATCCGTGTATGTCTGTCTTTTTGTCCGTCCATCCGTCCATCCACCCATTTTTCTACGAAGCCATCCAGCCCAACTGCCCATCCTCTTTCTTTCTCTGCATCCATCATCTCTCTCTACTGTCTGTCTGTCTGTCTAAAAGTCTATCTCGTGACCTCTATGGATGACAGACTGCCCCGGGGCCTTACTGCCTTCTGGGAATTGTGGGAGTTGGAGTCCAAGGTTGGCCCGTGAGGCGCTCAAATCCTCCCATTCTGCCCTTATTTCCACAGCCCCTCCTTCGCGCCAGGGCCATCGAGACCCAATGTTATGTCGTAGCGGCGGCCCAGACGGGGGCTCACCACGACCGCCGTGCCTCCTACGGCCACAGCATGGTGGTGGACCCCTGGGGCAGCGTGGTGGCCCAATGCCGTGATGGCCCGGGCCTTTGCTACGCGGAGATCGACCTCGAGTACCTGAACCGCGTCCGGAAGGAGATGCCGGTCTTCCGACACCGGCGGAGCGACCTCTACGGCCGGGTGGCTCTTCGGCGCGGTTCTCCGTCCCCGTGATGACCTTTGGATGCCGTTGGAACGTTCAGGGATGATGGGACTTGGAATCCAGCTCCCAGGAAGGTCAGGGATGATGGGACTTGGAATCCAGGTGGAAGACGCAGGCTGCGGCTCACCGCTAATGTATATCCTTCCCAGTTTCCTTCATGAAAACCGCTTTCACTGTGGGATGAATCCCGTTTGGTGCCACTTGATCCGCCGTGGCTCACTGGGATGATGGGAGTTGGAGTTCAGCATTGCTAAACCAAACCGAAACTTATACCTGAAGTTTTTCTAGCACACAAACAAATAAAACTGATTTCTGTCTGCACAGCAGTTCAAGTAGGGTCAAAACGGCACTCATTGTACAGCGTAGATGCACATGACATCATACCGTTGTCCCTAAAGGGCAATGCGTAGAAGCACATGACATCATACCGTCGTCCCAAAAGGGCAATGCGTAGAAGCACATGACATCATACCGTCGTCCCAAAAGGGCAATGCGTAGAAGCACATGACATCATACCGTCGTCCCTAAAGGGCAATGCGTAGAAGCACATGACATCATACCGTCGTCCCAAAAGGGCAATGCGTAGAAGCACATGACATCATACCGTCGTCCCAAAAGGGCAATGCGTAGAAGCACATGACATCATACCGTCGTCCCTAAAGGGCAATGCGTAGAAGCACATGACATCATACCGTCGTCCCTAAAGGGCAATGGTGTTATTTGTTTGGTTCTTCAAAGCATTTCAAATAGTAACGACAATAATAATAATCCATCATGGTGGCAATAACAATAATTATTCCACGCCATCCCAAAGACAATGCCGTCGTTCTCCCCATCTCATAGGACTCCAAGCAAAGATGGATAAAAATAACACTATTATTTTATATCATTGCATTAATATTTTATATTAATTTAAATTACTATTATTTCATATTGCATTAATATTTGATATTATTATATTAATTTATATTACTATTATTTTATATCATTGCAGTAATACTTTATATTATTATATTAATTTAAATTACTATTATTTTATATCGTTGCATTAATACTTTATATTATTATATTAATTTATATTACTATTTCATATTGCATTAATATTTTATATTATATTTATATTACTATTGTATATCCTTGCATTAATATTTTATATTATATTAATTTATATTACTATTATTTTATATCATTGCATTAATATTTTATATTATATTAGTTCATGTTACTATTATTTTATCTTTTTATTATTGTATACTATTATATTGTTATATCTTATTATTTTATAGTATTACATTCTCATAGAATTATATTTATTATAATAGAATTTTAAGGGTGGGAAGGGACCAACCAGTCTGATCCCATTGAATCCCTTTCAACAGATGGACACCCAGCTTCGGCTGAACGACTTCCACCATCTGCATAATTATTGATTATTATTATATTTACTATTCTATATTAGTATTCTATATAATTTAATTATTTTATCGAATCTGTTATTTTTATATTAATATGGTTTTATATCAACATAATAATACGTTATGATTATATTCAGTAGGATGTCTTGGTTTGAGCATGACACTCCAATTCTGGAGGACAAGGTTCGAGTCCCCACTCAACCAGAGATAGAAGCAGAACTGGGACTAGAATCCTATTGGTTGCCTTAATCAGTGTGTGTGTGTGTGTGTGTGTATTCATTTGACTTACGACAACCCTATGTACTTGAAACAACAAAGGAGCTATAGTACAGTGTTTCCCAACCAGTGTGCCGGGGCACACTAGTGCGCTGTGAGAGATCATCAGGTGTGCCGTGGGAAATTGGAACCTCCAGGAAGGGGGGCGGGGGAAGAGTCTAGTGTGTTGAAGTATAAAAACCCTAAGAAACGTACCTCGATAAAGGCACAAAATTACAACCACCCCCTCCCCACCCGTTGTCTACTTGGTCTCTCCCTCTCCATGCATTGGGAAGGCCCCCTTCCTTTCCCCAAGTAGAGACCTCCTCTTGCCTCCTGGGGGCTCTGTGTGGGAAGTTTGGCCCAGTTCTATCGTTGGTGGGGTTCAGAATGCTCTTTGATTGTAGGGGGACTATAAATCCCAGCAACTACAACTCCCAAATGTCAAGGTCTATTCCCTGAACTCCATCTGCTCATATTTGGGCAAATTGAGTATTCATGCCAAGTTTGGTCCTGATCCAACATTGTTTGAGTCCACAGTGCTCTCTGGATATAGGTGAACTACAACTCCCAAACCCAAGGTCAATGCCCACCAAACTCTTATAGCATTTTCTCTTGGTTATGGGAGTTCTGTGTGGGAAGTGTGTGTCTTTCTGCCATTCCTGCCAGGATATCTATGTTGTGTACATCGAAACAGGCCCGGGTTTCACACGGAGTGTATAAATACATTTAAAAACATACTAACTATCTGTATGACTGTGTTAGAGTGTCATTTGGTGTCATTTCGGTTGGTGGTGTGCCCCAGGATGTTTGCAAATGTAAAAAGTGTGCCGCGGCTCAAAAAAGGTTGGGAAACACTGCTATAGCACACTAAGTACACACAAGCTAAGAATGGGAAGACTAGTGACGAGAGTCATATAAATCTTGTATTAACAATATATCAAATTTCACATATAATGCTCAACATATCACAACATATAATATCACAACATCTAACGTACAACACAACGATCCCACGTTCCAAAAGGACACGAGTGCCTCCCAATGAGTCCCGGGTGCCCGTCATGGGGAGACCCATCTCTGCCTTCCCATTCGGTTAGTTGCCCGCTCTTGGCACGGAGCCAGGAGTCACATGTTCAGTGTAATATGCGTTTCTATAGGTCGGACCGTTTCCAATATGAAAAGTGTTCTCATTGGTATGGGCCTTTTTAATATCCTATGTCCTCCTTCAATTCCTCACCTACTTCCTCCGCCTCTTCATCCTCATTGTCTTTCTTCTCTTCATTCTCTTTCTCCTCCTCCTCCTTGTTCTCATTCCTTCTCTTCTTCCTCCTCCACTTCTTCTCCCTCTTCGTTGTTTTGCCCCTCTTCATTCTTTCTCGTTCCTTCTCTTCTCCCTCCTCGTTTTTCTTCTCTTCATTCTCTTCCTCTTCCACTTCTACTCCCTCCTCCTCCTTTTCTTCTCTTCGTTCCCATTCTCCTCCTTGTTCTCATTCTTCTCTCCTGTTCCTCCTCCACTTCTTCTCCCTCCTCCTCCTCGTTTTTCTTCTCTTCATTCTCTTCCTCTTCCACTTCTACTCCTTCATTTTCTTCTTTCTCCTACTCCTTGTTCTCGTTCTTCCCTTCCTCTTCCACTTCTACTCCCTCCTCCTCCTTTTCTTCTCTTTGTTCCCATTCTCCTCCTTGTTCTCATTCTTCTCCTTCCTCCTCCACTTCTTCTCCCTCCTCCTCGTTTTTCTTCTCTTCATTCTCTTCCTCTTCCACTTCTACTCCTTCATTTTCTTCTTTCTCCTACTCCTTGTTCTCGTTCTTCCCTTCCTCTTCCACTTCTACTCCTCTTCTTCTCTTCGTTCTCATCCTCCTCTTTGTTCTCATTCTTCTCCCGTTCCTCCTCCACTTCTTTTCCCTCCTCGTTTTTCTTCTCTTCATTCTCTTCCACTTCTACTCCTTCATGTTCTTCTTCATTCTCCTTGTTCTCGTTCTTCTCTTCCTCCTCTTCTTCTCCCTCCTCCTCCTCGTTTTTCTTCACTTCATTCTCTTCTTCCACTTCTACTCCCTCCTCCTCCTTTTCTTCTCTTCGTTCTCATCCTCCTCTTTGTTCTCATTCTTCTCTCCTGTTCCTCCTCCACTTCTTTTCCCTCCTCGTTTTTCTTCTCTTCATTCTCTTCCTCTTCCACTTCTACTCCTTCATTTTCTTCTTCATTCTCCTTGTTCTCGTTCTTCTCTTCCTCCTCTTCTCCCTCCTCCTCGTTTTTCTTCACTTCATTCTCTTCTTCCACTTCTACTCCCTCCTCCTCCTTTTCTTCTCTTCGTTCTCATTCTCCTCCTTGTTCTCGTTCTTCTCTTCCTCCTCCACTTCTTCTCCCTCCTCGTTTTTCTTCTCTTCATTCTCTTCCTCCTCCACTTCTAGTCCCTCCTCCTTTTCTTCTCTTCGTTCTCCTACTCCTTGTTCTCGTTCTTCTCTTCCTCCTCCACTTCTTCTCGTTTTTCTTCTCTTCATTCTCTTCCTCCTCCACTTCTAGTCCCTCCTCGTTTTCTTCTCTTCGTTCTCCTACTCCTTGTTCTCGTTCTTCTCTTCCTCCTCCACTTCTTCTCCCTCCTCGTTTTTCTTCTCTTCATTCTCTTCTTCCTCCACTTCTAGTCCCTCCTCGTTTTCTTCTCTTCATTCTCCTACTCCTTGTTCTCATTCTTCTCTTCCTCCTCCACTTCTTCTCCCTCCTCCTCCGCTGAAATCATATTTTCATTGTAAAACGTGTTCTTATTCGTAATGAGCCACTTTCAATATGAAACATGTTCTTACTGGTTTGGCTCTTTTTAATATCCTATGTTTTGTGTTCCGGCACTTTCTCCTCCTCAATGCCTTTCTTCTCTTCATTCTCTTTCTCCTCCTCGTTATCGTTCTTCTCCTCCCTCATCCTCCTCTTCCTCGTTGTCTTTCGTCTCTTCGTTCTTTCTCCTCCTCCTTGTTCTCATTCTTCTCCTCTTTCTCCGCCTCCTTCTCTTCACAATTCCTCACAGCCGACTGGAGGGCCCAGGTTTGCCCAGGCCGGTCTTAGAAGGTTGGGCCGGGTGTCCTTTGGGGGCCCACGGGTTCCATTTACATGACGCACCGAAGCGACGTCTGTCCTGCCGGGCCGCAAAGACGCCTTCCTTTCTGATGAAGCCGCCGCCGCACGCCCAGACCTTCTTCTTCGCCTCAGAGGAGAGGAAACAACCCCTGGAAGAGGAAAAGAAGAGGGGTTAGAAGGGGGGAAGCAAGGCTAGGAAGAAGGGGAAAACACCGAGGGCAGCTAATGTCCCCCTACCCAGGCTTTGAAGCAGCCAGTCTTTGAAGCTGCAAGGCCACTGAGTGCTCATCAAGCCGGCCAACAACCCCTGAGGAGAAATCCCAGGCAGGAAGCAGCCAGGCCTTGAAACTGCAAGGCCATTGAGTGCTCATCAAGTCGGCCAACAGCCCCTGAGGAGAAATCCCAGACAGGAAGCAGCCAGGCTTTGAAGCTGCCAGGCCATTGAGTGTTCAAGCCGGCCAACAACCCCTGAGGAGAAATCCCAGGCAGGAAGCAGCCAGGCTTCGAAGCTGCAAGGCCATTGAGTGCTCATCAAGTCGGACAACAACCCCTGAGGAAAAATCCCAGGCAGGAAGCAGCCAGGCTTGAGCTGCAAGGCTAGTGAGTGCTGATCAAGTCTGCCAACAACCCCTGAGGAGAAATCCCAGGCAGGAAGCAGCCAGGCTTTGAAGCTGCAAGGCCACTGAGTGCTCATCAAGCTGGCCAACAACCCCTGAGGAGAAATCCCAGGCAGGAAGCAGCCAGGCTTTGAACCTGCCAGGCCATTGAGTGTTCAAGCCGCCAACAACCCTGAGGAGAAATCCCAGGCAGGAAGCAGCCAGGCTTCAGCTGCAAGGCCATTGAGTGCTCATCAAGTCGGACAACAACCCCTGAGGAAAAATCCCAGGCAGGAAGCAGCCAGGCTTCGAAGCTGCAAGGCCATTGAGTGCTTATCAAGTCTGCCAACAACCCCTGAGGAGAAATCCCAGGCAGGAAGCAGCCAGGCTTTGAAGCTGCAAGGCCACTGAGTGCTCATCAAGCTGGCCAACAACCCCTGAGGAGAAATCCCAGGCAGGAAGCAGCCAGGCTTTGAACCTGCCAGGCCATTGAGTGTTCAAGCCGGCCAACAACCCCTGAGGAGAAATCCCAGGCAGGAAGCAGCCAGGCTTCGAAGCTGCAAGGCCATTGAGTGCTCATCAAGTCGGACAACAACCCCTGAGGAAAAATCCCAGGCAGGAAGCAGCCAGGCTTCGAAGCTGCAAGGCCATTGAGTGCTTATCAAGTCTGCCAACAACCCCTGAGGAGAAATCCCAGGCAGGAAGCAGCAGGCCAGGGCCACTGAGTTTGCTGGCCAACAACCCTGCAAGGCCACATTGAGTGCTCATCAAAGCCAACAACTCCTGAGGAGTAATTCCAGGCCAACAACCCCTGAGGAGAAATCCCAGGCAGGAAGCAGCCAGGCTTTGAAGGCCTGCAAGGCCACTGAGTGCTCATCAAGGCCACTGAGCCAACAACCCCTGAGGAGAAATCCCAGGCAGGAAGCAGCCAGGCTTTGAAGCTGCAAGGCCACTGAGTGCTCATCAAGCCGGCCAACAACCCAGGAGGAGAAATCAAGGCCAGGCAGGAACAACCCAGCCAGCCAGGCTTTGAAGCTGCAAGGCCACTGAGTGCTCATCAAGCCGGCCAACAACCCCTGAGGAGAAATCCCAGGCAGGAAGCAGCCAGGCTTTGAAGCTGCAAGGCCATTGAGTGCTCATCAAGTCGTCCAACAACCCCTAAGGAGAAATCCCAGGCAGGAAGCAGCCAGGCTTTGAAGCTGCAAGGCCACTGAGTGCTCATCAAGCTGGCCAACAACCCCTGAGGAGAAATCCCAGGCAGGAAGCAGCCAGGCTTTGAACCTGCCAGGCCATTGAGTGCTCATCAAGGCGGCCAACAACTCCTGAGGAGTAATTCCAGGAGGAAGCAGCCAGCAGGAAGCTGCAAGCCATTGAGTGATCATCAAGTCGTCCAACAACCCTGAGGAGAGGCAGCAGCCAGGCAAGCTGCAAGGCCACTGAGTGCTCATCAAGCCGGCCAACAACCCCTGAGGAGAAATCCCAGGCAGGAAGCAGCCAGGCTTTGAAGCTGCAAGGCCACTGAGTGCTCATCAAGCCGGCCAACAACCCCTGAGGAGAAATCCCAGGCAGGAAGCAGCCAGGCTTTGTAGCTGAAGGCCATCGAGTGCTCATCAAGTCTGCCAACAACCCCTGAGGAGAAATCCCAGGCAGGAAGCAGCCAGGCTTTGAAGCTGCAAGGCCATTGAGTGTTCATCAAGCTGGCCAACAACCCCTGAGGAGAAATCCCAGGCAGGAAGCAGCCAGGCTTTGAAGCTGCCAGGCCATTGAGTGCTCATCAAGGCGGCCAACAACTCCTGAGGAGTAATTCCAGGCAGGAAGCAGCCAGGCTTTGAAGCTGCAAGGCCATTGAGTGATCATCAAGTCGTCCAACAACCCTGAGGAGAAATCCCAGGCAGGAAGCAGCCAGGCTTTGAAGCTGCCAGGCCATTGAGTGCTCATCAAGCCGGCCAACAACCCCTGAGGAGAAATCCCAGGCAGGAAGCAGCCAGGCTTTGAAGCTGCAAGGCCAGTGAGTGCTCATTAAGTCGTCCAACAACCCCTGAGGAGAAATCCCAGGCAGGAAGCAGCCAGGCTTTGAAGCTGCAAGGCCAGTGAGTGCTCATTAAGTCGTCCAACAACCCCTGAGGAGAAATCCCAGGCAGGAAGCAGCCAGGCTTTGAAGCTGCAAGGCCATTGAGTGCTCATTAAGTCGTCCAACAACCCTGAGGAGTAATTCCAGGCAGGAAGCAGCCCGGGTTTGTAGCTGCAAGGCCATTGAGTGATCATCAAGTCGTCCAACAACCCTGAGGAGAAATCCCAGGCAGGAAGCAGCCAGGCTTTGAAGCTGCCAGGCCATTGAGTGCTCATCAAGGCGGCCAACAACCCCTGAGGAGAAATCCCAGGCAGGAAGCAGCCAGGCTTTGAAGCTGCAAGGCCATTGAGTGCTCATCAAGTCGTCCAACAACCCCTAAGGAGAAATCCCAGGCAGGAAGCAGCCAGGCTTTGAAGCTGCAAGGCCAGTGAGTGCTCATTAAGTCGTCCAACAACCCCTGAGGAGAAATCCCAGGCAGGAAGCAGCCAGGCTTTGAAGCTGCAAGGCCATTGAGTGCTCATCAAGCCGGCCAACAACCCCTGAGGAGAAATCCCAGGCAGGAAGCAGCCAGGCTTTGAAGCTGCAAGGCCATTGAGTGTTCAAGCCGGCCAACAACCCCTGAGGAGAAATCCCAGGCAGGAAGCAGCCAGGCTTTGAAGCTGCAAGGCCACTGAGTGCTCATCAAGGCGGCCAACAACCCCTGAGGAGAAATCCCAGGCAGGAAGCAGCCAGGCTTTGAAGCTGCAAGGCCATTGAGTGTTCAAGCCGGCCAACAACCCCTGAGGAGAAGTGCCAGGAGGGAATGCTGCTGGGAGAGGCCTGGGCCCACTGGGGCCTTCTCTTCAGGGCTTTCGGACTCCAACTCCCAGAATTCCTCACAGCCTCAGGCCCTGCAAGGGAATTCTGGGAGTTGGAGTCCAAAAGCCCTGAAGAGAAGGCCCGAGCCGAGCCTCGTTCCGGCCTGGTGGGGATTTCCTGAGGGGAACTCCATCTCCCAGGCTTGCGGCCTACCTGCCCGGGGCCTCTCCTGCACAGCGAGCCCGTCTGGCTAGGCCGCGGCCTCCTCCCGCCTTCGCCGCCTCGACCTTCTCCTTCCTTTTCCGGCTTTGAAATCGCCCGCCACCGCCACGCAGGAAGTGACGTCACCACAAGGCAAGAGGAGAAGGAAAACAATAAAACAGCCGGCGCCATTTTAGGAGAGGCAACACTAAATCCCGCGAGAAGCCTTAACATCTCGGGAGAATTGACTCCCACTTGGCTTTTCTCCATTTTAGCTACTGAGAAAAAAAAACAACCGGCGCCATTTTAGGAGAGGCAACACTAAATCCCGCGTGACGTCTTAACCTCTCGCGAGAATTGACTCCCACTTGGCTTTTCCCCTTTTTAGCTACTGAGAGAAAAAAACCCAACCGGCGCCATTTTAAGAGAGAAGCCTTAACAAAATTGACTTCCACTTGGCTTTTCCTTTTTAGCTGCGAGAAGCCTTAACATCTCGCGAGAATTGACTCCCACTTGGCTTTTTTTTCCATTTTAGCTACTGAGAGAAAACAGAGCAATTGTTACTGATATTATAGGATTGTTAGCCTTATATATTGTTATATTACTTTATTATTACTCCTCCTCCTTGTGGCTCCATTACATAAATTACATTAATTATTGCTAAATAAATTTATTAGAAAATATTTTAATAATTTTAATAATATATGAATTATTTATTTCAATCATTTAAATAATTATTGTTATTATATTATTATTATAGTAATGTAGTAATTATATAATTGTCGGCCTGAAGGAAAGTAATGAAGAACACCATCAATCAGCCTAGACAAATCTGTGCTTAAGTCCGTTCAGCCTGAAGGAAACGGAAGTCCTCTACCAGCCCGCACCACAGGAAGAACACCACCATCCCCACGTCAGCATAGGTAAATCTGTGCTTAAGTCCGTTCAGCCTGAAGGAAACGGAAGTCCTCTACCAGCCCGCACCACAGGAAGAACACCATCATCCCCACGTCAGCATAGGTAAATCTGTGCTTAAGTCCGTTCAGCCTGAAGAAAAGGGAAGTCATCTACCAGCCCGCACCACAGGAAGAACACCATCATCCCCACGTCAGCATAGGCACATCTGCGCTTAAGTCCGTTCAGCCTGAAGAAAAGGGAAGTCCTCTACCAGCCCGCACCACAGGAAGAACACCACCATCCCCACATCAGCATAGGCACATCTGTGCTTAAGTCCGTTCAGCAGTTCACCTCTCTGGGAAGCATCATCTCTTCAGACGCCAAGATTGACAAAGAGAGAGATCACAGATTAGCAAAGGCATAGAGTGCATTCGGAAGGCTTCACAAAAGAGTCTGGAGCCACAAGCACCTGAGGCAAAGCACCAAAATCAGTGTGTACAGAGCGATCGTACTGTCTATTCTCCTATGACTCCTCGAACGCTTTCATCAGCGCTGTCTTCGCACAATCCTAAACATACACTGGACCGACTATGTGACGAATGTTGCTGTCGTTGAGCAAGCGGGGGTCACCAGCATTGAGGCCATGCTATTGAGAACACAGCTGCGCTGGGCAGGGCACGAGGTCTCTAGGATGGACCACCGCAGCATTGTGGATGGCGCGTCTCCATGCCTCCCGATGTGAGGCCAGGGTGGACCATTGTTGGTGATCAATCTGGCCGAGCCTGAGATGTTGTTTCAGGGAGTCCTTGTATCTCTTTTTGGGGGCGCCTCTCTTGCGCTGACCTGTGGCGAGCTCATGGTATAGTAGTATCTTTGGGAGGCGGTGGTCCTCCATCCTAGAGACCTTGTGCCCTGTTCTCAATAGCGTGGCCTCAATGCTGGTGATACCTGCTTGCTCAAGGACAGCAACATTCGTCACATAGTCGGTCCAGTGTACATTTAGGATTGTGCGAAGACAGCGCTGATGAAAGCGTTCGAGGAGTCGTAGGTGTTAGCGATAGGTGACCCATGTTCCAGACCCATAGAAGATGATGGACAGTACGATCGCTCTGTACACATTGATGTTGCTTTGCCTCAGGTGCTTGTTGCTCCAGACTCTTTGGTGAAGACTCCCGAATGCACTCTATGCCTTTGCTAATCTGTGATCGATCTCTTTGTCAACCTTGGCGTCTGAAGAGATGATGCCTCCCAGGGAGGTGAACTGCTGAACGGACTTAAGCACAGAGGTGCCTATGCTGACATGGGGATGATGGTGTTCTTCCTGTGGTGCGGGCTGGTAGAGGACTTCCGTTTCCTTCAGGCTGACTTCCAGCCCAAACAGTTCTGCAGCTGTTGCAAAGCAGGATGTGAGGCGCTGCAGGGCTGCTTCTGAATGGGCGACAAGGGCAGCATCGTCGGCAAAAAGCAGCTCACGGACTAGATAGTTGAGAGTCTTAGTGCGAGCCCTCAGGCGGCTAAAGTTGAACAAGCTACCATAGCGTATATATATGCCATCTTCTTCCAGGTCTGCCGTAGCCCTTTGACGCTCTTTGTCAGACCCTTCGATTGTGACCTGTCTGGCACGGGAGGCCCTACCGACGGCTATTATGCCACCGCCAGCATAGCTCACAACTTCATTAGGGCACGCAAGCCTCTCCCCCACTGCAAGGGGGCGGCAATGGAGAGGACACACATATACACATGTGTATATATATGTGTATATATAGCGTGCGTATGTGCATATATACAAGCAAACATATATACACAAATGCATTATATATATACGGTATATATAAACACATGTGTATATAGGTGTATGTGCATATATACACACATATATATACTGTACATAAATGCATTATTACTAATATTTTTATTATTTTTATTATATATACTCTGCTGAGACTCAAAGCAACTTAACATTAAAATCCTTAGCAAACAATTTAAAATATACAAATATGCAAACATTAAAACTGGATTAAATATATATACACATACACACACACACACACACACATATATATATATATAAATATATATACACTATGCCTTTCAAGGCAGCGCTCTTGACCTGAGATTGCTTTGTTTGCATTTGTGTTTCCAAATTGCCCTTATAGGCCTCATACACCTTGCATTAAATAGGAATGTATTGCATGTAAGTACAGTGAGTGGAGAAATACACTTCTAATGTACATGTGTTCACAAAACAAAGGGTTAAGAAAGTAGAGATGTAATCCTAGAGGGGCAATGGAGTCATTCCCTGTGATCCCAGGAGGGAAGAACTTGTATCCTCTTGGCCATGTGCTTACTACTCTCGGCCATCTTTGGTAGCTTTGCCACGATCTGTAGTCCATCGCCATCCTCGTCGTGTTCGTATCTCTGATAGCAGGCCTGTAAACAGTTGTACGTAGCACCGACTGAAAAAAATCAAC
This sequence comes from Anolis apletophallus, assembly GCA_030556195.1. NCBI lineage: Eukaryota > Metazoa > Chordata > Lepidosauria > Squamata > Anolidae > Anolis > Anolis apletophallus. The sequence goes on from JARBWK010000022.1 coordinate 2,384,046, forward strand.
CTCCAAAGGAGTTTGGATGAACGCCGGAGCTCAAGTGTGCGCATTCAAGGCGGTGAACTGCTATAAAAGGCCAGAAGCTGTGATAATAAATCTCTGCTAACTGGGACCAAGACTCTGCATAGTTTGGGGGAACTAACTCCCAGAGGCGGCCCAAGGTAATTTTAAATGGTAGGAAAATTATTTTGGCGCCCCCAACCTATCCCTGGGGAGGCTCCGCGTGCTGGAAACTCTGCTTCCACACCGGCTGGTAACTCTGCCTCCGTAACTGCTGGAAACACCACCGAGGCAGAGTTTCCAGCCAGCACGGAGGCAGAGTTTCTAGCATGCGTGAAGGCTCCGCATGCTGGAAACCCCGCCTCTGCGCCGGCTGGTTACTCCGCCTCCATGCCTGCTGGAAACATATGGATAATATAAGTATGCTGAATCAAAGGGAAAATTAAATATACATCAGTAAATGATTCCCATAGATCCTGAAGTTACTCACTCAGAGTTCCAGCATGGTATAAGCTCACGGTGGTGATATTCACCGCGAGGGAAGCCTATTAGGTGAATGTGTGGCGGCGAATCCAAGCCGCAAGTAGCTGCGTTAAGCATAGAAATTCCTACGTTTGGGCGAAGCGGGCCGAGTCGCTGGTGCTGGCAGCGGAGGAAGGGGCTCCTCCAAACCCTTGGCCACGGGCGTGCCCGTCCGTTAGGTGCTGCGCGGGGAGAGAGAGTCTCTCTGTTCCCAGCCAGGCAGGATCTTCCATTTGTGAAGCCCTGATCCATTTCTATTTGGTAACCTCTGCTGCTTAATTTAAACCTTAAAGGAAAATGCTCGCCTCTTTATGTATTATCTGTGGAACTCTCCGCTGCAAGATGCATGCTTAATATTCAAAACAGCCCAGAGAAAGCGTCTACGGACACGAAACGGTGAAACCACTAGGCGCCCCTTCAGAACAGCCGTTGGCGAGGCTTCCGCGCATCGCGTGAAGCCTCTTTGCCCTTCTTGCGCCACTATTTGCAGTCATCTTCCGATCTTCATTTGAAGTGACGGTGGGCCATCCTCTTGCCCCCCTCTTCCACTGCTGATTGCGACGATTAGGTTTTTTACGACCCACATTGAGGCTCCTTTACGGGAGGCATCTTCCCCCTCCCTTTACAGCTACTCGCGAGCCGAGCGCCGTGACTTGGGAACGGAGAGACTCCCTCTCCCCGCGCAGCACCTAACGGAGGGGCACGCCCGCTTCGCCCAAACGTAGGAATTTCTAGAGGCTGAGTTTCCAGCCAGAATGGAGATGGAGTTTCTAGCATGCGTGGAGGCTCCGCATGCTGGAAACCCCGCCTCTGCGCCGGCTGGTTACTCTGCCTCTGCGCCAGCTGGTTACTCCTCCTCCACGCCTGCCGGAAACACAGCAGACGCGGAGGCCGAGTTTCCAGCCAGTGGAGATGGAGTTTCTAGCATGCGTGGAGGCTCCGCATGCTGGAAACCCCGCCTCTGCGCCGGCTGGTTACTCTGCCTCTGCGCCAGCTGGTTACTCTGCCTCTGCGCCAGCTGGTTACTCTGCCTCTGCGCCGGCTGGTTACTCCGCCTCCACGCCTGCTGGAAACACAGCAGATGTGGAGGCGGAGTTTCCCGCCGGTGGCGGTGCGCCCCTGTGGATCTGGCGCTCTCTGCGGGCGCCTACTCTGCCGAGTGCATTGATCCGCCCCTGCTAACTCCTTGTCTACGAGACAGTCCGTCCCATTGCGCAGGTGGCCGTGATTGGACGGAATTCATCTGCCTACCTAGCGGGGGCGTTGTGTATTTTACTCTCCCCTCTTCTCTTTTCTACCCGCAGTCTCTTCGTCCGGCCGGAATCGGAGGTGCCGCATTGTTTGTCGCATTGGTTCCGTCCGCTTTCCTTCCCTTACCAGAAAAAGAGAAAAGAAAACAAAAACAAAAACCGGTGGAAGGGAAGAAAGAGAAGTTATATACAAAAAAAACCCAAAAAAAACCTTCTCGGCGGCATCTACGTTGCTAAAGCTTGAGCGAACGGTGCACAACGATCCGGAATATTCCGCAATTCGGAGTTAGTAGCGGCGGCGGAGGAAGAGGCAGAGAAAGAGAGAAAAAAACGAAGGAATGCGGCAAAAGAGAGGTGAAGAAAAGGCGGAAAAGGGAGAGGAGGTTAAACCGGGATGCTGGGATGCAGACGGATTTCGGGTCATGTGATCCCATGCAAAAAGGGTTGCGGAATCGGTTCGGGGAAAAGGGAGAGATATATATTCAAAATAATACGAAAACGGCGCAGTTTGTTGTTTGTACGACGAGACGCAGGCGGGAAGGTTCGGTGAAAGCCGTTTTTAATTCTGCCGTCATTACATTTCAAAAATTAATTTAAAAATATACGGTACGGTTATTATACAAAGGCTCGGGGGGGGGGGGGAACACGAACCCAAAAATAATAAAAGGAAATTGAATGTTAACAAGGAGGAATATATACAGCAAAAGGAAAAATCAAGCAAGCGAGGGCGTTGCGAGGAGCGTCGGCGCTGTGGGATTAATGCGGGATCCCGGGAAGGTGTCGTTCGGTTTTGGAGAGAACGCGACGCCAAACGACAACGCCTCCCGGGGTCACGTTGCTTTGAGCCGCGGCGGCCGAAGCGTCGTCGAACTGGGTTAATTCTGCAGTGCAGGCGCGCCCGAGGAAAAGAGGAATCAGAACGCAGGCGTCTTCGGAGCGTCCAGCAAAGTGAAGCTTCTCCCAATTTACGGCCGGAAGAACGGAAGGGAAGGATGGAGGGGAAAGAGGGGAAGGACGGAGGAACGGGAAGAAGCAAAAGGAGGCGACCGGACCCCGAGAAAACATCACCAACCTTGACGTGAAAAACCTTCGGGGAGGAAGAAGACACCCTTTGCGGCGCCGCCTCGGAAGAAACCTGCAAAGACACCTACACCGTTTAGGCCGCGTCCACACTGTAGAATTAACACAGTTTGATCCCTCTGTAGCGGCGGAACCCCGGGATTTGTCACTTGCCGTCATTGGCAGAGAAGGAATGACTTCGTGGTGCCAATCCGCATTAATTCTACAGTGGAGAATGTGTATGTGTATGTGTGTGTGTATATATATATATATATAAATAATGCATTTGTGTATATGTGTATATAATATATGCACATATACGCACTATATATACACATATATACACATGTGTATATGTGTGTGTATATAATAAATGCATTTATGTGCATATATGTGTATATATATGCACATACACACATATACACATGTGTATATGTATATAATAAATGCATTTGTTTATGTGTGTGTGTGTATATATATGTACATACACGCACTATATATACACATATATGCACATGTGTATATGTGTGTATGTATATAATAAATGCATTTATGTATATAATAAATGCATTTTGTTTATATGTGTATATATATATGCACATACACGCACTATATATACACATATATACACGTGTATGTGTGTGTATATAATAAATGCATTTATGTGCATATATGTGTATACATATGCACATACACATATATACACGTGTATATGTATATAATAAATGAATTTGTTTATATGTGTCTGTGTATATATATATGTACATACATGCACTATATATACACATATATACACGTGTGTATATGTGTGTATGTATATAATAAATGCATTTGTGTATATATGTGTATATATATGCCATACACATATATACACATGTGTATATGTATATAATAAATGTATTTGTGTATATGTGTGTGTATATATGCACATACACACACTATATATATACATATATACACATGTGTATATGTATATAATAAATGCATTTGTTTGTGTGTGTGTATATATGTACATACACGCACTATATATACACATATATACCCATGTGTATATGTATATAATAAATGCATTTGTGTATATGTGTGTGTGTATATATATGCACATACACGCACTATATATACACATATATACACGTGTATATGTATATAATAAATGCATTTATGTGTATATATGTGTATATATATGAACATACATTAATTCTACAGCGTAGACGCCCCATTGGACACACGAGAAGGAAGACAGATTGACACCCTTGTTGAATTCAAAGATACCGGGTCATTGGTGGAATACATTTCATGGTATAGACATAAATATATAGGTATAGATATATATACACATCTACAAACACACGCACCGGTTAAAAGCACAGCAAGTTTGTGAGCGCAGATATCATATACACAAATCACACTCATAAAAAGGATATCACACAATTGAACTAAAGGACGCGTAGTTTCACATCCGTGGCAGAATGGGGTTGGACTGGGTGACCCTCGGAGTCCCCTCCAACTCTTTCATGGTTGCACTAGATTGCCTTTGGAAACTATGATTGTATGACCCTCCTTCTCTGCAGGGCTTCAAATTGAGGCCGAGATGGCCAACTGTCGGAAGGGGTTCGATTGTGTCTTTCTTGAGGCCATGACTAGATGGCCTTTGGGGTTCCCTCCGAACACTAGTGATATATAGACTGCCTGGAAGTGGAGTCTCTCTGGACTGGATGGCCCTTGGGATCCAATTCTAGGATTCTATGGTTCTATTATTATTGTTGTTGTTGTTGGCCATCTGTCAGGAGGATATTATTATTATTATGTAGAGGCAGGATGGCCATCTGTCAGGGGGATATTATTGTTGTTAGGTAGAGGCTGGATGGCCATCTGTAGGAGGATATTATTATTATTATTATTATGTGGAGGCAGGATGGCCATCTGTCAGGGGGATATTATTGTTGTTAGGTAGAGGCTGGATGGCCATCTGTGGGAGGATATTATTATTATTATTATTATGTAGAGGCAGGATGGCCATCTGTCAGGGGGATATTATTGTTGTTAGGTAGAGCTGAATGGCCATCTGTTGGGAGGATATTGTTGTTTTTAGGTTGAGGCTGGATGGCCATCTGTCGGGAGGATATTATTATTATTCTTATGTAGAGGCAGGATGGCCATCTGTCAGGGGGGTATTATTGTTGTTAGGTAAAGCTGGATGGCCATCTGTTGGGAGGATATTGTTGTTGTTAGGTGGAGGCTGGATGGCCTGTCGGGAGGATATTATTATTATTATTATGTAGAGGCAGGATGGCCAGCTGTCAGGGGGTATTGTTGTTAGGTAGAGCTGGATGGCCATCTGTTGGGAGGATATTGTTGTTAGGTGGAGGCTGGATGGCCTGTCGGGAGGATATTATTATTATTATTATTATTATTATTATGTAGAGGCAGGATGGCCATCTGTCAGGGGGGTATTGTTTTTATTAGGTAAAAGCTGGATGGCCATCTGTCGGGAGGATAATATTGTTGTTAGGTAGAGGCTGGATGGCCTTCTGTCGGGAGGATATTATTATTATTGTTATTATGTAGAGGCAGGATGGCCATCTGTCAGGGGGGTATTGTTTTTATTAGGGAGAGGCTGGATGGCCTTCTGTCGGGAGGATAATATTGTTGTTGTTAGGTAGAGGCTGGATGGCCGCCTGTCGGGAGGATATTATTTTTATTATGTAGAGGCAGGATGGCCATCTGTTAGAGGGGTATTGTTATTAGGTAGAGGCTGGATGGCCTTCTGTTGGGAGGATATTATTATTAGTATTATGTAGAGGTAGGATGGCCATCTGTTAGGGGGTATTGTTATTAGGTAGAGGCTAGATGGCAACCTGTTGGGAGGATAATATTGTTGTTGTTAGGTAGAGGCTGGATGGCCTTCTGTTGGGAGGATATTATTATTATTATGTAGAGGCAGGATGGCCATCTGTTAGGGGGGTATTGTTATTAGGTAGAGGCTGGATGGCCTTCTGTTGGGAGGATATTATTATTAGTATTATGTAGAGGTAGGATGGCCATCTGTTAGGGGGTATTGTTATTAGGTAGAGGCTAGATGGCAACCTGTTGGGAGGATAATATTGTTGTTGTTAGGTAGAAGCTGGATGGCCTTCTATTGGGAGGATATTATTATTATTATTATTATGTAGAGGCAGGATGGCCATCTGTTAGGGGGTATTGTTATTAGGTAGAGGCTGGATGGCCTTCTGTTGGGAGGATATTATTATTAGTATTATGTAGAGGTAGGATGGCCATCTGTTAGGGGGTATTGTTATTAGGTAGAGGCTGGATGGCAACCTGTTGGGAGGATAATATTGTTGTTGTTAGGTAGAGGCTGGATGGCCTTCTGTTGGGAGGATATTATTATTATGTAGAGGCAGGATGGCCATCTGTTAGGGGAGTATTGTTATTAGGTAGAGACTGGATGGCCTTCTGTTGGGAGGATATTATTATTATTAATATAATTATTATGTAGAGGCAGGATGGCCATCTGTCAGGGGGGTATTGTTTTTATTAGGTAGAGGATGGATGGCAACCTGTTGGAAGGATAATATTGTTGTTGTTGTTAGTTAGAGGCTGGATGGTCTTCTGTTGGGAGGATATTATTATTATGTAGAGGCAGGATGGCCATCTGTTAGGGGGGTATTGTTATTGGGTAGAGCCTGGATGGCCTTCTGTCGGGAGGATATTATTATTATTATTATGTAGAGGCAGGATGGCCATCTGTTAGGGGGGTATTGTTATTAGGTAGAGGCTGGATGGCCATCTGTCGGGAGGATAATGTTGTTGTTAGGTAGAGGCTGGATGACAATCTGCTAGAAGGATGATGATAATAATAATAATCATCATCATCATTATTATGCAGGGCCTGCATTGCCATCTACTGAAGGGTCGTGCCTTCTTCAAGGGCAGATTGGATGGTCCTTTTCAACCTCTAGTATCCTCTATTATTATTATTATATTTATTTATATACCCCGCTTTATCTCTCCCAAAGGAGACTCAAAGCGATCCTAGTATTCCTGGCCACCTGACAAACCCAAAACCATATTATAACCCATTGCATCTCAATCTATCTCTCTTGACACTTACGCTCCGTTTCGAACTCAGAACGTCTGCGCGTACTGGGCGGCGTAGGCACTGGCGTAGCGCTCGTAGTACTCCGCCACATTGTAAGCGGTGCCAATGCTGTACTGGGAGTACGTAGCTGCGGCTGCAGCTGCGGCTGCATAGCCGGGCTGGCTGTAGGCTTGGCTATACGTTTGGTTGGCTGCTGCGGTTGCCGCAGCAGCCGCCGCCGCCGCCGCAGCTGCCGCATAAGGGTCGGCGTATTGTGCCACAACAGTGGTGGGAGTGGTAGTCCGCCTGCCCATGGGGCTCCGCTCCCGATACGCGGAGGGTGGAGGTGGCAAGGCCCGGTCGTACGCGGCACGGGCTCGGTCATAGAGCTCGTAGGAGTAGCGGTCGCAGTACTCGCGGTCGTACCAGGCCCGGGCGCAGTATGGTGCATACGTGGGCGGGGCGGCGATGCGTCCGCGGGAGAAGTAGTACCCGGCAGGGGTGGCGGGTGTTGCCGCAGCCGCCACGGCAGGCGTTCCCTTGGCGGCCCGCAGGCTGCCGTTGCTCTTGGAAAGGGTGACAAAGATCTTCTGGTCCTCCAGCGGGGTGTCGTTGAGGTGAAGGATGGCGTCCATGGCCTCGCGCTCCTTGGCCATGTGGACGAAGGCGTAGTTCTTGACGATGTCGCACTCCACCACCTTGCCGAAGCGCTCAAAGAGCTGGCGCAGCTGAGCGGTGGTGGCCTTAGCCGAGACATTGCCCACGTAGATCTTGGTTGCGTTACGGATCTTGGAGGTGGCGTACTCCACCGTCAGCGGGGCCCCGTAGAACTCGCTCTTGTGCAGCGCCCCGATGGCCTGGTGCGCCTCCTCCTCCTTCTCCATGTGCACAAAGGCAAAGTTCTTCAGCACGTCGCACTCGTTCACCTGCCCGTACTGCTCAAACAGCTTGCGCAGCTCTTCCGCCATCACCGCCGGCGAGAGGCCGCCCACAAAGATCTTGACCATGGTGCCGCCGAAGGACGGAGGCGCCCGCCCTCCTCCTCCAAGGCCCTTCAAAGGAAGACGGGAAAGGGGTGAGCGGCTCGCAAAAGGGTCTCGATCACACTCTACGGCTCCGAGGAAGGAAACGGCAGAAGCCATGAGCCAGGATGAGCCCCCAAAAGTGAGTCCTAGCTTCTGCCAACCTAGCAGGGGGCTCGGAGCGGCTAACATCAGACATGAGTGATACAATAAATTATTATTGCTTTATTTTATAATAGTATTATATTATAATTACTGTTATTGTTTTATTATTTTATAATAATACTATATACTAGTTGTACCCGGCACGCGTTGCTGTGCCCTATTTAGGAGATGCAAGAAAGTCTGAGTATGTAAGGGTTGGAATTGATGTTACTTATGGTCTTGGTGGGGTCATGGCTGTGTCGTTGTGGGTTGTTCTGGTGAGTGGGATGTTGAAGTCCTGGGGAGTTGTGGGTGTGTGGTGTTGCTGGCGTTCTGCAGAGCTTGTGGATATACAATGTTTTTTGTCTTTCCGTCTGCTGTGTTGATGTAGAGGTTGATGCTTTTGGGTGTTTGTGTGTGTGTTGTGTTGTGTTTGGAGTATAGGAGGAGTTGGTTTTTGTTTGTGGTGGTGGTAGGTGTTGTGTGTGCGGGGTCCCATAAGGTTGGGGGGATGGGTTGTCATAGAAAGTTGTGTTGTGTTGTGTGGGTTGGAATTGCTGGAGTATTGTGCCTGGGACGTGTGTGTATTTGGAGGTGTGTGTGGTGGTGAGTAGTGAGTGCAGTCCTGGGTTTTGTGTTGGGGAAGTTGTCAGGTACTTGTGGGGTGTATTTTGTGTGTGTTGTGGTGACATAGTTGTCTCAGTCTGGGTGTGTGCTGGTTATGATGTGGAGGGAGTGTTGCTTTTGCCAGTTGTGTTTGTTGTGAATTTTGGTTGAGGTGGGTTTTTGTGTTGCAGGAATGTTTGGTTTTTTTGGTGGATTTTGCAAGTTTGTGTTATTCCGGCGGTATGTGTTTGTCAGTGGTGTCTGTGTCCCTGGTGCCCTATTTGTGTTAATGTTATGTCCTCCTGATAGTTGTTATGTCCTCCTGTGTTAGTTGTGGTGTTGAGTGTGTAGTTTGTTGTTGTGAGTGTACAGTGGTAGTGTGGTGTGGATGTACGGTGTGTATGTGGGGTGTGTTAGTTGGTTGTACTGTGTAGGTTTCTGTTTAGCAGTGGTATGTATGTGTTGTGTGTGTTGTGTGTCTGTTGTGTTGTGGGTCTGTAGAGGTAGGCATCGCGAGTTGTGTGGCTATCATGTTGTGGGTGTTGTGTTTGTAAAGTGGAGGATTGGTGGTGTGTGGGTGGGATGGTGCTTGGAGAAGAGTTTGTGGTGTTGAGTGTGTAGTTTGTTGTTGTTTGTGTACAGTGGTAGTGTGGTGTGGATGTACGGTGTGTATGTGGGGTGTGTTAGTTGGTTGTACTGTGTAGGTTTCGGTTTAGCAGTGGTATGTATGCGTTGTGTGTGTTGTGTGTCCGTTGTGTTGTGGGTCTGTAGAGGTAGGCATCGCAAGTTGTGTAGCTGTCATGTTGTGGGTGTGGTGTTTGTAAAGCACAACCTATCAGAGCTACAGTTCCAAACTCCGACTGCCACTAAGAACCTGCCCCCTCCTAGAGCTTGGTCTTGGCAGTTTAACCCACAAACACCTACTGACTAAACTCAAATCACTCGGCATTCTAACTTAGCCTTGGCTGGCTCCGCCCACCGTTACTATGGGAACTCAACCTCCCGGCATTTTGTGTGGACCGATGTCGGCCATTGGGATTCGCTGGCGGCCGCAGAGGACGCTGGGAAATGTAGTTTTTTTCATCGTTGTTTTGGGGACCTTCTAGGTTTTGGGGGGGAAAGTTGTTCGATGACGGGTCTTCCTTTATATATATAGATTGTTATTGTTTATACCCTGCTTTCTCTCCACAAGGCGACTCAAAGTAGCTATATATCCATTATTAATATTAGAATGCATTATTATTATTATTACATTGTTTTATAATATTATTAGATTGGATTGTAATAATTAGTATATTATTTTATAATATTATTATATAATTATTTTATATTATATTATAATTATTGTTATTACATTAGTATTTTATAATATTATTTTATAATATTATATTATTATTGTCTATATCCCGCTTTTTCTCTCCACAAGGAGACTCAAAAGCGCCTATGTATCCATTATTAATATTAGAATGCATTTTTATTATGTAATTATTTTATAATATTGTTATATTATATTATAATTATTATTATTACATTATTATAATTGTTTATACCCTGCTTTTCTGACCACGAGACTCAAACCGGCTGTGTATCTATCATTAATATTAAAATGCATTATTATTGTTGTTGTTGTTGTTTATATTATATTATTATTGTTTATACCCCGCTTTTTCTCTCCACAAGGAGACTCAGAGCGCCTTTGTATCCATTATTAATATTAGAATGCATTTTTATTATGTAATTATTTTACAATATTGTTATATTATATTATAATTATTGTTATTACATTATTATTTTATAATATTATTATATTATATTATTATTGTTTATACCCCGCTTTTTCTCTCCACAAGGAGACTCAAAGCTGCTGTGTATCCATTAATATTAGAATGCACTATTATTATTGTTGTTGTTTTTATTATTATATTATTATTGTTTATATCCCGCTTTTTCTCTCCACAAGGAGACTCAAAGCGCCTGTGTATCCATTATTAATATTAGAATGCACTATTATTATGTGATTATTTTATAATATTGTTATATTCTAATTATTGTTATTACATTATTATTTTATAATATTATTATATTATATAGATTTTTATTATTGTTTATACCCCGCTTTTTCTCTCCACAAGGATACTCAGAGCGCCTTTGTATCCATTATTAATATTAGAATGCACTATTATTATGTAATTATTTTATAATATTTTATATTATATTATAATTATTGTTATTACATTATTTTATAATATTATTATATTATATAGATTTTTATTATTGTTTATACCCCACTTTTTCTCTCCACAAGGAGTCTCAAAGCACCTATGTATCCATTAATATTAGAATGCACTATTATTATGTGATTATTTTATAATATTGTTATATTATAATTATTGTTATTACATTATTATTTTATAATATTATTATATTATATTATTATTGTTTATACCCCACTTTTTCTCTCCACAAGGAGACTCAAAGCGACTATGTATCCATTATTAATATTAGAATACATTATTATTATTGTTGTTGTTGGTTTTTAAAAATTATTATATTATATTATTGTTTATACCCCGCTTTTTCTCTCCACAAGGAGACTCAGAGCGCCTTTGTATCCATTATTAATATTAGAATGCACTATTATTATGTAATTATTTTATAATATTGTTATATTATAATTATTGTTATTGTTATTATTATTTTATAATATTATATATATATTATTATTGTTTATACCCCACTTTTTCTCTCCACAACGAGACTCAAAGCGACTATGTATCCATTATTAATATTAGAATACATTATTATTATTGTTGTTGTTGGTTTTAAAAAATTATTATATTATATTATTGTTTATACCCCGCTTTTTCTCTCCACAAGGAGACTCAGAGCGCCTTTGTATCCATTATTAATATTATAATGCACTATTATTATGTAATTATTTTATAATATTGTTATATATTATAATTATTGTTATTACATTATTATTTTATAATATTATTATATTATATATTTTATTATTGTTTATAGACTTTTTCTCTTCACAAGGAGACTCAAAGCGCCTGTGTATCCAGTATTAATATTAGAATGCATTATTATTATGTGATTATTTTATAATATTGTTATATTATAATTATTGTTATTACATTATTATTTTATAATATTATTATATTATATTATTATTGTTTATACCCCGCTTTTTCTCTCCACAAGGAGACTCAAAGCGCCTTTGTATCCAATATTAATATTAGAATGCATTATTATTATGTGATTATTTTACAATATTGTTATATTGTATTATAATTATTATTATTACATTATTATTTTATAATATTATTTTATTATATTATTATTGTTTATACCCCGCTTTTTCTCTCCACAAGGAGACTCAAAACGGCTGTGTATCCATTATTAATATTAGAATGCATTATCGTTATTGTTATTATTATGTTTTACAATATTATTATATTTTCTATAATAATAATAATATTTATATCCTGGTTTTTCTCTCCTCATGTATGCTTCCATTCTCAAAATCCAAAGCATTCACAGCCTTGTAATAATAATAATAATAATAATAATAATGTATTGCATTGCCCATCATCCACACCTGGATGGGGGGTAGGTAAGCCCCCCGAATCCCTAATACAGGTGGGCCCTTCCACACTACTGTATCAACCCAGCATAGCAAGGCAGCTCACTCACACAAGATCTGCTTTAATCCGGATTATCTGAGTCCACACTGCCATATAACCCAGTTCAATGTGGGGGGGGGGGCTCTGAGAGGTGCACCTTGATTTGCAATGCAATGCAATGCCTTCTAAGGAAGGGGAGAAAGCATTAGATTGCATTGCAAATCAGGAAATTTTTTTTGCAATTTTTGCAAATGGAAGCTTCAGTTGCATCAATTGCAACCCCCCCTTTTTTCCCCATATGCATTGCATTGCAAACCCCATTCCCCAAATTCCCCCCCCCCCCAATTCAATGCACTCACCAATGGATGCTCTTCCTTTCTTTCCTTCTTCTCTCTTCTTTGCAATGCAATGCAATGCAATGGATCCCAATTTGCAATTGATTGCAAGCTCACCCCCCTTATTATTATTATTATTGTTATTATTTTTTCACCCCTCCCTGTCCTTGCTTCCACCGCCTAGGACTGCGCCATGATGCCCTTCCTCTGGATCACGTGAACACAGAGAAAGAGGGGGGGGGGTTCCAAGGGGAGCCAGAGCCTCCTCCTGCTCTGTGTGTGGTCTGCACGCCCAGCACTTCCCCTGCAGCCCCTTGACACGCGTCCTCGGGCGCCCCCAGGGCTCCAATTGCACCTTGCACGTGTGAACGCGCCTTTTCCGTGTTCCCGGGGGCGGGCGCTCCCCAGAGGACGGGGAATCGATTCTGCAAGGCATTCAGTGTTCAGTATTTAAAAAAGGAGGCTTTTCAATGGAGAGAAGACACTTTAGGGGTACTTGTGTGTCTTTATTAGTATTCAGGGCCGGTGGAAGCATTACGCCAACTACGTTAACGGCGTAGGGCGTCGCCACCTGGGAGAGGCGCCACCGTGCGGGCCCCGCCCCGCCGGCTGTGCACTGGCTCCAAAGCGGGAGGCGCACTTTGGTGCCAGTACGTAGGCGCGGCCCCGTCGCCCGTGCACTGGTTCGAAAGCGGGAGGCGCGCTTTGGGGCCAGTACGCAGGCGTGGCCCCGTCGCCCGCGCACTGGTTCGAAAGCGGGAGCCGCGCTTTGGGGCCAGTACGCAGGCGCGGCCCGTCGCCCTGTCGCCCGCGCACTGGCTCCAAAGCGGGGCGCGCTTTGGTGCCAGCACGCGCAGGCGCGCCCCGTCGCCCGCGCACTGGCTCCAAAGCGGGAGGCGCTTTGGTGCCAGCACGCAGGCGCGGCCCCGTCGCCCCGCGCACTGGTTCGAAAGCGGAGGCGCTTTGGGGCCAGTACGCAGGCGCGGCCCCGTCGCCCGCGCACTGGTTCGAAGGCGCGGGAGGCGCGCTTTGGTGCCAATACGCAGGCGCGGCCCGTCGCCCAGCGCACTGGTTTCAAAGCGGGAGGCGCGCTTTGGGCCAGTACGCAGGCGCGGCCCGTCGCCCGCACTGGCTCCAAAGCGGGAGGCGCGCTTTGGTGCCAGTACGCAGGCGCGGCCCCGTCGCCCGCGCACTGGTTCGAAAGCGGGAGGCGCGCTTTGGGGTCAGTACACAGGCGCAGCCCCGTCGCCCGCGCACTGGCTCCAAAGCGGGAGGCGCTTTGGTGCCAGCACGCAGGCGCGGCCCGTCGCCCGCGCACTGGTTCGAAAGCGGGAGGCGCTTTGGGTGCCAGTACGCAGGCGCGGCCCGTCGCCCGCGCACTGGTTCGAAGCCGGGAGGCGCTTTTGGTGCCAGTACGCAGGCGTCGCCCCTGGTTCGCCCGGCACTGGTTCGGTGCCCGGGAGGCGCGCTTTCGCCCGCGCGCACTGGTTCGAGCGGGAGGCGCTTTGGTGCCCGCGCGCCCGTCGCCCGCACTGGTTCAAAGCCGGAGGCGCGCTTTGGCCACACGCAGGCGGCCCGCCGCCAGCGCACTGGTTCAAAGCGGGAGGCGCGCTTTGGTGCCAGTACGCAGGCGCACTTTGGTGGCCCGTCGCCCGCGCACTGGTTCGAAAGCGGGAGGCGCACTTTGGTGCCAGTACGCAGGCGCGCCCGTCGCCCGCGCACTGGTTCAAAAGCGGGAGGCGCTTTGGTGCCAGTACGCAGGCGCGGCCCCGTCGCCAGCGCACTGGGCGGGAGGCGCTTTGGTGCCAATACGCAGGCGCGGCCCCGTCGCCAGCGCACTGGTTCAAAAGCGGGAGGCGCTTTTTGGTGCCAGTACGCAGGCGCGGCCCGTCGCCCGCGCACTGGTTCAGCGGAGGCGCTTTGGTGCCAGTACGCAGGCGCGCCCCGTCGCGCGCACTGGTTCAGCGGAGGCGCTTTGGTGCCAGTACGCAGGCGCGGCCCGTCGCCGCGCACTGGTTCGAAAGCGGGAGGCGCGCTTTGGTGCCAATACGCAGGCGCGGCCCGTCGCCCGCGCACTGGTTCAGCGGGAGGCGCTTTGGTGCCAGTACGCAGCGCGGCCCCGTCGCCGCGCACTGGTTCGAAAGCGGGAGGCGCGCTTTGGTGCCAGTACGCAGGCGCCCCGTCGCCAGCGCACTGGTTCGAAAGCGGAGGCGCTTTGGTGCCAATATCGCAGGCGCGCCCCGTCGCCAGCGCGCACTGGTTCGAAAGCGGAGGCGCGCTTTGGTGCCAGTACGCAGGCGCGGCCCGTCGCCCGCGCACTGGTTCGAAAAGCGGAGGCGCGCTTTGGTGCCAGTACGGACGCGCCGCCCGTCGTCGCCCCGCACTGGTTCGAAATTGGAGCCAGTGCGCGGGCGCGGAGATTTGCGCATGCGCACTGGGCTCCAGAGCGTGACTCGCGCTCTGGAGCCACGGGGGGGGCACAAAATATTTTTGTCGCTTCCCCGGAATAGGTAGGTCCGCCCCTGTTAGTATTAGAATATATTATTAACTAGCATGGGGACCCGCCGTTACCCGGGTCATTTGAGAAGTGCACCAGGATGTAGAGTGGGTCATGGGGGCTCTGTGTGTCAAGTTTGGTCTTGATCCAGCAGTATTGGGAGTTGCAGTGGTATCATGAAATTACTGAAGGTAGTGCAAGTCCCATCATCTGTGGTCCACCCTCCCCCAACCTGCAGCAGGATGTAGAGTGGGTCACGGGGGCTGTGTGTGGCAAGTTTGGTCTGTATTGGTGAACGGATGAGGGTTGCATTGTTTGGAGGTAGTGAGTGAAGGTACTTAAAGTCCCATCATCCGTGGTCCGTCTGACACAAAACTGCACCAGGATGTAGAGTGGGTCATGAGGGCTCTGTGTGCCAGGTTTGGTGTCGATCAGTCATTGGATTCGGTTTGCAGCAGTCTTGGAAAGTGAGGGAAGGTACTGCAAGTCCCATCATCCATGGTCTGCCGTCCTCCAAACTGCACCAGGATGTAGAGTAGGTCATGGGGACTCTGTGTGCCAAGTTTGGTGTTGATCAGTCACTGGATTCGGTTTGCAGCAGTCTTGGAAAGTGAGGGAAGGTACTTCAAGTCCCATCATCCATGGTCTGCCCTACTCTAAACTGCATTAGGATGTAGAGTGGGTCACTGGGGCTCTGTGTGCCAAGTGTGGTTTTCATAGGTGTTTGTTGGGGGCCGCAGGGGTCTGTGGTAGCAGAGGGATGTGAAAGTACTACAAATCCCATCATCCATCCCCCCCCCCCTGAAACCTCACCAGGATGTGAAGGGAGTAATGGGGGTTATGTGTGCCAAGTGTGGTCTCCTCCAGTAATTGCATGAGGGTCATTCAAGCGGAGTTAGGAAGTGAGTAGAGGTACTGCAAGTCCCATCATCCATGGTCTGCCCTCCTCCAAAGTGCACCAGGACGTAGAGTGGGTCATGGGGGATGTGTGTGCCAAGTGTGGTCTGTATTGGTCCTTCGAGGTGGCCACAGTGGTCCGTGGGAACCAAAGTGTAGGAATGTACTACAAATCCCATAATCCGTGGTCTATCTCCCCCGAACCGGACCAGGACGCAAAGGGGGTCAGGGGGGTTATGTGTACCAAGTTTGGTGCAGGTCCATGACCCGCGCTGGTCGCTGTGGCCTGTGAAAGTGGCAGCCAATCAGAACGCCGGCACATACATACAAGCCCACCCACATACATACAAACATTCCGCTTTATTATATATATAGATATAGATATATAGATATGGCTCTCACGGAAATAAATTTCCAAATATTTTGCTTTCATGGCTCTCGAAGTGAAAAGTGGTATTGATGGTATTCGGCTCCTTCCTTGAAGCTCTAATCAGCAGTCCTTTGCTGCCCCCCAGTGGCCACATCTATTTCCCACCTTTAGGCTTTGCTGCCACCTTGTGGCTAGTTGCAAACATTGCACCGCTTTATTATAATTTGGCTGAATGTTGGGTGTGTTCTATTGTTTACAATAATAATAATAATAAAAGAACCAGGAGGTGAGATGCTTTATTTTCTTTTTTGAAAAAAAAACACACACACACAACAACACAATGAAAACACAATGAAAAGAGACCTTGCAAAAGGTGTTGCAATGAAACGGGAAAGGGTTTTCCAAAGAGGGACTCCATTGGGAGACGTAGTGCTGTGCTCACAGCTCAAGGTGCTTCAGGTGCTGCTGGAAAATCTCCTCCGCCCTTTGCAGGTATTCGGCCGTCTTCTTCTTCACTGCCTCCCGACGGGCCTCGTTCGGGTCTCCTGGAAAGCAAGAGTGGGGAAAGTGTACCTATGTATACTATACATCCCAGGCTGCTGCCTCACATTGGAGGCACCTGTTCTGCTTGCAGAGACCTCAAAATCCCTATTTTCTAGGGAAGGTATTACCCACCCGTCTCCTATATTATTATTATTATTATTATTAACATTATAATATAATATAAATAATTATAGTAATAATAATATAATATACTATTTTATATTGTTTTTAGAGATTACGATCTCTAACAACAACACCCATCCATTTCCTATAATAATAATAATAATATAATATTTCCTAATATAAATAATTATATTAATAGTAATTATAATAATATACTATTATTTTATATTGTTGTTGTCGTACCGCTTTTCCTCTCCACAAAGAGATTACGATCTCTAACAACACCCATCCATTTCCTATAATAATAATATAATATAATAATATTTCCTAATATAAATAATTATATTGATAGTAATAATAATATAATATACTATTATTTTATATTGTTGTCGTCGTACACTGCTTTTCCTCTCCACAAAGAGATTACGATCTCTAACAACAACACCCATCCATTTCCTATAATAATAATATAATAATATTTCCTAATATAAATAATTATATTAATAGTAATAATAATATAATATACTATTATTTTATATTGTTGTTGTTGTCGTACACTGCTTTTCCTCTCCACGAAGAGATTACGATCTCTTAACAGCAACAACACCCATCCATTTCCTATAATAATAATATAATAATACCCCCCCATGTAAAGTTTTTGCACATGCCCAGAAGCTGCTGCAGGTGCTGAAGCCTGTTAAGCCTACGGCTTCAGTGCCTGCAGCAGCTTCTGGGCATGTGCGAAGGTTTTCGCGCATGCGCAGTGGTTCCGGAGCTCAAGTTGAGCTCCAGAGCCATTGCGCATGCGCAAAAAACTTCGCACATGCCCAGAAGCTGCTGCAGGCGCCGCAGAGGTTTTCGCACATGCCCAGCGGCGGCGTGGGTAGCGCGGCCGCGGCAGCGCCCCCAACCAAGATGGCGTCTTACGCGGCCGCGTAGTTCGCGTACATGTAAGACCGCCCCTGGGGAGGAGGAGGAGGAAGGGCTGGGCGGTGGCGAAGAAGAAGAAGGGGCCGGGGCGCTGCCTCCTTCAGCCGTTTCCCCAGCCAGCCTCCAATCGAGGGAGGGCCGGGAACGGAAGCGGAAGTGAGGAGCGCAGTCCGAGGCAGGCCCACCGGCTTCTTCTTTCGATCCGCAGGAAAGAAGGAATGCAGGCAGGCAGCCGCGGACCGAGTGAGTGCCTTCCCTTCTGGTGTGGAAAGGGAGAGAGCCATCCAGGACGGGAGCCACCTGGGGGTTCTGTGTGGGAAGTTTGGCCCAGTTCTATCATTGGTGGGGTTCAGAATGCTCTTCTATAAATCCCAGCAACTACAACTCCCAAATGGCAAAGTCTATTTCCCCTGAACTCCACCTGCGTTCATATTTGGGCATATTGAGTATTCATTTCAAGTGTGGTCCAGATCCATCGTTATTTGAGTCCACAGTGCTCTCTGGGTGTAGGTGAACTACAACTTCCAAACTCAAGGTCAATTCCCAAGCAAACCCTTCCAGTACTTTCTGTTGGTAATGAGAGTTCAAAATGTCAATTCAATCGTTGCAAGAGTTCGGGATGCTCTTTGATTGTGTGTGAACTATAAATCCCAGAAACTGTAACTCCCAAATGTTAAGATCTATTTTCCCCCAAACTCCATCTGTGTTCACATTTGGGCATATTTAGTATTCATGCCAAGTTTGGTCCTGATCCAACATGGTTTGAGTCCACACTGCTCTCTGGGGTATAGGTGAACTACAACTTCCAAACTCAAGGTCAATTCCGAAGCCAACCCGTTCAGTACCTTCTGTTGGTAATGAGAGTTCAATATGCCAATTTTGCTTCAATTTCATTCTTGCAAGAGTTCCGGATGCTCTTTGATAGTGTGTGAACTATAAATCCCAGAAACTGTAACTCCCAAATGTTAAGGTCTATTTCCCCCCAAACTCCATCTGTGTTCACATTTGGGCATATTGAGTATTCATGCCAAGTTTGGTCCTGATCCAACATTTTTTCAGTCCTGGATATAGGTGAACTACAACTCCCATACTCAAGGTCAATGCCCACCAAACTCTTATAGCATTTTCTCTTGGTGATGGGAGTTCTGTGTGGGAAGTTTGTGTCTTTCCGCCATTCCTGCCAGGATATCTATGTTGTGTTCATCGAAACAGGCCCAGGTTTCACACTGAGTGTATAAATACATTTAAGAACATATTAACTATATGTATGACTGTGTTAGAGTGTCGTTTTGTGTCGTTTTGGTTGGTGGTGTGCCCCAGGTCATGCTTCCAAAAGCCTGCAGAGGTTCCTGGTTTTCCCAACGGCGTTTACCTTGCATCCCCTGGAGCAGCAGGTCCACTCCGCTGCGGTACCCACGAAAGGCCTCCTGGTAGTCGTGGGCCACTTCGCTCTCTGAGGCCCGTCGGATGCGTTCAATGGCCAGGGACAAGTAGCCGCCGGCCTCTCCGTCGTCGGCCTGCATGGCGATCCGTGTCGGACTGCAGTCCGAAGCGTCAAGGGCCGCCAGCTCTTCCCTGTGAGACACAGTCGCAGCTTCGGAGTCTGAAAAAAAAATGGGAAAGGAGCCAAGAAAATATACGCCTGACTCCCTCTATATGACAGGACCTATGAGAGCCACGTTGGAGGTGTGGAGAAAGTGGCAAGGGAGGATGGCACCGGGAGTCTCGAAGGTAGCCTCGTTAGAGGTAATGAACCCTAAAAGGGAGGAAAATATAAGTAGAGTAATAAGGGAATTGAGAGGGAAGGGGGTCACAAGATTGGAGCAATTAGTGGATGAAGGGGGCAGAATTAGGAGAGACAGATTAGAGAACTGGTTGGGACAAAGGTGGTGGTTGCAAATCTGGGCAGTATGTGAATTTCTTATGCAGAGGGAGGTTAGAGAGGCAATGCAAAGAGAGGACACCGCCTTTGAAAAGTTGGTCAGGGAAAGGAAGGAAGGGAAAAGGGCTCAGGTGGGAAAGATATATAAGCTGTTAGTAGTGTCAGGGGAAAGCCCGGTACAAGAATTAACCAAAATGCGGGAGAGGGAAATACAAGTATCAGAATTAGAGATGGAAAGGATAATGGGAAATATTGCAAAGATGAAAAACACAAGAGTGAGGGAAATGAGAAGGAAACTCCTGCATAGGTGGTATCGGACGCCGGCCCAACTGGCACACTTCTTTCAGAATGTGAGCAGCCGATGTTGGCATGGGTGCCAAGTGAAAGGGGTATATATTTTATTTTATTTATTTATTTATTTATTATTCGGGTTTCTATGCCGCCGACTCCCTGAGGCTCGCGGCGGCTCACAGGAACCGAAGGTACAACTACACACAAGCAATGCGATAAAACCTCTAAGACAATTAAACAGTTAAAACAGCACAATACACAACCCCAGGTACAGTTCAGAAATTAGATAGCGTGACACCCCAGGACAGCGGCTAAAGCGGAACATGGGCAGGACCTACTCACCGAAGGCCTGCTTAAACAAATAAGTTTTGCAGGCGCGTCTAAACGGGAGCAGGTCCTTTATAGCCCGCGTTCCAGCCGGGAGGGCGTTCCACAGCGTAGGAGCTATAACGGAGAACGCCCTCCGGCGAGTAGATGTCAGTTTAGCCGATTTCGCCGAGGGTATCTCTAACAAATTAGCATCCTCGGAGCGTAGTGATCTCGGGGACAGTGTGGGGTGAGTCGGTCCCTCAAGTACGCTGGCCCCAGGCCGTGCAAGGCCTTAAAGGTAAGAACCAACACCTTGAAGGAGATCCGGTGCTCGATTGGGAGCCAGTGCAGATCCTGCAAGACAGGTGTGACGTGGCGGCCTGCTGGGGTTCCAGACAGGAGCCGGGCGGCAGTGTTCTGCACCAGCTTGAGCTTCCGGGTCGCCCGACAAAGGAAGGCCAACGTAAAGCGCGTTACAGTAATCCAGCCTTGAGATGACCGTAGCTTGGATCACCGTGGCCAGGTCGTTCCGGGAGAGATAGGGGGCCAGCCTCCGAGCCTGTCGCAGATGAAAAATGCAACCTTGCTGACCGCGGAGACCTGGGCCTCCATGGTCAGCTGGGAGTCCAGATGGACCCCCAGGCTCTTAACGGAAGGCGATGGGCATAGCGCCACACCGTCCAGGGTCGGAAGCTGGACATCTACACCACCCGAGCGGCCCGACCACAAGATCTCCGTCTTCCGGATTCACCCTCAACCTACTGGCACGCAGCCATCCAGTAACGGCCTCGAGGCAGTGTTGGAAATTATCGGGGATGTCCTCCATCCTCAGAATGAGCTGGGTGTCGTCAGCGTACTGGTGGAACTCCAGCCCATAACTCCGCACCAGCTGTGCAAGCGGCTGCATGTAGATGTTGAATAACAGAGGGGAGAGAATGGCCCCTTGCGGAACTCCACACACTAATGAGGAGCCCTCGGAGACCACCTCGCCCCTCCTCACACGCTGAGACCGCTGGTGGAGGAAGGAGGTCAGCCATTTAAGGGCTGTCCCCCTCACTCCAGCCACGGCCAGGCGGTGGATCAAAAGATTGTGGTCGACCGTGCCAAACGCTGCCGTGAGGTCCAATAACACGAGCAGTGCAGACCCGCCTTGGTCGAGCTGGCAGCGGAGTTGGTCTGTGATGGAGACCAGAACCGTCTCCGTCCCGTGCCCGAACGGAAGCCGGACTGGAAGGGGTCTAGCCATGTTGCATCATCTAAGAAGGACTGCAACTGCTCCATTACTGCCCTCTCAACTACCTTGCCCAGGTACGAGAGGTTCGACACTGGTCGGTAGTTGGAGGGAACCGCAGGATCTAGTGACGGTTTCTTCAGTAATGGAGCTACCACCGCCTCTTTAAAGCCCTCTGGGAAGACTCCTTGCTCAAGGGAGCTGTTTACGATGTTCAACATGATTTGCACCTGATTTGGGAATGTGTAGTAGTCCAGAAATTCTGGAAAGAGGTACAAGGGGAGATCAATAGGGCATTGAATATAAATTGGGTAATTACGAAGGAGATCGCGATACTGGTGAAAAGGAGTGACCTGGGCGAATATGGGGGAATTAAGGAAGCCATGATTGATAGCGCACAGTCTGTTATAGTCCTAGGCTGGAAAGATTCTTCCAAATGGACAATCAAGAATTGGCTGCGATATCTGGTAGAACACATCCAATTTGAAATTATGGAGATTAGGGTTAATGAGTTGGATGAGAATAAATGGCAGAAGCTGTTGGGGCGATGGGACCGGGTAAGGAAATATATAGTTGGGAGAACCCGAGATCAAGATATGAGCAAAAAGTTGGATCTACTGTTTAACGTGTAATGTAAGCTGTCCAAAATGCTTGAAGGAGGAGAAGAAGAATAGTGATGAAACCCTCAAAGGGGTCGAGGGGTGTGGATGGTTGTGAGGGTGGAGGAGACACTTTCACAGGGCACCTTGTTTTGTTATGTTCGTTGTATGGTTGTTTCATTTTATATGTTTAAAAAACTAAAAAACTAAAAAAGGAAAGGAGCCAAGAAAATAATAATACTACATTAGAGTCTTGCTTATCCGATGTAAACGGGCTGGCAGAATGTCGGAAAAATTGAAATTTATTCTCTACTAGCTTGGGGACCCGGCGGTGCCCGGGTTATTTGAGGAAGGCATTGTGTGCCAAGGTTGGTTCCTATTAGATGTGTATGTGACTTGCAGTGGTCTCAGGAAGTTAGTGAAGGTACTGCAAGTCCCACTGGCCATGGTCCATCCCCCTCCAAACAGCACCAGGATGTAGAGTGGGTCATGGGGGCTGTGTGTGTCACGTTTGGTCTTGATCATTCTCTGGATGAGGGTGGAAGGTCTCAGAAAGTGAGTGAAGGTACTTCAACTCCCATCATCCATGGTCCGTCCCACTCAAAACTGCACCAGGATGTAGAGTGGGTCATGGGTACTCTGTGTGCCAAGTTTGGGCCTGATCTCTGATTTGTAGGGGCTTCAATGTTCTGTGGGGAATGAATTGGGGGAAGGTACTGCAAATCCCATCAGTTGTGAGCCATCCTGATGTAAACCGCAGTAGGTTTGTAAAGTGGGCCGTTGGGCCTCTGTGTGCCAAGTTTGGTCCTGATTTGTAATTGGTGTGGGCCACAGTGCTCTAAGGAAGTGAATTGAAGTACTGCAAGTCCCACCATTCATTGTCCATCCTCCCTCAAACTGCACCAGGGTGTAGAGTGCACCTTGGGGGTCTGTGTGCCAAGTTTGGTCTTGTTCTGTCATTGTTGGGGGCCTAGTCAGGGAAATCAAGTCGAGGAAGCCTTGCTGTCAATTTTGGGCCTGGTCTGTGATTTATAGGGGCTACAGTGTTGTTTGAGAAGTGAATCGGGTGAAGGTACTGCAAATCCCATCATTCGTGGCCCTTCCTGCCCTAAACCACACCAGGTTGTGAAGTGGGCCATTGGTCGCCTGTGTGCCAAGTGTGGTCCTGATCCGTCATTGCTGTGGGCCACAGATGTGGCTCTTTTCATGATTGCACCTGGCTCTCCACAGCAGCCCGGGCCTCGGTTTCCCAGCATGCAGCGGGAGAAGTGACACATTCCCCATTCTCCCCCTTCCTTCCTTCCTTCCTTCCTTCCTTCCTTCCTTCCTTCCTTCCTTCCTTCCTTCCTTCCCTTCTCCCCTTCACCCTTTCCTTCTCCTTCTCTCCTTCCTTTTCCCTCCCTCTCTCCCCTTCCTTCTTTCCTCTATTCTCCCTCTTCCTTCCTTCCTTCCTTCCTTCCTTCCTTCCTTCCTTCCTTCCTTCCTTTCTCCTCTTCACCCTTTCCTTCTCCTTCTCTCCTTCCCTTTCCCTCCCTCTCTCCCCTTCCTTCTTTCCTCTATTCTCCCTCTTCCTTCCTTCCTTCCTTCCTTCCTTCCTTCCTTCCTTCCTTCCTTCCTTCCTCCCCTTCACCCTTTCCTTCTCCTTCTCTCCTTCCTTTTCCCTCCCTCTCTCCCCTTCCTTCTTTCCTCTATTCTCCCTCTTCCTTCCGTCCTTCCTTCCTTCCGTCCTTCCTTCCTTCCGTCCTTCCTTCCTTCCTTCCTCCCCTTCACCCTTTCCTTCTCCTTCTCTCCTTCCTTTTCCTCCCTCTCTCCCCTTCCTTCTTTCCTCTATTCTCCTCCTTCCTTCCTTCCTTCCTTCCTTCCTTCCTTCCTTCCTTCCTCCCCTTCACCCTTTCCTTCTCCTTCTCTCCTTCCTTTTCCCTCCCTCTCTCCCCTTCCTTCTTTCCTCTATTCTCCCTCTTCCTTCCTTCCTTCCTTCCTTCCTTCCTTCCTTCCTTCCTTCCTTCCTTCCTCCCCTTCACCCTTTCCTTCTCCTTCTCTCCTTCCTTTTCCCTCCCTCTCTCCCCTTCCTTCTTTCCTCTATTCTCCCTCTTCCTTCCTTCCTTCCTTCCTTCCTTCCTTCCTTCCTTCCTTCCTTCCTTCTTCTCTTCCTTCCCAGAGTCCTGAGCGTGCCTTTTGCAGAGCCAGGTCTGAAGCGTCCCCTCATTCTGCCAAAGGGGGAATCCTTTCCTCATCGTATGGACGTACAGACTCACATTGAGTTGAATTCAGTCTTAAAATATATTAAATAGATCAGTGTTTCCCAACCTTTTTTGAGCCGTGGCACATTTTTTACATTTGCAAAATCCTGGGGCACACCACCAACCAAAATGACACAAAATGACACTCTAACACAGTAATACATATAGTTAATATGTTTTCAAATGTACTTATACACTCAGTGTGAAACCTGGGCCTGTTTCGATGAACACAACATAGATGTCCTGGCAGGAATGGCAGAAAGACACAAACTTCCCACACAGAACTCCCATAACCAAGAGAAAATGCTATAAGAGTTTGATGGGCATTGACCTTGGGTTTTGGAGTTGTAGTTCACCTATATCCAGAGAGCACTCTGGACTCAAACAATGTTGGATCAGGACCAAACTTGGCATAAATACTCAATAGGCCCAAATGTGAACACAGATGGAGTTTGGGGAAAATAGACCTTGACATTTGGGAGTTGTAGTTCCTGGGATTTATAGTTCCCCTACAATCAAAGAGCATTCTGAACCCCACCAATGATAGAACTGGGCCAAACTTCCCACACAGAACCCCCAGGAGGCAAGAGGAGGCCTCTACTTGGGGAAAGGGAGGCGGGCCTTCCCAATGCGTGGAGAGGGAGAGACCAAGTAGACAACGGGTGGGGAGGGGGGTGGTTGTCATTTTGTGCCTTTATCGAGGTACGTTTCTTAGGGTTTTTATACTTCAACACACTAGACTCTCCCCCCCCCCCCCAAGCTTCCAATTTTACACGGCAGGCCTGAATACTCAATATGCATAAATACTCAATATGCCCAAATGTGAACACAGATGGAGTTTGTGGAAAATAGACCTTAACATTTGGGAGTTACAGTTTTTGGGATTTATAGTTCACACGCAATCAAAGAGCATCCTGAACTCTTGCAACAATGGAATTGAACCAAACTTGGCCTATTGAACTCTTATTACCAACAGAAAGTACTGGAAGGGTTTGCTTGGGAATTGACCTTGAGTTTGGAAGTTGTAGTTCACCTATACCCCAGAGAGCAGTGTGGACTCAAACCATGTTGGATCAGGACCAAACTTGGCATGAATACTCAATATGCCCAAATGTGAACACAGACGGAGTTTGTGGAAAATAGCATGAGAGTGTTCAGGAGGGGAGGGGGGAGGGAGGGAGGCGTGACCCGTGCGGGCGCTACTGCGCAGACTCGCCCCAGAGCAAAGCGAGGCAAAGCGAGCAGAGCGAGGCCGGGAAGAAGGGAGCCCGAGTGGAGAAGGAAAAGTGTTCGGCAGGAGGGGGAAGAAAGGGGATTGGAGGGTCCCATTTCCCACGGCACACCTGAGGATCGCTCACGGCACACTAGTGTGCCACGGCACACTGGTTGGGAAACACTGATCTACCTCAATGTCGTCTGCAAACGTGACGATTGCTGGCTTCCTATTAGGGACGTAGAATGAGGCACGCACCTTGTTTGGAGAAGGGGTCAAAGAGGGCCAGTTCCTGGACCGACAAAGGGCAATGGGGAGGTGAATCCGTACTCGGTGCTCCGTCCTTGTCTTGTTCCTCTTCCCCTCCGTAGGCAAAAAGGGCATCCAAAGCTTCGTCGTCATTGCTTTTCATGGGCAGAGCGGGACTCCTTGCACCGGGACCTGCAAAACAAATGATATATTTATTTATTATTATTATTATTTATTTATTATTATTATTTATTATTATTTATTTACTTTATATATTTACTAGCTTGGGGACCCGGTGGGGCCCGGGTTTTTTGAGAAACGTAGTAGTTGGTCTTTAGCAGTTATTTCTGTGGCTCACAGTGGTGTCAGGAAGTTAGTGAAGGCACTGCGAGTCCCATCGTCCATGGTCTAACCTCCTCCAAACAGCACCAGGACGTAGAGTGGGTCATGGAGGCTCTGTCTGCCAAGTTTGGCGTTGATCCATCATTAGTGGGCGTTGCAATGGTATCATGAAATTACTGAAAGTACTGCAAGTCCCATCATCTGTGGTCCACGCTCCTCCAAACAGCACCAGCACGTAGAGTGGGTCAAGGGGGCTCTGTGTGCCAAGTTTGGCGTTGATCCATCATTATTGGGAGTTGCAGTGGTATCATAAAATTACTGAAAGTACTGCAAGTCCCATCATCTGTGGTCCACCCTCCTCCAAACAGCACCAGGACGTAGAGTGGGTCAAGGGGGCTCTGTGTGCCAAGTTTGGCGTTGATCC
The DNA here is from genome assembly GCA_030556195.1 of Anolis apletophallus. NCBI lineage: Eukaryota > Metazoa > Chordata > Lepidosauria > Squamata > Anolidae > Anolis > Anolis apletophallus. The sequence continues at coordinate 2,410,831 of JARBWK010000022.1, forward strand.
ATCATTATTGGGAGTTGCAGTGGTATCATGAAATTACTGAAAGTACTGCAAGTCCCATCATCTGTGGTCCGCCCTCCTCCAAACAGCACCAGGACGTAGAGTGGGTCATGGAGGCTCTGTCTGCCAAGTTTGGCCTTGATCTATCATTATTGGGAGTTGCAATGGTATCATAAAATTACTGAAAGTACTGCAAGTCCCATCATCTGTGGTCCACCCTCCTCCAAACAGCACCAGCCCGTAGAGTGGGTCATGGAGGCTCTGTGTGCCAAGTTTGGCGTTGATCCATCATTATTGGGAGTTGCAGTGGTATCATGAAATTACTGAAAGTACTGCAAGTCCCATCATCTGTGGTCCGCCCTCCTCCAAACAGCACCAGGACGTAGAGTGGGTCAAGGGGGCTCTGTGTGCCAAGTTTGGCGTTGATCCATCATTATTGGGAGTTGCAGTGGTATCATAAAATTACTGAAAGTACTGCAAGTCCCATCATCTGTGGTCCGCCCTCCTCCAAACAGCACCAGGACGTAGAGTGGGTCAAGGGGGCTCTGTGTGCCAAGTTTGGCGTTGATCCATCATTATTGGGAGTTGCAGTGGTATCATGAAATTACTGAAAGTACTGCAAGTCCCATCATCTGTGGTCCACCCTCCTCCAAACAGCACCAGGACGTAGAGTGGGTCAAGGGGGCTCTGTGTGCCAAGTTTGGCGTTGATCCATCATTATTGGGAGTTGCAGTGGTATCATAAAATTACTGAAAGTACTGCAAGTCCCATCATCTGTGGTCCGCCTCCTCCAAACAGCACCAGGACGTAGAGTGGGTCAAGGGGCTCTGTGTGCCAAGTTTGGCGTTGATCATCATTATTGGGAGTTGCAGTGGTATCATGAAATTACTGAAAGTACTGCAAGTCCCATCATCTGTGGTCCGCCCTCCTCCAAACAGCACCAGGACGTAGAGAGTGGGTCATGGGGCTCTGTGTGCCAAGTTTGGCCTTGATCCATCATTATTGGGAGTTGCAATGGTATCATAAAATTACTGAAAGTACTGCAAGTCCCATCATCTGTGGTCCGCCCTCCTCCAAACAGCACCAGGGCGTAGAGTGGGTCATGGTACTGGCTCTGTGTGCCAAGTTTGGCGTTGATTGATCCATCATTATTGGGAGTTGCAGTGGTATCATAAAATTACTGAAAGTACTGCAAGTCCCATCATCTGTGGTCCAAACAGCACCCTCCTCCAAACAGCACCAGGATGTAGAGTGGGTCATGGGGGCTCTGTCTGCCAAGTTTGGCCTTGATCTATCATTATTGGGAGTTGCAATGGTATCATAATATTACTGAAAGTACTGCAAGTCCCATCATCTGTGGTCCGCCCTCCTCCAAACAGCACCAGGACGTAGAGTGGGTCATGGAGGCTCTGTGTGCCAAGTTTGGCGTTGACCCATCATTAGTGGGAGTTGCAGTGGTATCATAAAATTACTGAAAGTACTGCAAGTCCCATCATCTGTGGTCCGCCCTCCTCCAAACAGCACCAGGACGTAGAGTGGGTCATGGAGGCTCTGTGTGCCAAGTTTGGCGTTGATCCATCATTATTGGGAGTTGCAGTGGTATCATAAAATTACTGAAAGTACTGCAAGTCCCATCATCTGGTGAATGTCCTCCTCACAACTGCACCAGGATGTAGAGTGGGTCAAGGGGGCTCTGTCTGCCAAGTTTGGCGTTGATCCATCATTATTGGGAGTTGCAGTGGTATCATAAAATTACTGAAAGTACTGCAAGTCCCATCATCTGTGGTCCGCCCTCCGCCAAACAGCACCAGGACATAGAGTGGGTCATGGGGCTCTGTGTGCCAAGTTTGGCGTTGACCCATCATTAGTGGGAGTTGCAGTGGTATCATAAAATTACTGAAAGTACTGCAAGTCCCATCATCTGTGGTCCGCCCTCCTCCAAACAGCACCAGGACGTAGAGTGGGTCATGGAGGCTCTGTGTGCCAAGTTTGGCGTTGATCCATCGTTATTGGGAGTTGCAGTGGTATCATAAAATTACTGAAAGTACTGCAAGTCCCATCATCCATGGTCTGCCCCCCCCCCTCCAAACTGCAGTAGGATGTAGAGTGGGTCACTGGGGCTCTCTGTGCCAAATGTGGTCTTCATCTGTGTTTGTTGGGGGTCGCAGTGGTATGTGGGAACAGAGGGGTGTGAAAGTACAACAAATCCCATCATCCATTGTCAGTCCTCCCCCGAGCCTCACCAGGACATGAAGGCAGTAATGGTGGTTATGTGTGCCAAGTTTGGTCTCGATCAGTAATTGGATGAGGGTCGCAGCGGACTTGGAACGTGAGTAGAGGTAGTTCAAGTCCCATCATCCCTGGTCCGCCCTCCTCGAAACTGCACCAGGCCGTAGAGTGGGTCATGGGGGCTGTGTATGCCAAGTGTGGTCTGTATTAGTCCCTTTTGGTGGCCACAGTGCTCTGTGGGAACCAAAGTGTTTGATAGTACTACAAGTCTCATAATCCATGGTCCATGTCCCCCAAGCCGCACCAGGACGTCAAGGGGGTCAGTGGGGTTATGTGTACCAAGTTTGGTGCAGGTCCATCATCCGCGCTGGTCGCTGTGGCCTGTGGAAGTGGCAGCCAATCAGAACCCTGGCACATACATACATACAAACCCACAAACAAACATATAAACATTCTGCTTTATTATATATAGAGATATATGAATTACTATTATTATTATTATTGCCTTCCCAAAAGATGCCGCAAGGAGAGGGCTAAGAATTACCAACAAAGGATTCCCCCAGTCAGCAGCCAGGCAGGCTTTGAGACTACAAGGCCATTCAATGCTAACCAAGCTGGCCAACTGTAACATTCCCACCTGCCTCTAGCGGACAAGAGTTCTTTATCCCTGCTCGGACCCCTGGCCCTTGACCTGTGGGGGTCCCGCAAGCAGGGCCGGTAGAAGCATTACGCCAACTACGCAAGCGCGTAGCCGGCGTAATGGAAGGGCGTCGTCACCCGTTGCAGCGTGGCCTGAGGGGGAGGGAGGGAGAAGAAGGAGGGCAGCAGAGGGAAGGAGGGGGCGGGTGCCTGGCCCGCACATGCGCATTCGGAGCCACAAGGGAAGACAACAACAGCCCAAGCCAGGGGCGGGCAACCTCCGCCCCGCGGGCCGGATGCGGCCCCCTGGCCGGTTCTGTCCGGCCCGGGGAGAAGGGCGTCGGGGGCGGGGCCAACCAAGAAGAAGGGTTGCCGCTGCCGCCATCCTATCGCGGCGGCTTTGGAGTGCCCCAGGGTCTCCGCCTCCTTCTCCTGCCTCCGGCATGGAGAGGCTTCGGATGGCCAGCGTGGGAGGGTCAGTGCTGGCGGCGTGGTGGGGAGGGTCCTTTGGACGACTTCCTGTAGCCCCGGATAAGCTGGCTGAGACATTCTGGGAGCCGTCGGAGTCAGGAAACTACGGTTCCCAGAATGCCTCAGCCAGCTCACCCGGGGCTACAGGAAGTCATCCAAAGGCTCCTCCCCACCCAGGCCCGGATTACCCATAAGGCCACCCTAGGCCATGGCCTCGGGCGGCACTCTTGGGGGGGCAGAAAATCCGGACCCCCCCAAAAAATTTTAAAAATTCAATTTTTTTAAAGGGCACATGCGCGGCCGCCCCCTCCCTTTGCTCCGCCCCTGACTCCGCCCCTCCTCGCCGGCGCGGAGCCAATCCGCCCTCCCTGCTAAAGCCGGCCTGAAAAGGGCGTGACGACGCAAGGGAGGAGGGCCGGCGGCGCGAATTCTCTCCGCCTCCTCCTCCCTGCCTGGCGACGCCAAGCCAGGGAGGCGGAGAGAAGCCGCGCCGCCGCCAATCCTCCCTTGCGTCATCACGCCACGCACGGGAGGAGGGGCGGCGGCGGGACTCCTCTCCGCCTGCTCCCTGGCTTGGCGTTGCCAGGCAGGGAGAAGCCGCGCCGCCGGCCCTCCTCCCTTGCGTCGCGCCAGCCCCGCCGAAAAGGGGTGGGCGGCGCGCAGGACGCGCGGCGGGAGGGTGCCTCTTCCTCCCCCTCACCCCGCCCTCCTTCAATCCGCCGGACTTGACTACGGTACTCGCCTTAGTTACCTCTAGATTGGATTACTGTAATGCACTCTACGTGGGGCTTCCCTTGAAGACGGCCCGGTTTGGGACCCGCCTACCTGCGTGACCGCATCTCCTGCCACCAACCTGCACGAACCCTCCGATCCTCCGGGGAGGCTCTCCTCTCGCCTCTTCCCAAGATTAGTGGGAACGAGGGAGAGAGCCTTCTCTGCTGTGGCCCCCCAACTTTGGAACTCACTACCTGGTGAGATTAGGCAAGCCCCCTCCTTAGCGGACTTTAAGAAAAATCCGAAGACCGGGCTTTTCCGTTGTGGCAGGGTATAAATAAAGATTATTATTGTTGTTGTTATTATTATTATTATTATCACTGCTGTACTGTAAGCAAACTGGTTTGTTTGTTCAATTGGTGTTATTTGGACAGTAGAAAGTAATGTATTCACATCATCATCATCAGTATTATTATTATTATTATTATTATTATTGAAGCCCTCCCAAAAGATGACACAAGAGGTGGGTAAGAATGATTATTATTTATTTTTATTTTACTATTTTTATGATTTTAATATTATTGTTATTTTTATATTATTGTTATTGTTATTATTATCACTCCCAAAAGATGATACAAACTGGTTTGTTTGTTTAATTGGTGTTATTTGGACAGTAGAAAGTAATGTATTCACATTATTATTATTATTGTTATTGTTATTGTTATTGAAGCCCTCCCAAAAGATGACACAAGAAGAGGCGGGTAAGAATGATTATTATTTATTTTTATTTTACTATTTTTATGATTTTAATATTATTGTTATTTTATTATTATTTTTATTGTTATTGTTATTGAAGCCCTCCCAAAAGATGACACAAGAAGAGGCGGGTAAGAATGATTATTATTTATTTTTATTTTACTATTTTTATTTATTTTTTTATTTTATTGTTATTTTGATATTATTATTGTTATTATTGTTATTATTGAAGCCCTCCCAAAAGATGACACAAGAAGAGGCGGGTAAGAATGATTATTATTTATTTTTATTTTACTATTTTTATGATTTTAATATTATTGGTTTTTTTTATTATTTGTATTGTTATTGTTATTGAAGCCCTCCCAAAAGATGACACAAGAAGAGGCGGGTAAGAATGATTATTATTTGTTTTTATTTTACTATTTTTATGATTTTAATATTATTGTTATTTTAATATTATTATTATTATCATTATTGAAGCCCTTCCAAAAGATGACACAAGAAGAGGCGGGTAAGAATGATTATTATTTATTTTTATTTTACTATTTTTATTTATTATTTTTATATTATTGTTATTTTTATATTATTATTGTTATTATTGTTATTATTGAAGCCCTCCCAAAAGATGACACAAGAAGAGGCGGGTAAGAATGATGATTATTTATTATTTATTTTACTATTTTTATTTATTATTTTAATATTATTGTTATTTTATATTATTATTATTATTATTATTATTGAAGCCCTCCCAAAAGATGACACAAGAAGAGGCGGGTAAGACTAGATTCCCTTTGGGTTCCCTTCCATATTATTGTTATCATTATTAAAAGCCGTACCTTGGTCATCTGTTTCGGGCGTTTGGCTCCGCTCCGGATTTCTATCCAGAAACTCCGCTTCGGGGACCGACCGCAAGGCATCTTCTCCTGCTTCTATGGCTTCGGGAGGCGCAGGAATGAGGGGCGGCGGAAGAGGCGGCAGGTTGAAGCTTTCGGGGGGCTTCCTCCCTTCCCCTCCCTGCAAGAAAAACAGCTATCATTATGTTATAATGCCCCCCTCCCCTGGCGCAGCGGATTAAACTGCTGAGCTGCTGGACTTGCTGACCAAAATGTCAGTGGTTCTATTATGTCTATACGTCCCCCTGGTGGCGCAGCAGATTAAACTGCTGAGCTGCCGACTTGCTGACCGAAAGGCCAGCGGTTCTATTATGTCTATAAGGCCCCCTGGTGGTGCAGCAGATTAAACTGCTGAGCTGCTGAACTTGCTGACCGAAAGATCAGCGGTTCTATTATGTCTATTAAGGCCCCCTGGTGGCACGGCGGGTTTGAACTGCTGAGCTACTGAACTTGCTGACCAAAAGATCAGCGGTTCTATTATGTCTATAAGGCCCCCTGGTGGCACGGCGGGTTTGAACTGCTGAGCTGCTGAACTTGCTGACCAAAAGGTCAGCGGTTCTATTATGTCTATAAGGCCCCCTGGTGGCACAGCAGGATTAAACTGCTGAGCTGCTGAACTTGCTGGCCAAAAGGTCGGCGGTTCTATTATGTCTATAAGGCCCCCTGGTGGCACAGCGGGTTTGAACTGCTGAGCTGCTGAACTTGCTGGCCAAAAGGTCATTGGTTCTATTATGTCTATAAGGCCCCCTGGTGGCACAGCGGGTTAAGCTGCTGAGCTGCCAGACTTGCTGACCAAAATGTCAGCGGTTCTATTATGTCTATAAGGCCCCCTGGTGGCACAGTGGGTTGAACTGCTGAGCTGCTGAACTTGCTGACCAAAAGGTCGTCGGTTCTATTATGTCTATAAGGCCCCCTGGTGGCACAGCGGGTTAAACTGCTGAGCTGCTGAACATGCTGACCAAAGGTTAGCGCTTCTATTATGTCTATAAGGCCCCCTGGTGGCACAGCAGGTTAAACTGCTGAGCTGCTGGACTTGCTGACCAAAAGGTCAGCAGTTTGAATCTGGAGTGTGATGTGAGCTCCTGCTGTTAGCCCCAGCTCCTGCCAACCTAGCAGTTCAAAAACATGCAAATGTGAGTAGATCAATAGGTGCTGCTCCAGTGGGAAGGCAACAGCACTCCGTGCAGTCATGCTGGCCACATGACCTTGTCTATGGACAATGCCGGCTCTTTGGCTTAGAAATGGAGATGAGCACCAGACTCGAACACGACTAGACTTGATGTTATTATAATAATAATATAATATGAATAATATAATATAGGTAAATAATAAATACCCGGAAGAACTCCTTGAGTTGCGGGCTGTTGTTCAAAGCCGGGATGTGGACTGTGAAGCGAAGCATGATTTCGGCTGCTTTGCGACGTTCTTCGATCACGTCCGGTTCGAAACGGCCTGCAGACAATAATAATAACAGCAATAGTAATAATATAATATAAATATTATATGATATAATGATATACTATAATAATAATAGCAATGGGAAAATATAATATAAATATAATATTATATAATAATAATATCAATGGTAATAATATAATATAAATATAATATGATATATAATGATATACTATAATAATAATAATAATAATGATAGCAATGGTAAAAAAATAATATAATATAATATGATATAATGATATACAATAATAATAGCAATGGTAATAATATAATATAAATATATGATATAATGATATGATATACTATAATAATAATATTAGCAATGGTAAAATATAATAGAAATATAATATGATATAATGATATACTATAATAATAATAATAGCAATGGTAAAATATAATAGAAATATAATATGATATATAATGATATACTATAATAATAGCAATGGTAATAATATAATATAAATATAATATAATGATATACTATAATAATAGCAATGATAATAATATAATATAAATATAATATGATATAATGATATACAATAATAATAATAGCAATGGTAAAAATATAATATAAATATATGACATAATGATATACAATAATAGTAATAATAGCAATGGTAATAATATAATATAAATATAATATGATATAATGATATACAATAATAATAATAGCAATGGTAATAATATAATATAAATATAAAATGATATAATGATATACAGTAATAATAATAGCAATGATAATAATATAATATAAATATAATATGATATAATGATATACAATAATAATAGCAATGGTAATAATATAATATAAATATAATATAATGATATACTATAATAATAATAATAGCAATGGTAATAATATAATATAAATATAATATAATGATATACTATAATAATAATAATAGCAATGGTAATAATATAATATAAATATAATATGATATAATGATATACTATAATAATAATAATAGCAATGGTAAAATATAATAGAAATATAATATGATATAATGATATACTATAATAATAATAATAGCAATGGTAATAATATAATATAAATATAATATGATATAATGATATACTATAATAATAATAATAGTAATAATAATAATAATATAATGAAAAGCTGACATGATATGAGGATTTAAAGATCGAACTGCAAAGACTCTGGCACAAGCCGGTCAAGGTGGTCTCAGTGGTGATCGGCACACTGGGTGCAGCGTCTCAACACAATCGGCGCGGTCAGCTGCAAAAGGCCACCCTTCTGGGACCTGCACGCATTGTTTGCCGATACATCACACAACACGCTGCCTCGGAGCCTCCTTCTCTGGAGGTTTTTTTTAAACAGGCAGGATGGCCATCCGCCGGGAGGGCTTAGATGGTGCCGCAACTGCTGGGGCTGGGCTATAGATGGCCTCACCGAAGACTTGGGCCCTCGGGAAGGAAGGGAAGTCCTCCATCCGTCGGAAGAGGTTCCGGTGCGTGTAGGCCAGGTCCGAATGCAGCTTCTTGAAGTCGCTGTACCGCTTCCACACCACGATCTATTGGAGAGAAGGCACCGGGGGGACCCCCAAAGGTCATCTAGTCCGGCCCCAAACACCCACCGGCCCCAAAGCACGGGCGGTCTCCTCCCGAAAGCCATACGTACCTCCTTGACATCTTCCGGATTCACTTTCGAGACAAACTGGGAAGCAAAAAAAAGGAATTATTATTATTATTATCATTATTATTATTATTATTATCTACTAGCTTGGGGACCCGGCGGTGCCCGGGTTAATTGAGGAAGGTATTGTGTGCCAAGGTTGGTTCCTATTAGATGTTTATGTGGCTTGCAGTGGTCTCAGGAACTTAGTGAAGGTACTGCGAGTCCCATCGTCCATGGTCCACCCCCCTCCAAACAGTACCAGGGTGTAGAGTGGGTCATGGGGGCTGTGTGTGTCACGTTTGGTCTTGATCAGTCATTGGATGAGGGTGGCAGCAGTCTCAGAAAGTGAGTGAAGGTACTTCAAGTCCCATCATCCATGGTCCCCCGTTCTCCAAACTGCACCAGGATGTAGATTGGGTCCATTTGGTCTTGATCATTCTCTGGCTGAGGGTTGCAGCGGTCTCTGGAAGTGAGTGAAGGTACTTCAAGTCCCATCATCCATGGTCCACCCCCCTCCAAACAGCACCAGGGTGTAGGGGACTCTGTGTGCCAAGTGTGGTCTTGATCAGTCATTGGGTGAGGGTGGCAGCGGTCTCAGAAAGTGAGCGAAGGTACTTCAAGTCCCATCATCCGTGGTCCGTCCCACTCAAAACTGCACCAGGATGTAGAGTGGGTCATGGGTACTCTGTGTGCCAAGTTTGGGCCTGGTCTGTGATTTGTAGGGGCTGCAATGTTCTGTGGGGAATGAATCGGGTGAAGGTACTGCAAATCCCATCATTTGTGGCCCATCCTGCCGTAAACCGCAGCAGGTTTGTAAAGTGGGCCGTTGGGCCTCTGTGTGCCAAGTTTGGGCCTGATTCGTCATTGGTGTGGGCCACAGTGCTCTAAGGAAGTGAATTGAAGTACTGCAAGTCCCATCACCCATGGTCCATCCTCCCTCAAACTGCACCAGGGTGTAGGGTGCACCTGGGGGGGGGGGGTCTGTGTGCCAAGTTTGGTCTTGTTCTGTCATTGTTGGGGGCCTAGTCAGGAAAATCAAGTTAAGGAAGCCTTGCTGTCAATTTTGGGCCTGGTCTGTGATTAAAAGGGGCCACAGTGTTGTTTGGGAAGTGAATGAGGTGAAGGTACTGCAAATCCCATCATTCGTGGCCCCTCCTGCCCTAAACCACACCAGGTTGTGAAGTGGGCCATTGGTCCCCTGTTTGCCAAGTTTGGTCCTGATCCGTCATTGCTGTGGGCCGCAGTGGCTGACTGCCTGAGGCCTTTCCTTTTTCCTCTGAGTCACTTTAAGAATGTTGGAATGTGGTTGGCCAATCGGAGTCCTTTATGCAAATACCATTTCAGTGGCAACCAATCCCCTCTGTCTGGGGCTGTAGAATGTTGGAGTTCTGAGGCTGGCCAATCAGAGCCCTTTATGCAAATAATCCCACAGTTGCAGCCAATTGAAACACTGGCACATATTCCTCCCGTCGCACCACCACACCACCGCCCGCAAACACTGACTTTTATTATATACATAGATAGAAGATAGATAATTATTATTATTATTATTACCATTATTTATATAATTAAACCCATTGCTGAGACTTTGCACATGCTCAGAGGCAATAATAATGATAATGAGAAACCACTTCCTCATTTGGGAAGAGATATTAATAGATATTATTCATAATAATAGATATTATAATAAGAGTTATTATTAATAATAATAATAAAAATAATATATTATTAATAATAATAATTCCCTTAAACAGTAATAATAATAATAATGTGCGTTTCCTTAATCATTTTCTTTGCCCATATCTTTCCTTTATGCAATGGAGGCCTCTGCACATGCTCAGAGGCAATAACAGCAATGATAACAACAATAATAAACAGCTTTGGGTCAACAACAACAACAACAGTAATAATAATAATATGCTTTTCCTTAATCATTCTCTTTGCCCATAGCTTTCCTTTATGCAATGGAGGCCTCTGCACATGCTCAGAGTCAATAACAACAACAATAATAAACAACTTTGGGTCAACAACAAAAACAACAATAATAATAATGTGCTTTTCCTTAATCATTCTCTTTGCCCATATCTTTCCTTTATGCAATGGAGGCCTCTGCACATGCTCAGAGGCAATAACAGCAATGATAACAACAATAATAAACAGCTTTGGGTCAACAACAAAAACAACAACAGTAATAATAATAATGTGCTTTTCCTTAATCATTGTCTTTGCCCATATCTTTCCTTTATGCAATGGAGGCCTCTGCACAGGCTCAGAGTCAATAACAACAACAACAATAATAAACACCTTTGGGTCAACAACAAAAACAACAACAACAATAATAATAATGTGCTTTTCCTTAATCATTCTCTTTGCCCATATCTTTCCTTTATGCAATGGAGGCCTCTGCACATGCTCAGAGGCAATAACAGCAATGATAACAATAATAATAAACAGCTTTGGGTCAACAACAACAACAACAGTAATAATAATGTGCTTTTCCTTAATCATTGTCTTTGCCCATATCTTTCCTTTATGCAATGGAGGCCTCTGCACATGCTCAGAGGCAATAACAGCAATGATAACAACAATAATAAACAGCTTTGGGTCAACAACAACAACAACAGTAATAATAATAATAATAATGTGCTTTTCCTTAATCATTCTCTTTGCCCATATCTTTCCTTTATGCAATGGAGGCCTCTGCACATGCTCAGAGTCAATAACAACAACAATAATAATAAACAGCTTTGGGTCAACAACAAAAATAACAATAATAATAATGTGCTTTTCCTTAATCATTCTCTTTGCCCATATCTTTCCTTTATGCAATGGAGGCCTCTGCACATGCTCAGAGGCAATAACAGCAATGATAACAATAATAATAAACAGCTTTGGGTCAACAAAATAAACAACAACAACAATAATAATGTGCTTTTCCTTAATCATTCTCTTTGCCCATATCTTTCCTTTATGCAATGGAGGCCTCTGCACAGGCTCAGAGTCAATAACAACAACAATAATAATAAACACCTTTGGGTCAACAACAAAAATAACAACAATAATAATGTGCTTTTCCTTAAACATTGTCTTTGCCCATATCTTTCCTTTATGCAATGGAGGACTCTGCACATCCTCAGAGGCCATAATGATGATTATAATAAGCTGTTTTGAGTCAACAATGATAATAATAACAATAATAATATGCTTTTCCCTATTCATTCCCTGTGCAATGGGACACTCTATGCAATGGGACACTCTGCACATGCTCAGAGGCAATGATAACAACAATCTTGCATCTCCTATGACCCAGATCTACCCTTTTATGCCATGCAGGGCTCTGCACATGCTCAGAGGCACCCTTCTTTTGGGTCTTTGTGCGCCCCACCTTTGCCAATGTCTGTTTCAAGGCCCCCCAGCTCACCTTGGCGGTGACTTTGTACTCAGTGTGTCCCTTGGGGTGGCTGCGGGGCTCGGTGACCGTGTACAAACGCTGGTATTCCTCTTTGGCCCTGCGGGACATTTCGGTGACGCGGCCCCTTTAAATCCGGGACCTCCCCGTTGGAACCAAAGGGAGGGGGCTTGACTGCGCATGCGCGGGCCTCTCCTGGCTGGAGAGAGGGCTAGGGAGCGTCTGCGAAGTGCTTGACTGCGCATGCGCGGGCCTCGACTGGCAGGAGGGCTATAGGGAGCGTCTGAGAAGTGCTTGACTGCGCATGCGCGTGCCTCTACTGGCAGGAGGGCTATAGGGAGCGTCTGAGAAGTGCTTGACTGCGCATGCGCGGGCCTCTCCTGACTGGAGAGAGGGCTAGGGAGCGTCTGCGAAGTGCTTGACTGCGCATGCGCGTGCCTCTACTGGCAGGAGGGCTATAGGGAGCGTCTGAGAAGTGCTTGACTGCGCATGCGCGGGCCTCTCCTGACTGGAGAGAGGGCTAAGGAGAGTCTGCGAAGTGCTTCACTGCGCATGCGCGTGCCTCTACTGGCAGGAGGGCTATAGGGAGCGTCTGAGAAGTGCTTGACTGCGCATGCGCAGGCCTGTCCTGACTGGAGAGGGTGCTAGGGAGCGTCTGCGAAGTGCCAACCCCGATTGAAGCCGCAAATACAGCAAACCAGGGCTCCTTTACAAAGTGCAAAACCTGGTGTCAACCGAAAAATAAATAAGTAGGGACTTTTGACAACTTTGGCAGTTTATTATTTTACTAGCTTGGGGACCCGGCCCTGCCCGGGTTATTTGAGGAAGGCGTTGTGTGCCAAGGGTGGTCCTTATGAGATGTTTACGTGGCTTGCAGTGGTCCCAGGAAGTTAGTGAAGGTACTTCAAGTCCCATCATCCATGGTCCATCCTCCTTCAAATGGCACCAGGATGTAGAGTGGGTCATGAGGGCTCTGTGTGTCAGGTTTGGTCTTGATCAGTCATTGGATTAGGTTTGCAGCAGTTTTGGGAAGTGAGTGAAGGTACTTCAAGTCCCATCATGCATGGTCTGCCCTCCTCCAAGCTGCACCAGGATGTAGAGTGGGTCGTGGAGGCTCTGTGTGCCTAGTTTGTTCTTTTTTGGTAATTGGATGAGGGTCGCAGTGGTCTCAGAAAGTGATTGGAGGTACTTCAAGTCCCATCATCTCACACAAAACTGCACCAGGCTGTAGAGTGGGTCATGAGGGCTGTGTGTCAGGTTTGGTGTCGATCAGTCATTGGATTAGGTTTGCAGCAGTTTTGGGAAGTGGGTGAAGGTACTTCAAGTCCCATCATGCATGGTCTGCCCTCCTCCAAGCTGCACCAGGATGTAGAGTGGGTCATGGAGGCTTTGTGTGCCTAGTTTGTTCTTTTTTGGTAATTGGATGAGGGTCGCAGTGGTCTCAGAAAGTGATTGGACGTACTTCAAGTCCCATCATCCATGGTCTGCCCTCCTCCAAACTGCACCAGGATGTGGAGTGGGTCATGGGTACTCTGTGTGCCAAGTTTGGGCCTGGTCTGTGATTTGTAGGGGCTTCAATGTTCTGTGGGAAATGAATTGGGTGAAGGTACTGCAAATCCCATCATTTGTGGCCCATCCTGCCCTACACTGCACCAGGTTGTAAAGTGGGCCAGTGGGCATTTGTGTGCCAAGTATGGTCCTGATCCTTCTATGCCAGTCTTTCTCAACCAGTGTGCCGTGGCACACTAGTGTGCCGTGACAGACCTCCTGCTGTGCCGCGAGAAAAGCTCTCTGCCCCCCTTCCTCCCCCCCTTCCTGCCGAACTCCTGCTGCTTGGGGGAGGAGGAGGAGGAAGGGCCGGGCAGTGGCGAAGAAAAGAAGGGACCGGTGCCGCCTCCCGGGCCGTTTCCCCAGCCAGCCTCCAATCCGCCATGACTCCCACCACGACTCTCGGCCCTCGCTCGCTGAAGCCGCGTGGAGGAGCCCCGCCCACTGAAGCCCGTTTACTGCTCATGCTCCTCCTCTGTAGGAGAGCTGAAGCTGGGGGGAGGGGGCGGGGCATGGTGCAGCCTGTAAGTGAGCTGAAGCTGGGGGGAGGGGCGGGGCATGGCACAGCCTGGTTCTGCCCCCTCCCCCAGCTTCGGCACTCCCAGCAGCTGCTCCAGCCTTGAGGGGACAGTGCCAAGCCAGCATTGTGCTGGCTCTGGCACCGCTGGCTTGGCACTGCCCCCTCAAGGCTGGAGCAGCTGCTGGGAGAGGTGAAGCCGGGGGTAGGGGGCGGGGCATGGTGCAGCCTGGCTCCTCCCCCTCCCTGGCTTCAGCACTCCCAGCAGCTGCTCCCAGCAGGCCACCAACCCCCAACTGTTCTTTACTGTGTTAGGGTGTGGTTTTGTGTCATTTTGGTTGGTGGTGTGCCCCCGGATTTTTTTAATGTAAAAAGTGTGCCGCGGCTCAAAAAAGGTTGGGAAACACTGTTCTATGGCGTGGGCCAGAGTGCTCTAAGCAAGTGAGTTAAAGTACTGCAAGTCCCGTCATCCATGGTCCATCCTCCCTCAAACTGCACCAGGATGTAGAGTGGGTCTTGAGGGTTCTGTGTGCCAAGTTTGGTCTTGTTCTCTCATTGTTTGGGGTCGCAAAGGGGTCGCATAGTGTTTTGGCCTTAAACTCCCACCATGCCTGACTGCCTCTGGCCTTTTCCTGACCCCCTCTGCCACTTTAGAGTGTCGGAATGTTCGTGTTGGCGACTGCCTCGGGGCTTTGCCTTATCCTCCTCTGCCAGTTTAGAGTGTCGGAATGTTCGTGTTGGCGACTGCCTCGGGGCTTGGCCTTTTCCTCCTCTGCCAGTTTAGAGTGTCGGAATGTTCGTGTTGGCGACTGCCTCGGGGCTTGGCCTTTTCCTCCTCTGCCAGTTTAGAGTGTCGGAATGTTCGTGTTGGCGACTGCCTCAGGGCTTGGCCTTATCCTCCTCTGCCAGTTTAGAGTGTCGGAATGTTCGTGTTGGCGACTGCCTCAGGGCTTGGCCTTATCCTCCTCTGCCAGTTTAGAGTGTCGGAATGTTCGTGTTGGCGACTG
This sequence comes from Anolis apletophallus, assembly GCA_030556195.1. NCBI lineage: Eukaryota > Metazoa > Chordata > Lepidosauria > Squamata > Anolidae > Anolis > Anolis apletophallus. The sequence continues at coordinate 2,426,105 of JARBWK010000022.1, forward strand.
CCTCGGGGCTTGGCCTTATCCCCCTCTGCCAGTTTAGAGTGTCGGAATGTTCGTGTTGGCGACTGCCTCAGGCCTTGGCCTTATCCCCCTCTGCCACTTTAGAGCGTCGGAATGTTGGTGTTGGCGACTGCCTCAGGCCTTGGCCTTATCCTCCTCTGCCACTTTAGAGTGTCGGAATGTTGGTGTTGGCGACTGCCTCGGGGCTTGGCCTTATCCTCCTCTGCCACTTTAGAGAGTCGGAATGTTGGTGTTGGCGACTGCCTCAGGCCTTGGCCTTATCCTCCTCTGCCAGTTTAGAGTGTCGGAATGTTCGTGTTGGCGACTGCCTCGGGGCTTGGCCTTTTCCTCCTCTGCCAGTTTAGAGTGTCGGAATGTTCGTGTTGGCGACTGCCTCAGGGCTTGGCCTTATCCTCCTCTGCCAGTTTAGAGGGTCGGAATGTTCGTGTTGGCTGGCCAATAGAGGCGTTATGCAAATGCTCCCTCACTGGCAACCAATCATGTTGTCTGAATGTAGAGGCCGGGAGCCAATCAGAACGCTGCCACATACATACATACGTACAAACCCACAAACATACAAACATTCCGCTTTATTAGATATATAGAGAGATAGAGATTAATAAGTTTTTTTAAAGACACTCAGAGAAAAAAAGGGCTGGAGGAGGAAGGAAAAAAAAAACCAAACACAATGGGAGTCTATGACACCACCTCTTCCACGGCCGTGTCCTGCAGAGATCCCTATTCGGAATCCGTTCCGGAGTGCAGTCCGAACTAGAGCAGAATGACGGCTGGCCAACCCTTTCGGTGCTCACTCGGCGGTGAAAACCCGGCTGGAGATATCGTCCAAAAGCCAATCGATGCCGGCCAAGAGGTTCTCTCCGGTGTAGGCGCTGCAGCCTTGGATGCACCAATGGTGGCTCTGGATGCCGTCCAGGTCCAAAGCCTGCAAGCGGAGAACAGAAACCCGATGGGAGGGAGGATTCATCTCTCTCTCTATGCCAGGGTTTGTGTGCATGTGGCCCCCACTTCCACAGGCCACTGCGACCCCCAACATTAAGTCCAGTCGTGTCCGACTCTGGGGGTTGGTGCTCACCCCCATTTCTCAGCCAAAGAGCCGGCGTTGTCCGTAGAGTCCTCCTAGGCCATATGGCCAGCATGACTGCATGGAGCGCCCTTACCTGCCCGCAGAAGCAGTACCTATTGATCTACTCACATTTCCATGTTTTTGAACTGCTAGGTTGGCAGAAGCTGGGGCTAACAGCAGGAGCTCACCCAACTCCCCGGATTTGAACCGCTGACCTTTCAGTCAGCAAGTTCAGTGGCTCAGCAGTTCAAGCCACCTACCATCAAATGTGTGTGTGGATGTATGTATGTGTGTGTGTGTGTATATAAATATATATAGGTATTATATTAATATAAATATTATATAAATTAATACATAAATAGGATGTATGCATGTGTGTGTTTATATGTAGGCTGTATTATATTAATATAAATTAATATTATATAAATTAATACATAAATAGGATGTATGCATGTGTGTGTTTATATGTAGGCTGTATTATATTAATATAAATTAATATTATATAAATTAATACATAAATAGGATGTATGCATGTGTGTGTTTATATGTAGGCTGTATTATATTAATATAAATTAATATTATGTAAATTAATACATAAATAGGATGTATGCATGTGTGTGTGTATATATAGGCTGTATTATATTAATATAAATTAATATTATATAAATTAATACATAAATAGGATGTGTGTGTGTGTGTGTATATATATATAGGCTGTATTATATTAATATAAATTCATATTATGTAAATTAATACATAAATAGGATGTATGTATGTGTGTGTGTATATATAGGCTGTATTATATTAATATAAATTAACATTATATAAATTAATTAATAAATAGGATGTATGTATGTGTGTATATATAGGCTGTATTATATTAATATAAATTAATATATAAATTAATAAATAAATAGGATGGATGTGTGTGTGTGTATATATATAGGCTGTATTATATTAATATAAATTAATATTATATACATTGTATAAATATAGGCTGTATTATATTAATATAAATTAATATTATATAAATTAATAAATAAATAGGATGTATGTATGTGTGTGTGTATATATATATAGGCTGTATTATATTAATATAAATTAATATCATAAAAATTAATAAATAAATAGGATGTGTGTGTGTGTGTGTATGTGTATATATATATATATATATATAAGCTGTATTATATTAATACTGCCCTTGTCGCCTGTTTAGAAGCAGCCCTGCAGCGCCTCACATCCTGCTTTGCAGCAGCTGCAGAGCTGTTTGGGCTGGAAGTCAGCCTGAAGGAAACGGAAGTCCTCTACCAGCCCGCACCACAGGAAGAACACCCTCATCCCCACGTCAGCATAGGCGAATCTGTGCTTAAGTCCATTCAGCAGTTCACCTCCCTGGGAAGCATAATCTCTTCAGGTGCCAAGATTGACAAAGAAATCGATCACAGATTAGCAAAGGCATAGAGTTCATTCGGAAGGCTTCACAAAAAAGTCTGGAGAAACAAGCACCTGAGGCAAAGCACCAAAATCAGTGTGTACAGAGCTATCGTACTGTCTATTCTCTATGAATCATGGGTCACCTCTCACCAACACTTACGACTCCTCGAACGCTTTTATCACAATCTTTGCACAATCCTAAGTATACACTGGACCGACTATGTGACGAATGTTGCTGTCCTTGCGCAAGCAGGGGTCACCAGCGTTGAGGCCATGCTATTGAGAACCCAGCTGCGCTGGGCAGGGCACGTCTCTAGGATGGAGGACCACCGCCTCCCAAAGATACTACTCTATGGGTCAGCGCAAGAGAGACGCCCCCAAAAAGAGATATAAGGACTCCCTGAAGCCCAATAATATAGTACTATATAGTATGTATTATTATAATATAGTATAGCTTTTGCCCTGTTTTTAATAGGACCTCTCAAGCAACCAGCAATGACACTAATGATGGCACCTAGCAATCCACATTGGAGAGGGGATCTCCTTGCAGGTACCCTTTAAGAGCTCTAATAATAATAATAATAATAACAATAATAATAATATAACGATGCCTCTGAATGCATTCGGTTGGCTATCCCAAAATTATATATGCAGTCTGAATAATATATATATATATATATATATATATATATATATATATATATATTGCAAGGGTGTCCCAAAAATGCAGGCACCCTTTAAGAGCTCTAATAATAATAATAATAATAATAATAATAATAATAATAATAATAATATAATGATGCCTCTGAATGCACTTGGTTGGATCTCCCAAAATTATATATGCAATCTGAATATGTATTGCAAGGGTGTCCCAAAAATGCAGGCACTCTTTAAGAGCTCTAATAATAATAATAATAATAATATAACAATAATAATAATATGATAACGATGCCTCTGAATGTATTCGGTTGGCTATCCCAAAATTATATATGCAGTCTGAATATATATATATATATATATATACACACATACACACACACGTATATATATATTGCAAGGGTGTCCCAAAAATGCATGCACACTTTAAGAGCTCTAATAATAATAATAATAATAATAATATGATAACGATGCCTCTGAATGCATTCGGTTGGATCTCCCAAAATTATATATGCAGTCTGAACATATATTGCAAGGGTGTCCCAAAAATGCAGGCACCCTTTAAGAGCTATAATAATAACAATAATAATAATAATATAATGATTCCTCTGAATGCATTTGGTTGGATCTCCCAAAATTATATATGCAGTCTGAATATATATTACAAGGGTGTATGCAATTTGATGACTTTCAATATATCTGTCAGCTGGATGGACATCTGTCGGGAGGGATCGGGTGGTGCCTTCCTGCAGATCTGGAAGGGGCTGGACTAGATGACCTCTGGGGGGGTCCCTTCCGACCCTATCATGGGATAAATAAATAAGGAGTCTATATTACTGATAATAATAATAATAATAATAATAATAATAATAATAATATAATGATGCCTCTGAATGCATTTGGTTGGATCTCCCAAAATTATATATGCAGTCTGAATATATATTGCAAGGGTGTCCCAAAAATGCAGACACCCTTTAAGAGCTCTAATAATAATAATAATAATAACAATAATAATAATAATATAATGATGCCTCTGAATGCATTTGGTTGGATCTCCCAAAATTATATATGCAGTCTGAATATATATTGCGAGGGTGTCCCAAAAATGCAGACACCCTTTAAGAGCTCTAATAATAATAATAACAATAATAATAACAATAACAATAATGATAATAATATAATGATGCCTCTGAATGCACTTGGTTGGCTCTAATAATAATAATCCCAAAATTATATATGCAATCTGAATATATGCAAGGGTGTCCCAAAAATGGATATATATATCTATATATATATATCATATATAAATAAATAAGGAGTATATATATATTGCAAGGGTGTCCCAAAAATGCATGCACACTTTAAGAGCTCTAATAATAATAATAATAATAATAATAATAATAATATGATAACGATGCCTCTGAATGCATTCGGTTGGCTCTCCCAAAATTTTATATGCAGTCTGAATATATATTGCAAGGGTGTCCCAAAAATCCCTACCTCCTCCACCAGCAGGCTCTGCAGCTCCCGCTTGCAGTCCTCCAGCCGCGGGTGGTCGGCGCTGTCCACCACCCAGATGAGCCCGTCGGTGCTCTCAAAGTAGTTGCGCCAATAGGAGCGCAGGGATTTCTGGCCCCCCACGTCCCAGATGTTGAGCTTGAAGCTGGAAGAGCAAAGCAGAGGGTGATGGTGAGGAGGAGGATGACCATTATTATTATTATTGTTGTTGTTATTATTATTGAATCCTACCATTGGCCATCCAGTCCAACCCCAAGCTACCATCAAAGCCCTCCCGATGATGAGAATGAGACTCATCATCATCATCACCATCAAAGACCATTATTATTATTGTTGTTGTTGTTATTATTATTGAATCCTACCGTTGGCCATCCAGTCCAACCCCAAGCTACCATCAAAGCCCTCCCGATGATGAGAAAGACCATTATTATTATTGAGACTCATCATCATCATTATCACCATCAAAGACCATTATTATTATTGTTGTTGTTATTATTATTGAATCCTACCGTTGGCCATCCAGTCCAACCCCAAGCTACCATCAAAGCCCTCCCGATGATGAGAATGAGACTCATCATCATCATTATCACCATCAAAGACCATTATTATTATTGTTGTTGTTATTATTATTGAATCCTACCGTTGGCCATCCAGTCCAACCCCAAGCTACCATCAAAGCCCTCCCGATGATGAGAACGAGACTCATCATCATCAAATAGTATTTATTATTATTATTATCATCATCATTATCACCATCAAAGACTATTATTATTATTATTTTTCAATCCTACCGTTGGAAGGGACCCCAAGGGCCATCCAGTCCAACCCCAACCTACCATCAAAGCCCTCCCGACAGATGGCCATCCAGCCTCTGCTCCAAGGCCTCCAGAGAAGGAGACTCATTATTATTATTATCATAATCATCATCAAAGAGTATTACTATTATTATTATTATTGAATCCTACAGTTGGAAGGGACCCCAAGGGCCATCCAGTCCAACCCCATCCATCAAAGCCCTCCCGTTGATGAGAACGAGACTCATTATCATCATCAAATAGTATTTATTATTATTATAATCATTATCACCATCAAAGACTATTGTTATTATTATTATTATTATTATTGAATCCTACCATTGGAAGGGACCCCAAGGGCCATCCAGTCCAACCCCAACTTACCATCAAAGCCCTCCCGACAGATGGCCATTCAGCCTCTACTCCCAGGCCTCCAGAGAAGGAGACTCATTATTATTATCATCACCATCAAATACTATTATTATTATTATTGAATCCTAATGGAAGGGACCCCAAGGGCCATCCAGTCCAACCGCATACCTCCATCAAAGCCCTCCCGATGAGGAGAACAAGACTCATCATCATCATCAAATAGTATTATTTATTATTATTATTGTTATTCTTATCATTATCATCATCACTCAAAGTTGGAAGGGACCCCACCGTTGGCCATCCAGTCCAACCCCAAACTACCATCAAAGCCCTCCCGATGATGAGAACGAGACTCATCATCTTCATAATCAAATAGTATTTATTATCGGCATCGGCATCAGCATCAACATCAAAGACCATTATTATTATTATTATTATTATTATTGAATCCTACCATTGGCCATCCAGTCCAACCCCACCCTATCATCAAAGCCCGCCCGATGATGAGAACAAGACTCAACATCATCATCAAATAGTATTTATTATTATCATCATCACCATTATCACCATCAAAGACTATTATTATTATTATTATTGAATCCTACCGTTGGAAGGGACCCCAAGGGCCATCCAGTCCAACCCCAACCTACCATCAAAGCCCTCCCGACAGATGGCCATCCAGCCTCTGCTCCAAGGCCTCCAGAGAAGGAGACTCATTATTATTATTATCATCACCATCAAATACTATTATTATTATTGAATCCTAATGGAAGGGAGCCCAAGGGCCATCCAGTCCAACCCCATCCTTCCATCAAAGCCCTCCCGTCGATGAGAACGAGACTCATTATCATCATCAAATAGTATTTATTATTATTATAATCATTATCACCATCTGAAGGTACCCCAAGGGCCATCCAGTCCAACCCCAACTTACCATCAAAGCCCTCCCGACAGATGGTCATCCAGCCTCTGCTCCAAGGCCTCCAGAGAAGGAGACTCATTATTGTTATTATTATTATTATTGAATCCTAATGGAAGGGATCCCAAGGGCCATCTAGTCCAACCGCATACCTCCATCAAAGCCCTCCCGATGAGGAGAACGAGACTTATCATCATCATCAAATAGTATTTATTATTATTATTATTGTTATTCTTATTATTGAATCCTACTGTTGGAAGGGACCCCAAGGGCCATCCAGTCCAACCCCAACCTACCATCAAAGCACTCCCGACAGATGGCCATCCAGCCTCTGCTCCAAGGCCTCCAGAGAAAGAGACTCATTATTATTATTATTATTATTATTAATATTACTGAATCGGAATGGAAGGGCCATCCAGTCCAACCCCAACCTACCATCAAAGCCCTCCCGACAGATGGCCATCCAGCCTCTGCTCCAAGGCCTCCAGAGAAAGAGACTCATTATTATTATTATTATTATTAATATTACTGAATCGGAATGGAAGGGCCATCCAGTCCAACCCCAACCTACCATCAAAGCACTCCCAACAGATGGCCATCCAGTCTCTGTTCCAAGGCCTCCAGAGGGGAAGACTCATCATTATCGCCATCAAAGATTATTGTTATTATTATTAAATCCTAGAGTTAGAGGGGATTCCCAAAGGTCATCCAGTGCAACTCCCTTTTGCCAGGGAGGAAGGCACCATCAAAGCCCTCCCGACAGATGGCCATCCAGCCTCACCTCCAAAGTCTCAAGGAGACGTATGATTATTGTTATTGTCCAAGATGATGATGATGATTGAATCCTACAGTTGGAAGGGCCCTCCAAAGGTCATCCAGTCCAACTCCCTTTTGCCATCAAAGCCCTCCCGACAGATGGCCATCCAGCCTCTGCTTAAAAGCCTCCTTGCAGTGGTGGCTTTGGGGAAAACTCACTCGCGATGCTCCAGCGTCTTGATGTTGAAGCCCAAAGTGGGCGAGATGGTGTCGATCTCGTCCCCGTTGAACTTCTTCAGGATGGTCGTTTTGCCAGCGTTGTCCAGGCCTCTTCAAGGGAGGAAGGGTCAAGGGAAATGGCCGCTGACCCAAGAGAGGCCATACAAACACACCATCGTTGCTACGGATTTTGGGGGGGCTCTCCAAATACATATTCAAAGGCATCAAACTGCGTACACCCTCGCCATATATATTCAGACTGCATATATAATTTTGGGAGATCCAATTAATGCATTATCATTATATTATAATTATTATTATTATTAGAGCTCTTAAAAGGGTGCCTGCATTTTTGGGATACACTCGCAACATATATTCAGAGGGCATATATAATATTGTGATATTATTACATAACATTATATTATTATTATATAGTCTATAATATATATTATAACACATTATGAAATATATAGATATATATAATAAAATATATTATTAATAATTATAGTGTTATTAATATTCTTATAAATAATATTAATATTATAAATAATATTAACACTTTAAATTATAATAATATTAGTCTATTATACTATAAAACATTATGAAAAAATATTAATATTATAAAATATATTATTAATAATTAATATAATTATATTGTTATTAATATTATTATAAATATTAATACTATAAATTATAATATTATATATAGTGGATAATATATATTATAACATTATGAAATAATATATATACATATTATAAAATATATTATTAATAATAAAATTATATTGTTATTAATATTAATATAAAATATTAATATTATAAATACTATTAATACTATAAATTATAATATTATATATACTTTATAATATATTATAATATATTATTAAATAATATTAATATTATAAAATATATTACTAATAATTAATATAATAATTAATTATATTGTTATTAATATTATTATAAATAATAGCAACACTATAAATTAATATAATATATATAGTCTATAATATACTAGCTGTATCCGGCACGCGTTGCTGTGCCCTTTTTAGGAGAGGCGAGAAAGTCCAATCATCCACGGTGTGCCCTCCTCTAAACTGCAGTTGGATGGAGTGTGGGTCATGGGGGGCATGGTGTGCCAAGTTGGGTCTTTATTGGTCTTCGTTCTGGGCCACAGTGGTCTGTGGGGAATGATGGGTTTTGAAGTACTACAAATCCCGTTTTCCATGGTGGTACTTCAAGTCCCATCATGCATAGTCGGGGCTCTGTGTGCCAAGGTAGGTTACTGTAAATTCAGGCCATACACAATGTCCAATGAGCTGAGGCCTAGTTAGGAACAAGTTAATGAAGTTACTGTCAATTCAGGCCATACACAATGTCCAATGAGCTGAGGCCAGTTAGGAACAGCAAGTTAATGAAGCCTTACTGTCAATTCAGAGCTGAGCTTCCCAGTAAGTGAGGCCTAGTTAGGGAAATCAAGTTAATGAAGCCTTACTGTCAATTCAGAGCATAAACAGCTTCCCAGTAAGTGAGGCCTAGTTAGGGAAATCAAGTTAATGAAGCCTTACTGTCAATTTTGGGCGTGGTCTGTGATTCTTTGGGGTGTAAATTTTTGGTTGGAAGTGATTTGGGTGTTTGTGTTGGGGATTGGCTCAGGCCTTTTCCTTATTCTGTTTTGGCAGTTTATTATGGATCGGAATTTTCATGTTGGCTGGCCAGTGCAGCAGTTATGCAAATCCGCCCTTATTGGCAGCCAATCATGTTGTTCAGAATGTAGAGGCTGGGTGAGTCTTTGGCTGCCCCGGAGGATGCTGGTAAATGTAGTTTTATTTTTACTCGTTGTTTTGGGGCCTTTTAGGTTTTGGGGGAAAGTTTATTTGCTGCAAACGTACCTTGCTTGAGGCCTATTTCTGTTGGCAAGTATTGTGTTTCTGTGTTGTAAGGTTTCTTTGTTCGAGGTATACATCACATGACGTGAACCCATTTATATAATAGATTACCACAAAATAATATATATTATAAAATATATTATTAATAATTAATAATATTTATATTGTTATTATTTATTATATTAATATTATTTATTATTATTATAATATTATACATAATAATAATAATATTATAAATAAATAAATATTATTCATACTATTAGAGCTCTTAAAGGGGGCATGCATACCTTTGGGGGGGGGCACACACTCTTCCCAGCTCTTAAAGGGGACGTGCACCTTTTCCCCAGCTCTTAAAGGGGACGTGCACCTTTTGGGCCCCTCTACTCCCTGGGCAGGGAAAGGCTGCCCTTGGTTGGTGCCCAAAGAGTCCCTGCTGCTGCTGCTGCTGCTGCTGCCTCCCTCCAAGCATTCCCGGGCGGAAGGATACAGCATGAGGAGCCGCAGCTCCCTCTCCTTCTGCCGCATCTTCTTCAGGATGCTGAGCAGACCCATGGCCGGCGCGCGCGCAGGGAGGCCAAAGGAGGGCTGGCCACGCCCACTGCCCGGGACCCTTAGGCCCCGCCCACCCTGCACCAAAGAGGGTAAGGCACGTAGAAGAGGGAAGGAGGGACATGAAAGCAAGGCTCCCCATCGACCCTCTAAAAAAAACAGGCCTGCTCTCTTGGTACCAGGGGCGGTCTAAGGTAATTTTAAATGGTAGGCGAACATTATTGTGGTGCCCCCCAAAAAACATTATTTGGCCCCCCCCATGTAAAACAAATATACAATTATAATATCACAATACCATTAGTAGTATTACATTGTATCAATGTATATACATTATACCATACTCATACTATATTATATCATAATTATATTATACTACATTACAATATAATTATATTATAATATATTGACATTATAATACAATGTAACATTCTATTATATTATTATTATTATAAAAAATAAATAAAATTATTTATTTCAATAAAATTCTCCTCTACCAAATATTTTCATGACTCCTATAAAACTCAAATAACCCAAAATAAAGTAAAATAAAATATTATATATTACTATTTTGTGCAATACCACCATACTGCAATATTGTTTGTAATATTACATGTAATATAAAATATATCATCATTCTATTGTTATATTGTATGCTTATCATATTGTATGGCAATATTAAGCAGAACTGTATAATAATCAACAAGAAATGCCATGTAAATGCATCAAAATCAGAATATATGACCTACCACCCGTCTCATAATCCATAGGAGTCTCCCATAAGTCCAAAATTAGGATCCCAATGTAAATGTAAATAGAAAAACAGCCAAAATGTTCAAATGAGGTCGAATACAGGCAGCGCGGCCTGGGCAAACTTGGGCCCGCCCTCCCTCCCTCCCTCTAGGTGTTTTGGCCTCCAACTCCCACAACTCCTCACAGCCTCAGGCCCCTCAGGTCTAGACAGAAATAGAGCCGAAGAAAGGAAGGAGGGAGAGAAGGAGGAGGAGGAAAGCCCTGTCAGATTATTGCATTTTGAATAGCAATTCATGAGTCAGCACAAGATATATTTTCGCAGTTTGAGATGACCTGCAGTGTGACATGTTTGACACCAGATGGCGCTGTCTCAAGACTGCTAAATGGAACCTTGAGGAATGTCAGTTACAAAGTGACAGTTGGGATTTGTCAGTTGGAATTGAATATCTGTGAGGAAAGGATGTTTAGAGAGGTAGCTGTGATGGCTGTTGTTTTTCGATGTTTTGCCAGTTATTGTTAAATACAATTCAATACAAAGTTATATATTTACCTTGTGAATTGAATGAGAGTTTCATTATTCACTCGAACAGAGACTGGAGTTTTTGGGCCGATGGGGAATTAAACTTCTATATTTCTGTTGCCTATCCGCTGTGACATAAATACTCGACGCCGAAGACTTCATTCATTCCTTCACTTACACTTCCTTCATTCCTTCACTGATTCTTTTCTCCTTCCCCGCAAACATGCGCGCGGTGGAGACAAAGGGAGAGGGGAAGCAGTCCCTGCCTGACTGATAGGGAGTGCTTTGCTTACAGGCTTCTGTACAAGGGAGCTACTGGGCATGCGGGGAGGTTTTCGCGCACGTGCTGTTGCTCCTGCGCTCAACTTCAGCTCCGGAGCAACTGCACCTGTGTGAAAACCTCCGCGCGTGCCCAGAAGCGGCGTCGGAGCGCACAAGGCCGGAGCCCAAAAGCAGGCAGCTGTGGCACTGCCTGAAGAACATCGGCAGGGCCAGAATGGCGCCCCATGCGACCAGGATGGCGCCCCCTTCCCAGACGGCACCCTAGGCGGCCGCCTACTTGGCCTATCTTGTAGGACCGCCCCTGCTTGGTACAGAGGGATTGTTGCCTGTTTTGGTCCCCCAAGCTAATTCTTGAAGGCGCTTTAATCCAGTGTTTCCCAACCAGTGTGCCGTGGGAAATTGGGACCTCCAAGACCCTTTCTTCCCCCTCCTGCGCACAGTGCTCTCTGGGTGTAGGTGAACTACAACTTCCAAACTCAAGGTCAATTCCCAAGCAAACTCTTGCAGTACTTTCTGTTTGTAATGAGAGTTCAATCTGCCAAGTTTGGTTCCATTCCATTGTTGCAAGAGTTCAGGATGCTCTTTGATTGCGTGTTAACTATACATCCCAGAAACCGTAACTCCCAAATGTCAAGGTCTAATTTTCCCAAACTCCATCTGTGTTCACATTTGGGCATATTGAGTATTCATGCCAAGTTTGGTCCTGATCCAACATTGTTTGAGTCCACAGTGCTCTCTGGGTGTAGGTGAATTACAACTTCCAAACTCAAGGTCAATTCCCAAGCAAACCCTTTCAGTCCTTTCTGTTGGTAATGAGAGTTCAATCTGCCAAGTTTGGTTCCATTCCATTGTTGCAAGAGTTCAGGATGCTCTTTGATTGCGTGTAAACTATAAATCCCAGAAACCGTAACTCCCAAATGTCAAGGTCTATTTTCCCCAAACTCCACCTGTGTTCACATTTGGGCATGTTGAGTATTCGTGCCAAGTTGGGTCCTGATCCAACATTGTTTGGGTCCACAGTGCTCTCTGGGTGTAGGTGAACTACAACTTCCAAACTCAAGGTCAATTCCCAAGCAAACCCTTTCAGGAGTTCGATATGCCAAGTTTGGTTCCATTCCATTGTTGCAAGAATTTGTGATGCTCTTTGATTGTGTGTTAACTATAAATCCCAGAAACCGTAACTCCCAAATGTCAAGGTCTAATTTTCCCAAACTCCATCTGTGTTCACATTTGGGCATATTGAGTATTCATGCCAAGTTTGGTCCTGATCCAACATTGTTTCTCTGGATATAGGTGAACTACAACTCCCAAACCCAAGGTCAATGCCCACCAAAGTTATAACATTTTCTCTTGGTGATGGGAGTTGTGTGTGGGAAGTTTGTATCTTTCTGCCATTCCTGCCAGGATATCTATATTGTGTTCATCGAAACAGGCCCAGGTTTCACACTGAGTGTATAAATACTTTCAAAAACGTATTAACTATGTGTATGACTGTGTAAGAGTGTCATTTTGTGTCATTTTGGTTGGTGGTGCGCCCCAGGATTTGGTCAATGTAAAAAGTGTGCTGCGGCGCAAAAAAGGTTTAGACTCTTAGTGTGAGCCCTCAGGTGGCTTAAGATGGTGTGTGTGTGTGTATATATATATATATATATATATATACACACACATTATAATATTATAAATATATATTATATTATATAAATATAAATTATATTACATAAATATAAATTATATTATATAAATATAATATTATAATATTATATATTACAAATATTTATTTATTTATTTTATTTCGGGATTTTACCCCGCTCTTCTCAACCCCCGAGGGAGGGGGGACTCAGAGCGGCTTACAGTACGGCACAATTCGATGCCCACACAGTAACAATATAAACCCCCAAACCCTTCAACAATTAAAATACATTAAAAATACATTAAAATACAACTACATTAGCACCATACACATTCACTCTGGATTAAAACAATGTTCAGTCCGTAAAAACATTGGCCATAATCGCCCACTTTCATTAAAAACCAATCTAAAATGCTGCCTTGTGCTGGTGTACGAATGCCTGGTCCCACAGCCAGGATTTTACTTTTTTCCTGAAGGCCAGGAGGGATGGGGTGGATCGTACATCAATAGGAAGCGCATTCCACAGGCTGGGAGCCACCACCGAGAAGGCCCTCTCCCTCGTCCCCACCAGCCTCATCTGAGACGTAGGCGGGAGCGAGAGCAGGGTCTCCCCGGATGATCTTAGATTACGAGGTGGGACATAGCGGCTGATGCGTTCGGACAAGTAAGCTGGGCCAGAACCGTATAGAGCTTTAAAGGTCCAAACCAGCACTTTGAATTGAGCTCAGAATTGGACAGGCAGCCAGTGGAGCTGACACAACAAGGGGTGGTATGCTCCCTGTATGTAGCTCCCCGTTAGTAGTCTGGCTGCCGCCCGCTGGACTAATTGCAGTTTCGAACTGTCTTCAAAGGCAGCCCCACGTAGAGTGCGTTGCAGTAATCTATTCGGGATGTGACCAGAGTGTGGTCCACCGTGGCCAGATCAGACTTCCCAAGGTATATATATTATAACTACCGTACTATAATAATAATTATAGTATAAATATAGCATTATTTATATGTTATATATATAATTTGTATATATATATATATATATATATATATAAAATTAGAATATATATATATATATAATATATATAATATATATAATATATATATATATGAAGTAGAGATGGAAAGAGAGGAGTGTTGCATGCTGTGTTGGCCTGAGGGGGAGCTGTCAACTTCGAGCATGCGCAGTACCCCTTCTGGCTGGCAACTTCGAGCATGCGCAGTAGCCCTTCTGGCTGGCAACTCTGCGCTTGCGCAGTAGCCCTTCACTCTGGCCGGCAACTCCGCGCATGCGTAGTAGCCCTTCAGTCTGGCCGGCAACTCCGCGCGTGCGCAGTAGCCCTTCTGACTGGCCGGCAACTCCGCGCGTGCGCAGTACCCCTTCTGAATGGCCGGCAACTCCGCGCGTGCGCAGTACCCCTTCTGACTGGCCGGCAACTCCGCGCGTGCCCAGTAGCCCTTCACTCTGGCCGGCGACTCCGCGCATGCGTAGTACCCCTTCTGACTGGCCGGCAACTCCGCGCGTGCGCAGTAGCCCTTCACTCTGGTCGGCAACTCCGCGCGTGCGCAGTAGCCCTTCTGGCTGGCTGTCAACTCCGCGCGTGCGCAGTAGCCCTTCACTCTGGCCGGCAACTCCGCGCGTGCGCAGTACCCCGTCTGGCTGGCAACTTCGAGCATGCGCAGTAGCCCTTCTGGCTGGCTGGCAACTCCGTGGGTGCGCAGTACCCCTTCTGGCTGGCAACTCTGCGCTTGCGCAGTAGCCCTTCAGTCTGGCCGGCAACTCCGAGCATGCGCAGTAGCCCTCCAGTCTGGCCGGCTGGCTGCCCGCGCGCTGGCCGGCGTTCCTCTCTCTGACAGGCCCTTCCGGTTTGGAAGGGGGCGGAGCCGCGCGCCCGCTTCCGGCCTGGCTGGGCGAGTCTGCTGAGGCGAGGATGTGGCTCTTCTCCCGGGACCCGCTGCGGGAGTTCCCCTTCGAGGCCGAGGCCCCGCCGCCCCCGCCCGCCCCGCTCCCGCCCGGGACGGGCGCCTGGCAGCTGCACCGCGGGAGGAGGAAGGTCAGCAGGCAGGCAGGCAGGCCCGGAAGGCGCCCCCGACCCCCCACAGATGCCCCCCCAGTTAACAACAGACAATAATAATAACAGATCTATACATTCCTAGATAATAATACATTATTATTGTTGATATTAATATATTATAATATATATATATTAGATCTATAGATCTATTATTATTATCTATTATTTTTATCTATTATTATTCATTATTATTATCTATTATTATTATCTATTATTATTATTTATTATTATATTTTATTATCTTTTATTATCTATTATTATCTATTACTATTATCTATTATTATCCATTATTATTATCCATTATTATTATCTATTATTATCCATTATTATTATCTATTATTATTCATTATTATCTATTATTATCTATTATTATCTATTATTATTATCTATTATTATCTATTATTATTATCTATTATTATTTATTATTATCTATTATTATCTATTATTATTATCTATTATTATCTATTATTATTATTATTATCTATTATTATTATCCATTATTATTATTATTATTATCTATTATTATCTATTATTGTTATTCATTATTATTTTTAATAATAATAGATATCTCTCTTTCTCTCGGCGTTACTTCGCGAACGAAGGTTCTTAGGAAGGACTCGTCCCACGCTTTTTACAAGCCGAGTTGTTGACTAAAAAGGCCAATCTGAGATAGGCAAGTCCGGTTACAGAAAGCACAGCAGAAAGTCTCCTTGGGTGATGTTGTTTCCAAGTTGCGGTTCTTTCTGCGTTGTCGTTTCTCTTCGAGACCCGTTCGGCGTGTCTTCTCGAAAGAGGCCACAGCATTGTGGAGAGTGCGTCTCCACGCCTCCCGATGTGAGCTGGTGACCCCTGCTTGCTCAACGATAGCAACATTAGTCACATAGTCGGTCCAGTGTATACTTAGGATTGTGCGAAGACAGCGCTGATGGAAGCTGTTGGTGATTAGATAATAATAATATATTATTGTTGATATTAATATATTATATAATAACTATACTATATATAATACTAGCTTGGGGACCCGGCCCTGCCCGGGGTATTTGAGGAAGGCATTGTGTGCCAAGGTTGGTCCTTATCAGTTGTTTATGTGGCTCGCAGTGGTCTCAGGAAGTTAGTGAAGGTACTTCAAGTCCCATCATCCATGGTCCATCCTCCTTCAAACGGCACCAGGATGTAGAGTGGGTCATGAGGGCTCTGTGTGTCACATTTGGTCTTGATCATTCTCTGGATGAGGGTTGCAGTGGTCTCTGGAAGTCAGGGAAGGTACTGGAAGTCCCATCCTCCATGGTCCCCCGTTCTACAAACTGCACCAGGATGTAGAGTGGGTCATGGGGGCTCTGTGAGCCAAGTGTGGTCTTGATTAGTCATTGGATGAGGGTCGCAGTGGTCTCAGAAAGTGAGTGAAGATACTTCCAAGTCCCATCATCCGTGGCCCGTCCCACTCAAAACTGCAGCAGGATGTAGAGTGGGTCATGGGTACTCTGTGTGCCAAGTTTGGGCCTGGTCTGTGATTTGTAGGGGCTGCAATGTTCTGTGGGAAATGAATGGGGTGAAGGTACTGCAAATCCCATCATTTGTGGCCCATCCTGCCCTACACTGCACCAGGTTGTAAAGTGGGCCAGTGGGCATCTGTGTGCCAAGTGTGGTCCTGATCCCTCTATGGTGTGGGCCAGAGTGCTCTAAGCAAGTGAGTTAAAGTACTGCAAGTCCCGTCATCCATGGCCCATCCTCCCTCAAACGGCACCAGGATGTAGAGTGGGTCTTGAGAGTTCTGTGTGCCAAGTTTGGTCTTGTTCTCTCATTGTTTGGGGTCGCAAAGGGGTCGCAAAGAGTTTTGGCCTTAAACTCCCACCATGCCTGACTGCCTCAGGCCTTTGCCTTATCCCCCTCTGCCAGTTTAGAGGGTCGGAATGTTCGTGTTGGCTGGCCAATAGAGGCGTTATGCAAATGCTCCCAACTGGCAACCAATCATGTTGTCAGAATGTAGAGGCTGGGAGCCAATCAGAACGCTGCCACATACAAACAAACATACAAACAAACAAACATACAAACAAACAAACATACAAACAAACAAACATTCTGCTTTATTATATATACAGATTCTGTGTGTGTGTGTGTGTGTATATATATATATATATATATATATATACAGTATATAATCTATTACATCTATTACATATAATAAAAGTCAGTGTTTGCGGGCGGTGGTGCGGCCGAGCAACCGAGCGGAGGGAGGAATATGTGCAAGCGTTTCGATTGGCTGCCACTGTGGGATTATTTGTATAATGGGCTCTGATTGGCCAGCTTCAGAACTCCAACATTCTACGGCCCCAGACAGAGGGGATTGGTTGCCACTGAAATGGTATTTGCATAAAGGACTCCGATTGGCCAACCACATTCCAACATTCCAAGGTGACTCAGAGGGAAAAGGAAATGCCTCAGGCAGTCACCAATGCAGCCCACAGCAATGACAGATCACGACCAAACTTGGCAGACAGGGGGACAATGGCCCACTTCACAACCTGGTGTGGTTTAGGGCAGGAGGGGCCACGGATGATGGGATTTGCAGTACCTTCACCTCATACACTTCCCAAACAACACTGTAGCCCCTTTTTATCCCATACCACGCCCAAACGGCCCCAGACAGAGGGGATTGGCTGCCACTGAAATCGTATTTGCATAACGGACTCCGAATGGCCATCCACATTCCAACATTCTAAGGTGACTCAGAGGAAAAAGGAAGCCGCTGCTTCATAATAATAATAATAATAATAATATATACAACCCGATCCCTCCTGACAGATGACCGTCCAGCCTCTGCTGAAAAGGTCCGTTATCCTCCAAAGCACTGTCGAATGGTCATTTGAATCATAAGATTGGCGTGGCCATCCAGTCCGACCCAATTTCGCCATACAGGAAGACACACTTCGATCCCTCCCGACAGATGGCCACCCAGCTTCTGTTGAAAACCCTTCAGAGAAGGAGACCCTATCACATGTTCATATTCCACAGTTTAGGTGGAAGCGCTCTTTTCCTCCCACTGATCCGTGCCTCTGTTGTGTGCGTCCCAGTCTTCTCCTCTGTCTCAGCCTTGTTTGTTTACTTGTTTGTTTACCAGGCCACGGGCGAGCAAGTGTCCCTCTTCGTCCACGACGTGAAGCCCAGCGCCGAGGAGCAGACCCAGCTGGCCAAGGCGGCCTTCAAGCACCTCAAGACCCTACGGCACCCCAATATCCTCTCCTACATCGACGGGTTGGAGGCAAGGCATTGAGGACTAGAGCCTTGGGAGAGGAACTGCTTTCCCTTGTATTTATGTCTTTGTTGACATCCAGCCCAAAAGGCTCCTGGAGAGGCCTGCCATGTGTTAACGCCATCTTAACACCTAATACTGTTCTGCTGTCCCTGGGAAGCAAAGACAGGAAGGAAACAAACCATAATAATCAATAATAATTATAATAATTATTGATATTAATTATTGATTAAATAATTGTTGGTATTATATTATATTCTATTATAATAAATATTATACTGCAATTATTATGATATAATATCATAATATATTATAATTAATTATTATAATCAATAATTGATTATTAATTAAATATTCATTAATAATTATTGATATAATAAAACAATATTATTAATTGCTGGTATTCTATTATATTCTATTATAATAAATATTATACTGCAATTATTGTGATATAATATGAAAATATATTATAATTAATTATAATCAGTAATTGATTAATTATTAATTAAATATGCATTAATAGTTATTGATATAATAAAACAATATTATTAATTGTTGATATTATATTCTATTATAATAAATATATTGCAATTATGATATAATATAATATATTATAATCAATTATTATATTACAGTTAATAATTGATTAATTATTAATTAAATATTCATTAATAATTATTGATATAATAATAAAACAATATTATTAATTATTCTATTCTATTCTATTGAATATTATATTGCAATTATAATATACTATATTATAATTAATTATTATATTATAATTAATACTTATTGATTAATTATTAATTGATAATTATTGATTAATTATTCATTAATAATTATTGATATAATAATAAAAATATTATCAATTGTTGGTATTATATTCTATTATCATCATTTATTATTTATTATAATTAGCCCTCCATAATTGATTAATTATTAATTAAATATGCATTAAAACAAAATAAAAACAGAATGATATTATAATAAGTATATTGCAATTATTATGATATAATATCATATTATAATTAATTATTATATTACAGTTAATAATTGATTAATTATTAATTAAATATTCATTAATAATTATTGATATAATAATAAAACAATATTATTAATTGTTGGTATTCTATTCTATTCTAATAAATATTATATTGCAATTATGATATACTATATTATAATTAATTATTATATTATAATTAATACTTATTGATTAATTATTAATTGATAATTATTGATTAATTATTAATTGATAATTATTGATATAATAATAAAAATATTAACAATTGTTGGTATTATATTCTATTATCATCATTTATTATTTCATTAATCGCCCTCCATCCGGCGACTTACATAAAAACAAAATAAAAACAGAATGATATTATAATAAGTATTAAAATTGCAATTATTATGATATAATATATTATAATTAATAATTATTGATTAATCATTAATAATTATTAATTAATCATTAATTAATAATTATTGATATAATAAAACAATAATAAGAAATAATAATCTATACACAAATGTGTGTGTGTGTGGCTTACACAGACAGAATCTGGGGAGCGGCATGAGTTGCCACTGTTTGCCCCAGCTTCTGCCAACCTAGCAGTTCGAAAACATGCAAAATGTGAGTACATCAATAGGTACTGCTCTGGCGGGAAGGTCATGCTGGCCACTTGACCTTGGAGGCGTCTACGGACAACACCGTCTCTTTGGCTTAGAAAAGGAGATAAGCACCAGAGTCCCAGAGTCTAGACACAACTAGACTTAAAGTCGGGGGGAAACATTTACCTTTACCTTATGTTCCCTTTGCTTCTTTCACTGCAGATATTTACTAAAATTTTGGAAATAAAGCTTAATAATAATAATAATGGTGCTAATAATAATAATAATGTGTACTAATCTTGTGTATCTAATAATAACAGTAATAATAATAATTTAATTTCATAATTAAATAAAATAATAATAAATCCAGCATAGAGATCTCGTTGGCTGTGACATACTGTGATATCAAATAAAATAATAATTTAATAATAATAATAATAATAAAATTTCATAATTAAATGAAATAATAAATTAGCATAGAGATCTCACAAAGGTCAAAGGTCAAATACACAAAGGTCAGAGGCTCCTCCTGTGTCCTTAGGGCTTCCCTTTCTTTGCTTTGCCAGACGGAGAAATGCCTGCATGTGGTGACGGAGCCCGTGACGCCGCTGCCGGCGCACCTGGAATCGCGAATGGGCGAAGGGAGAGCCTTGAGCGAGCTGGAGGTCTCCTGGGGTCTCCACCAGATCGTGGTGAGTCAGTGGGTGGTGAGGCCGTGGCACGGTGGGTTAAATCCTTCTGTCGGCAGGACTGAAGTCCGACAGGTCGTAGATTCGAATCCGGGGAGAGTGCGGATGAGCTCCCTCTGTCAGCTCCAGCTCCTCGTGTGGGGACACGAGAGAAACCTTCCACGTCCTTGCAGACGGCCAATTCTCTCACACCAGAAGCGACTTGCAGTTTCTCAAGTCGCTCCTGCCACGAAAAAAACCCCCCCAATTGAACGCCAAACCCTAAGCGCTGCTTTCCGCTTTCCGCTCTTCCCCCCCCCCTCCCCCGATTCGGCCTCATCCTGCAGAAAGCCCTCAGCTTCTTGGTGAACGACGGCCACCTGGTCCACAGCAACGTCTGCACCTCCTCTGTCTTCGTGGACCGCGCCGGAGAATGGAAATTGGGCGGTTTGGAGTACATGTGCCCGGCGCAAGGCGAAGGTCTCACGCTGCGGAAGGGGGTCCCGGAGCTGGAGAAGTACGACCCGCCCGAGATGGGCGAGAGCGACAAAAGCGGCGGCGGCGGGGAGAAATGGTAAGCCTGGTTCCACAACCACGCCTTCAGTTTTCTTCTGAAAGAAAGGAGGGAGGATGCCGATCTGACTTCCCTAGGAAGCGAGTTCCACAGGCAGGGGGGTCACCACCGAGAAGGCCCTGTCCCTCGTCCCCACCAGCCGTGTTTGCGAAGCTGGTGGGACCGAGAGCAGGGCCTCCCCGGCGGATCTTAGGCTACGAGGCGGAACGTAGCATGTTGTTCCTGGGTTATAAGTGTCATTTCCTAATTGGCTCTATCATAACGCAGGAAAAGTTTACTGAACTGCAAAAAACCGTTTTTACGAGAGGGACGTCCCACTGTAGCACATTCCATTATATTATTATATAAAATAAATTTATTATAATTTTATAATAGTATAATATTATGTTATAATTGTATTATATAATTATAATTATATTATTGTTATTATGATGTTATAATTGTATTATATAAGTATAATTATATTATTGTTATTGTTATGTTATTGTTATTATATAAGTATAATTATATTATTGTTATTATGTTATAATTGTATTATATAAGTATAATTATATTATTGTTATTGTTATGTTATTGTTATTATATAAGTATAATTATACTATTGTTATTATTATGTTATAATTGTATGATATAAGTATAATTATATTATTGTTATTATGTTATAATTGTATTATATAAGTATAATTATATTATTGTTATTATTATGTTATAATTGTATGATATAAGTATAATTATATTATTGTTATTATGTTATAATTGTATTATATAAGTATAATTATATTATTGTTCTTATTGCTGTTCTTATTATGTTATAATTGTTTGATATACTGTAAGTATAATTATATTATTGTTATCATTGTTGTTATAATTGTATGATACAAGTATAATTGTATTATTTTTATTATTGTTGTTATAATTGTATGATATAAATATATTATTTTATTATTGTTGTTATTATTATGTTATAATTGTATTATATAAGTATAATTATATTGTTATTATTGTTGTTATTATGTTATAATTGTATTATATAAGTATAATTATATTGTTATTATTGTTGTTATTATTATGTTATAACTGTATAAGTATAATTATATTATTGTTATTATTGTCATTGTTGTATAAGAATAAGTATATTATTGTTATTATTGTTGTTATTATTGTTATAATTGTATGATATAAGTATAATTGTATTATTGTTATTGTTGTTATTATTGTTATAATTGTATGATATAAGTATAATTG
Organism: Anolis apletophallus; assembly: GCA_030556195.1. Lineage (NCBI taxonomy): Eukaryota > Metazoa > Chordata > Lepidosauria > Squamata > Anolidae > Anolis > Anolis apletophallus. The sequence goes on from JARBWK010000022.1 coordinate 2,448,886, forward strand.
TATTATTGTTATTGTTGTTGTTATGTTATAATTGTATTATATAGGTATAATTATATTACTGTTATTATTGTTGTTGTTATTGTTATTAATGTATGATATAAGTATAATTATATTGTTATTATTGTTGTTATTATGTTATAATTGTATTATATAAGTATACAATGTTCCCTCGCTACTTTGCGGTTCGCTTATTGCGGACTCACTGTTTTGCGGATTTCAAAAAATAGGACCCTTTGGATGGGAAGGGGCGATACAGGACTGCGCCGTGGGCAGAGTTGAGGAGAGGAAGGGGGCGCGCGCTGCAGTTTCCAGCAGGGCCTGCACGGGGTTTCCAACTGGCAGACGCACACTCGCAAGCACGCGACTGTCTCAGCCTTCCAGTTGGAATCCCTGGGCAGGCGTTGCCTGGAAACCGCAGCGCGCACCCCCTTCCTCCCCTTAACTCCGCCCACGGCACAGTCCTGTGTTACCCCTCCTTCCAAGGGACCCGTTGGATTGGAACGGGCGATACAGGACTACGCCGTGGGCAGAGTTGAGGAGAGGAAGGGGGGCGTCCTGCGGTTTCCAGCAGCGCCTGCACGGGGTTTCCAACTGGCTTGCACACACTCTCGCGCTTGTGAGAGGGCCTCAGTGCCCCCCAAATTCTCCTGAGCCTCCCTCCGCCCCCTTGGATCACCTCACCGCCCACTAGGGGGAGGTACCGCCCAATTTGGGAACCAATTCAACATAGTTTCTAGTGCAAATATGAAGTTTCTGGAGTACAACAAGTAAGGATGACACACTGAAACAATAAGCCGGGAGCGGAATGTTGTTGCCTAGCGTTATCCCAAAGCAGCAGAGACATCCTCATTCCTTCCCTTCCTTTGGAACAGGTCAGCGGACATGTGGCGCCTCGGCTGCCTCATCTGGGAAGTTTTCAACGGTCCTTTACCTCGGACGTCCTCCCTCCGATCTTTTGGGAAAGTGAGTATCGCTGTTCCTGAGACTGGGAATAATAATAATAATAATAACAACACATTTTGGGCGTGATAGAGCCTGTCTGCTCTTTATCAACAGCAATTGGAGGTGTAATAAGGAAACTGGGACACTTGCGATAAAAACATTTAAATATTTGAATATATTTCAATGTATTCTAAACTATTTAAATGTTTGCCTATTTGTATAATTTTCAACCATGCGGTCATACTTTTAATCATAAGTTGATTTGAGCTTCCTTATATACTACTAGCTTTACCCGGCACGCGTTGCTGTGCCCTATTTAGGAGATGCGAGGAAGTCTGAGTATGTAAGGGTTGGAGTTGTTGTTAGTTATGGTGTTGGTGGGGCCATGGCTGTGTCGTTGTGGGTTGTTCTGGTGGGTGGGATGTTGAAGTCCTGTGGAGTTGTCGGTGTGTGGTGTTGCTGGCGTTCTGCAGAGCTTGTGGATATACAATGTTTTTTGTCTTTCCATCTGCTGTGTTGATGTAGAGGTTGATGCGTGTGTGGGTGGGGTACTTTGGAAGTGAGTGGAGGTACTTGAAATCCCATTATCCATGGTGTGTCCTCCTCTAATCTGCAGTCGGATGGAGTGTGGGTCATGGGGGGCATTGTGTGCCAAGTTTGGTCTTTATCGGTCTTGGTTCTTGGACACAGTGGTCTGTGGGGAATGATGGGTTTTGAAGTACTACAAATCCCATTATCCATGGAGGTACTTCAAGTCCCATTATCCATGGTCCACCCTCCTCCAAACTGTAGTAGAATGTAGCGTGGGTCATAGGGGCTCTGTGTGCCAAGGTAGGTTACTGTCAATTCAGGCCATACACAATGTCCCATGAGCTGAGGCCTAGTCAGGAACAGCAAGTTAATGAAGCCTTACTGTCAATTCAGGCCATACACAATGTCCCATGAGCTGAGGCCTAGTCGGGAGAATCAAGTTAATGAAGCCTTACTGTCAATGCAGAGCGTAAACAGCATTCCATTAAGTGAGGCCTAGTCAGGGAAATTAAGTTAATGAAGCCTTACTGTCAATTCAGAGCGTAAACAGCATTCCATTAAGTGCGGCCTAGTCAGGGAAATTAAGTTAATGAAGCCTTACTGTCAATTTTGGGCGTGGTCTGTGATTTGTAGGGGTGTACATGTTCTGTGGGAAGTGAATTGGGTGTTTGTGTTTGTGCCTCAGCCCTTTGCCTTCTCCTCCTCTGACAGTTTATTATGGGTCGGATTGTTCATGTTGGCTGGCCAGTACAGGAGTTATGCAAATCCGCCCTTATTGGCAGCCAATCATGTCAGAATGTAGAGGCTGGGAGAGTCGTTGTCAGCCCCAGAGGATGCTGGGAAATGTAGTTTATTTTTTACTCGTTGTTTTGGGAGCCTTTTAGGTTTTGGGGGGGAAAGTTTCTTTGCTACAAACCTACCTTGTCTGAGGCCTATTTCTGTTGGCAAGTTTGGTGTCTCTGCGTTGTAAGGTTTCTCTGTTTGGGATGGTCGTTCCATGACGACTCTTCCTTTATATATATAGATAATAATATATAATATAATAATATCTATATATATAAAATCCTTCATGTCGTCCTGACAGGCTTATAGACAAAGAGACCACACAAGGCAGACACACAAAAACAGCCCACATACCCAGAAAACCCACATACCACCCAAAAAGCTCAAAAGAATATTAAACAACAAGGTCAAAAATACAAAAATAAACAGAACTACAACTCCCATGATCCCCCACGCCACCCCCCTCTGACAGTTTAGAGTGTTGGAATGTTGGTGGTGCTGGCCAATTAAAGGCATTATGCAAATACTCCCTCAGTTAGAATGTAGAGGCTGGGAGCCACCCCCCTCTGGCAGTTTAGAGTGTCGGAATGTTGGTGGTGCTGGCCAATCAGAGGCGTTATGCAAATAATCCCACAGTGGCAACCAAGGCTGATGAAGAGGTAAAAGGAGGAGGAAGGCCCACTGTCTTCGGCGAAGCCGGGGCCTCGCTTGGTGTGGCGGCCCGGCTTCCAGAAGCCTCCACGGCTGCAATACAGGCCGCAGAGGCCTACATACATACAGACATCTGTACTTACACACATCTACACATATACACGCATATACATATACAAAAACACACATATACATAAGTACACACATATATACGCATATACATATACACATATACAGTACATAAGTACACACACATATACACACACACATATGTACACATAGACACAAATCCATATATAAATATACATACACACACAAAACACAAATATATATATATAGGCTGGGACACAGGAAAGAGAAAAAGCCACAGCAGCGTGTGGCCGGGTTCAGCTAGTATATAATATAATATAATAATATTATTATAATATAATAATAAAGATAATAATAAAGATAATAATAGTTACATTATTTGGCAACTGATGGTCACATAATAACAAGTATTAAACTCCCGTAAGGTTGGGGGGATGGGTTGTGATAGGAAGTTGTGTTGTGTTGTGTGGGTAGGAATTGCTGGAGTACTGTGCCTGGGACGTGTGTGTGTTTGTAGAGTAACAGTGCAGTGTCGTGTTGTGTTGTGGTTGGAGTATAGGAGGATTTGGTTTTTGTTTGTGGTGGTGGTAGGTGTTGTGTGTGCGGGGTCCCGTAAGGTTGGGGGGATGGGTTGTGATAGGAAGTTGTGTTGTGTTGTGTGGGTAGGAATTGCTGGAGTACTGTGCCTGGGACGTGTGTGTATTTGGAGGTGTGTGTGTGGTGAGTAGTGAGTGCAGTCCTGGGTTTTGTGTTGGGGAAGTTGTCAGGTATTTGTGGGGTGTATTTTGTGTGTGTTGTGATGACATAGTTGTCTCAGTCTGGGTGTGTGCTGGTTGTGATGTGGAGGGGGTGTTGCTTTTGCCAGTGGTGTTTGTTGTGAATTTTGTTTGGGGTGGGTTTTTGTGTTGCAGGATTTTTTTTTGTGGGTTTTGCAAGTTTGTGTTATTCTGGTGGTATGTGTTGGTCAGTGGTGCCTGTGTCCCTGGTGCCCTATTTGTGTTAGTGTTATGTTCTCCTGGTAGTTGTTATGTCCTCCTGTGTTAGTTGGTTGTACTTTGTAGGTTTCTGTTTAGCAGTGGTATGTATGCGTTGTGTGTGTTGTGCGTCTGTTGTGTTGTGGCTCTGTAGAGGTAGGCATCGTGAGTTGTGTGGCTGTCATGTGTGGTATTTTGTGCTGGTTTGGTCTTTTGGATTGTGTTTCTCGAGTGTGGGAACCTGCTCCCTCCTAGAGCTTGGCCTTGACAGTTTAACCCACAAACACCAACTGACTAAACTCAAATCACTCAGCATTCTATCCTAGCCTTGGCTGGCTTTGCCCACCGTTACTATGGGAACTCAACCTCCCTGCATTTTGTGTGGGCGGATGTTGGCCAATGGGATTCGCTGGCGGCCACAGAGGACGCTGGGAAATGTAGTTTTTTATTGTTGTGTTGGGGCCTTGTAGGTTGGGGGGTGAGTTTCTTTGCTATAAACCTTCCTTGCCTGAGGCCTATTTTTGTTGCCAAGTTTGGTGTCTCTGCCTTGGAAGGTTTCTCTGCCTCTGGCAGTCGTTTGATGACGGGTCTTCCTTTATATATATAGATATAATAATATTATTATAATATAATAATAAAAATAATAATAAAGATAATAATAGATAAATTATTTGGCAACGGATGGTCACATAATAACAAGAATTAAACTCCGCAGCATACAAGGTAAGGTAAAGGTTTCCCCTTGACGTTACGTCTAGTCGTGCCCGACTCTGGGGGTTGGTGCTCCCCTCCATTTCTAAGCCGAAGAGCCGGCGTTGTCCATAGACACCTCCAAGGTCGTGTGGCTGGCATGACTGCATGGAGCGTTGATACCTTCCAAGCATGATATAATTATAATAAATAATAATAATGATGGACTTCTTATCCATCTCGCCCTTCTAGCGATGCCTATGCCTTCTTGTCCTTTCCCCCCTATAGATCCCCAAGTCCTTGATCCCCCATTATTGCGAATTAGTGGGCGCCAACCCTAAAGTGCGGCCCAATCCGGCCAAGTTCCTGCAGAGCTGCCGCAGCCCCGGCGGCTTCATGGACAACAGCTTCGTGGAGACCAACCTCTTCTTGGAAGAGATCCAGGTGAGGCACGAGGAATTGCAAGGGCGACATCTGTTTCTTTGCCTCAACGACTGCTCTACACACTGGGTTGCTGCGTTTGCCTCTCCCCCCAGATTAAGGATCCAGCCGAGCGGCAGCAGTTCTTCCAGGAGCTGAGTGCCAACCTGGACGCCTTCCCGGAGGATTTCTGCCGCCACAAGGTCCTCCCGCAGCTGCTGACCGCCTTCGAGTTTGGAAGCGCCGGTGCCGTCATCCTCACCCCGCTTTTCAAGGTGAGCTTTGCCCGTAAATTAGGAATACGAAACCGTTTTCTTCTGCTTGGGGTGTTGTCGGGGCCAGGAAGGCAGTTCCAGCTTTAAGCATGATGCTCCAAAGGGATACGGCAGACCTCGAAGAAGAAGACGGCATATATATACAGTATACGCCAGTGTTTCCCAACCTTTTTTGAGCCGCGGCACACTTTTTACATTTGCAAAATCCTGGGGCACACCACCAACCAAAATGACACAAAACGACACTCTAACACAGTAATACATATAGTGAATATGTTTGTGAATGTATTTATACACTCAGTGTGAAACCTGGGCCTGTTTCGATGAACACAACATAGATATCCTGGCAGGAATGGCAGAAACACACACAAAACGACACTCTAACGCAGTAATACATACAGTTAATATGTTTTTGAATGTATTTGTACACTCAGTGTGAAACCTGGGCCTGTTTCGATGAACACAACATAGATATCCTGGCAGGAATGGCAGAAAGACACAAACTTCCCTCACAGAACTCCCATAACCAAGAGAAAAATGCTATAAGAGTTTGGTGGGCATTGACCTTGAGTTTTGGAGTTGTAGTTCACCTATATCCAGAGAGCACTGTGGACTCAAACAATGTTGGATCAGGGCCAAACTTGGCATGAATACTCGATATGCCCAAATGTGAACACAGCTGGAGTTTGGGAAAAATAGACCTTGACATTTGGAAGTTACAGTTTCTGGGATTTATAGTTAACACACAATCAAAGAGCATCCTGAACTCTTGCAACAATGGAATTGAACCAAACTTGGCCTATTGAACTCTCATTACCAACAGAAAGTACTGAAAGGGTTTGCTTGGGAATTGACCTTGGGTTTGGAAGTTGTAGTTCACCTACATCCAGGGAGTTGTAGTTCACCTATATCCAGAGAGCACTGTGGACTCAAACAATGTTGGATCAGGACCAAACTTGGCTTGAATACTCAATATGCCCAAATGTGAACACAAATGGAGTTCGGGGAAAATAGACCTTGACATTTGGGAGTTACAGTTTCTGGGATTTATAGTTAACTAAATCAAAGAGCATCCTGAACTCTTGCAACAATGGAATTGAACCAAACTTGGCATATTGAACTCTCATTACCAACAGAAAGTACTGAAAGGGTTTGCTTGGGAATTGACCTTGGGTTTTGGAAGTTGTAGTTCACCTACATCCAGGGAGTTGTAGTTCACCTATATCCAGAGAGCACTGTGGACTCAAACAATGTTGGATCAGGGCCAAACTTGGCTTGAATACTCAATATGCCGAACTATGAACACACATGGAGTACCTTTATCAAGGTAGGTTTCTTAAGGTTTTTATACTTCAACACACTAGACTCCCCCCCCCCCCCACGCCTTCCTGGAGGTTCCAACTTCCCACGGCACACCTGATGATCGCTCACGGCACACTAGTGTGCCCCGGCACACTGGTTGGGAAACACTGCTCCAAAGGGATACGGCAGACCTCGAAGAAGAAGACAGCATATATATATATATATACGCTATCGTACTGATGGCAGCTTGTTCAACATAAGCCGCTGGAGGGCTCGCACTAAGACTCTAAACCAGGGTGCCCACACTTTTTCAACATGCGAGCTACTTATAATAAAACCAAGTATGAAAGATCTACCGAGAGAGAAGCAGGGGGAAGGGGGCGGGGCTTCGCGTGGCCTGGCTCCGCCCCCTCTTCTGGCTTCAGCGCTTCCACAGCTTCTGGGGGCAAGAGGGGGTTAATGCCAAGCCAGTAGTGGCTATCTATGCCGCCACTGGCTTGGCATTACCCTCCTCTTGCCTCCATACGCTGCGTAAACACAAAAGCCCGCGGGGGGGGGGCGGAGCCAGGCCGTGCAAAGCCCCGCCCCCTCCCTTGGCTTCAGCGCTTCCGCAGCTTCTGGGGGCAAGACGGGGGTAATGCCAAGCCAGTGGAGGCATAGATAGCCAATACTGGCTTGGCATTAACCCCTCTGCCCAGGCCCGGATTACCCATAAGCAGGGCGGTCCTTCCGATTCCATACCCTCACGCGCCGCGTGGGCGCTACCGGCTGGGAGGGGCACCACCGGCTGGGGGCGCCACCGCGCCGCCTCCGCGCCTGCACTGCCCTGTGCCGCTGCTACGCCGGGTGTGCTGGGGCGCCTCCACAGCCGGCCCCACTGGCGCAGGCGCAGAAGCACCCCAAAGGTGCTGTAGCGCCTGTAGACGTTTCTGCGCATGCGTGAGCGTCAGCGCCGCACGCGCACTGCCTCGAGAGCGCCTGCTGCTTTGGAGCCAGCGCGCGTATGTGCAAAACCTGCGCGCATGCACGCTGGCTCCAATGCGGCAGGGCGCTTGGGGCGGCAGTCTTTGGCACGGATGTTCCCAATAGCGGAGGTGCGCCGCGGCCGATCGGGCCGGCTGCGGGCGCGCCCGGCATGGCGGCAGAGGCGGCAACGTGGTGGCGGAGGCGCCGCAGCAGTGGTGAGTGCCGCCCGCGGCGGTGGGGGACGACAAAATTCGTACCCGGATTAGGTTAGACCGCCCCTGCCCATAAGGCCACCCTAGGCCAAGGCCTAGGGCGGCACCCATGGGGGGGCAGCAGGTCCGCCCCCCCCCAAAAGTAAAAAAATTCAAAATCCCCCCCCCCCTTTGCTGGCTCCAAAGGCTCTGCCCTTTGCTGGCTTTAGGAGGGAGGGAGGAGCCGTGGGGAGGCAACGGGGGTGGGGCTTTCCTCCTCGCCAACAAGGGGGCGGAGCCGGGGACGGCGGCAGATGGCCCTTTTGGCCTAGGGCGGCAAAAGGGCCTGATCCGGGCCTGCTCTTGCCTCCAGAAGCTGTGGAAGCGCTGAAGCTGGGGGAGGGGGCGGGGCTTGGCACGGCATGGTTCCGCCCCCTCAGAAGCGCCCCATCCAGCTGGGATCGACCTCCTTCAGTCCTGGGATCGACCAGTCGATCGCGATCTACCTAATGAGCACCCCTGCTCTAAACTATCTCGTCCGTGAGCTGCTTTTTGCCGACGATGCTGCCCTTGTCGCCCATTCGGAAGCAGCCCTGCAGCGCCTCACGTCCTGCTTTGCAGCAGCTGCAGAGCCGTTTGGGCTGGAAGTCAGCCTGAAGAAAACGGAAGTCCTCTACCAGCCCGCACCACAGGAAGAACACCACCATCCCCACGTCAGCATACGCACATCTGTGCTTAAGTCCGTCCAGCAGTTCACCTCCCTGGGAAGCATCATCTCTTCAGACGCCAAGATTGATAAAGAGATAGATCACAGATCAGCAAAGGCATAGAGTGCATTCGGAAGGCTTCACAAAAGAGTCTGGAGCAACAAGCACCTGAGGCAAAGCACCAAAATCAGTGTGTACAGAGCAATTGTACTGTCTATTCTCCTTTATGGGTATGAAAGATGAGTCACCTATCGCCAACACCTACGACTCCTCGAACGCTTTCATCGCCGCTGTCTTCGCACAATCCTAAATATACACTGGACCGACTATGTGGCGAATGTTGCTGTCTTTGAGCAAGCAGGGGTCACCAGCGTTGAGGCCACGCTATTGAGAACATCTTTTCTCTTCTCCCATTCCAGGTGGGGAAGTTCTTGAACGCTCAGGAATACCAACAGAAAATCATCCCGGTCATCGTGAAGATGTTCTCCTCGCCGGACAGAGCCATGAGGATCCGGTTACTGCAGCAGGTTCGTTGGCTCGAAACCTTTCCAAACCCTCTTATGTTTCGTGCTCTATAACAGGGCTGTCCAACTTCTACCGGCCCAGGGGCCTGAATTCCGGTCACTGATGACCTGGGGGGCCGTAGGGTCTGCCCTCCCCAGCTCCGCCCCCGCCCCCGCCCCTGCATGCATACAGTCAAATATAATCTTTTACTGAGATAAAATGCAGGGGTAAGATATTAAATTATTTTAATTTAATATTAAATATATTTAATTCCATCCTCCCCTCCCCCCTTATTTTAATTTAATATTAAATATATTTAATTCCATCCTCCCTCCCCTTATTTTAATTTAATATTAAATATATTTAATTCCATCCTCCCTCCCCCTTATTTTAATTTAATATTAAGTATATTTAATTCCATCCTCCCCTCTCCCCTTATTTTTATTTAATATTAAATATATTTAATTCCATCCTCCCCTCCCCCTTATTTTTATTTAATATTAAATATATTTAATTCCATCCTCCTCCCCCTTATTTTTATTTAATATTAAATATTTTTAATTCCATCCTCCCCTCTCCCCTTATTTTTATTTAATATTAAATATTTTTAATTCCATCCTCCCCTCTCCCCTTATTTTTATTTAATATTAAATATTTTTAATTCCATCCTCCCCTATTCCCTTTTTTTTATTTAATATTAAATATATTTAATTCCATCCTCCCCTCCCCCTTATTTTTATTTAATATTAAATATTTTTAATTCCATCCTCCATCTCCCCTTATTTTAATTTAATATTAAATATATTTAATTCCATCCTCCCTCCCCTTATTTTTATTTAATATTAAATATTTTTAATTCCATCCTCCCCTCTCCCCTTATTTTTATTTAATATTAAATATTTTTAATTCCATCCTCCCCTCCCCTTATTTTTATTTAATATTAAATATTTTTAATTCCATCCTCCCCTCCCCCTTATTTTTATTTAATATTAAATATATTTAATTCCATTCTCCCCCTCTCCTTATTTTTATTTAATATTAAATATTTTTAATTCCTCTCCCCTTATTTTTATTTAATATTAAATATATTTAATTCCATCCTCCCCTCTCCCCTTATTTTTTATTTAATTTTTATTTATTAAATATTTTTATTTTCCATTCCCTCCCCTCTCCTTATTTTTATTTAATATTAAATATATTTAATTCCATTCTCCCCTCCCCCCTTATTTTTTATTTAATATTAAATATATTTAATTCCATCCTCCTCTCCCCCGTATTTTTATTTAATATTAAATATATTTAATTCCGTACTCCATCCTCCCTCCCCTTTTTTTTTATTTAATATTAAATATATTTAATTCCATCCTCCCTCCCCTTATTTTTATTTAATATTAAATATATTTAATTCCATCCTCCCTCCTCCCTTATTTTTATTTAATATTAAATATATTTAATTCCATCCTCCCTTCCCCTTATTTTTATTTAATATTAAATATATTTAATTCCATCCTCCCCCTTATTTTTATTTAATATTAAATATATTTAGTTCCATCCTCCTCCCCCTTATTTTAATTTAATATTAAATATATTTAATTCCATCCTCCCTCCCCTTATTTTAATTTAATATTAAATATATTTAATTCCATCCTCCCCTCTCCCCTTATTTTAATTTAATATTAAATATATTTAATTCCATCCTCCCCTCTCCCCTTATTTTAATTTTAATATTAAATATATTTAATTCCATCCTCCCCTCTCCCCTTATTTTAATTTAATATTAAATATATTTAATTCCATCCTCCCCCCCCCCTTATTTTTATTTAATATTAAATATATTTAATTCCATCCTCCCCTTTTAATTTAATATTAAATATATTTAATTCCATCCTCCCTCTCCCCTTATTTTAATTTAATATTAAATATATTTAATTCCATCCTCCCTCTCCCCTTATTTTTATTTAATATTAAATATATTTAATTCCATCCTCCCTCTCCCCTTATTTTTATTTAATATTAAATATATTTAATTCCATCCTCCCCTCCCCCTTATTTTTATTTAATATTAAATATATTTAATTCCATCCTCCCTCTCCCTTATTTTTATTTAATATTAAATATATTTAATTCCATCCTCCCTCCCCCCTTTTTTTAATGTATCCCATCTCCCCTTATTTCATCTTTTAAATATATTTAATTTTGTATTTAATACATGAGGGGAGATGGGGAGGGAATGAGGAGCCCCCTGCTTTGGCCTACCTTTTCCAAACGCGCAGGATCCAGGAGTACCCGGACGACGAGAGGCGACGACCGACTGAGTCGAAGAAGGTCCTAATCGCGTCTGTGGGCCTCAGCGCCCGTGTGGATTGCGTATTCTCGCAATACTTGCTCCGAACCCGGAAGTAGGTATTTTTTTTAAAAAATTATTATTTATTTTATTTTTCATCTTTTATTTTTTATTAAAAAGCTTAGGGGGCCGGAGGGAAGGGGCTGGGGGCCGTATACAGCCCCCGGGCCGCCGGTTGGGCAGCCCTGCTCTATATTTCGTATCTCTGAATGTCCCTTAGGATTCCCTTTAGGATTGCCAGTTCCACAGCCGAGTTTATTTGTATACATTTTTTTAAAAAATTCCTAAAAATCGGTGGGTGAGCGGATCTTTCCGAAACTTGGCAGGAATGACGTCCTGGCTGTGGTGTGGCGTTGTAGAAAAACCCAAGAGGATAGGTCAAACCCATCTTGCGCTGAACTTGGGGACGGCCTGTATATAGTTTGATGGGATATGTTGGATTCAGGAGCAAAGCTGCATAGCCAAAGGCTGCTTACTGCACAACGTTGTGGTCAGGCCCGGATTAACACTTTTTTTGCGCCCTAGGCCACAGTTTGGAATTACGCCCCCTTTACGCCAACCTCCCGCCACCTCCAAGGTCCCCATTCCCACCGGCTGGAAAGTTCCGCTGTGCTCTGAAGGTCTCCTCGGGAGTCGGGATGCGTGGGGAGAGCGCAGCGGGTGCAAACTCGCTCCAAAGGCGCGCACGAGAGAGAGAGAGCGCGCGCGAGAGAGTGAGAGACTGAGTGAGAGAGAGAGAGCGCACGTCCGAGAGAGCGAGAGTGCAAGAGAGAGAGCGTGCCCGTGCGCAAGAGAGAAAAAGAGCACACAAAAGAGAGAGAGAGCAAGAGAGAGAGAGCGTAAGAATATTAGTTTTGATAATATTATCAAAATTATAATAATTCAGGAGTAATATTCAAGAATATTAATATTAATATGAGTATTAATATTATTAATACTAATAATTAATCAATAATATTAGTTTTGATAATATTATCAAAATTATAATTCAAGAATAATATTCAAGAATATTATTAATATTAATATGAGCGCGCGTGTGCGAGAGAGAGAAAGAGCGCACGAGAGAGAGAGAGAGATAGCGCGCAAGAGAGAGAGAGAGAGCATGCGCACGAGAGATGGGGGGACGGAGCAGAGACTTTGCCGGGAGAAGGAGCGAGGAGGGGTATGAGAAAGGGGGAAAGAGGGGCGCAGACCAGTTTTGATTTTTTTTGGTCCATGATCTGCGCCCGCCCCCTTGGCTTGCGCCCCTAGGCCATGGCCTCGTTGGCCTTATGGGTAATCTGGGCATGGTTGTGGTCTGTTTGTGAGTGTGAGTTTCACCCCGTAGATGGAGCACTTCATCCAATACCTCAACGAGCCCACCGTCAACAACCAGATCTTCCCGCACGTGGTGCACGGGTTCCTGGACACCAACCCGGCCATCCGAGAGCAGACCGTGAAGGTAAAGGGGCTCCTTATGGAGTGAAAAGCGGGGTATAATAAACGTAAATAATAATAATAATATTAACAATATTAATAATGTAATTATTAGCATTTATAATATTAATACTCATATTAATATTTATAATATTCTTGAATATTATTCTTGAATTATAATTTTGATAATATCAAAACTAATATTATTGATTAATTATTAGTATTAATAATATTAATACTCATATTAATATTAATATTCTTGAATATTACTCTTGGATTATTATAATTTTGATAATATTATCAAAACTAATATTCTTGAGCAATTATTAGCATTAATAATATTAATACTCATATTAATATTAATAATCTTGAATATTATTCTTGAATTATAATTTTGATAATATTATCAAAACTAATATTATTGATTAATTATTAGTATTAATATTAATACTCAGTATTAATATTCTTGAATATTACTCTTGAATTATTATAATTTTGATAATATTATCAAAACTAATATTCTTGAGCAATTATTAGCATTAATAATATTAATACTCATATTAATATTAATAATATTCTTGAATATAATTCTTGAATTATAATTTTGATATTATCAAAACTAATATTTTTGATTAATTATTAGTATTAATAATATTAATACTCATATTAATATTAATAATGTTCTTGAATATTATTCTTGAATTATTGTAATTTTGATAATATTATCAAAACTAATATTCTTGCGCAATTATTAGCATTAATAATATTAATACTCATATTAATATTAATAATGTTCTTGAATATTATTCTTGAATTATTGTAATAATTTTGATAATATTATTATCAAAACTAATATTGATTATTAATATTAATAATAATCAATATTAGTTTTGATTAAAGTAATAATATATGAGTGAATGGACTGTGAGTGAATGTTACAAGTATATGTGATGGTGAACTGAATGAGGAAGGACGTTGAGTATGAACGAGTGAATGACTGGAATACGAGTGTCACAAGTATATGTGATGTTGTGAAAAGCGGGGCATAATAAACACAAAAAATAATAATATTGATATTAACACTATTAATAACATTATTAATATTAATATTAACAATCATATTAATATTAATAATATTAATAATCAATAATATTAGTTTTGATTATAATAATAATATGATAAGAATTATTATTATTATTGATATTATTAACATTGATATTATTATTAATGATTAGTAATTATATTATTATTATATTATCTCGATGTGTTTTATATGTTTGGAAACCGCCCTGAGCCTCGGGAAGGGCGGTTTAGCAAATTGAAATAATAAATGAATAAATAAATAATACTCTTCTTAATAATAATAATAATAATAATATTAACACCAATAATGTTATAATAACCCTATAATACTATAATATTATTATAGCATTATTGGTGTTAATATTATTATTAATATTATGAGTATTATTAATAATAATATAATTATTACTAATCATTAATAATAATATCAATGTTAATAATATCAATAATAATAATACTACTATAATATTATTATAGCATTATTGGTGTGAATATTATTAATATTATGAGTATTATTAATAATAATATAATTATTACTAATCATTAATAATAATATCAATGTCAATAATATCAATAATAATAATTCTATAATATTATTTCACACCAAGTGAAAAGGCAATGGGGAGGGGGGAGGAAAGCCGGACGACTCAGGGAGTGATGGGATCAAATGGCCTTACCTTCTCGTCCTGATCTTCTCGTCCTGCCCTCGCAGTCCATGCTGCTCCTGGCGCCCAAACTGAGCGAGAGCAACCTCAACGTGGAGCTCATGAAGCACTTTTTTTGCGCCTCCAGGCCCGGGACGACCAAGGCCCCATCCGCTGTAACACGACCGTCTGCCTCGGCAAGATCGGCCCCTACCTCAGCGCCAACGTGAGCCAGCTGGGCTTTAGTCCGAACTTGAAAGGAAGGGGCATTGACGCTATGGAACGAAGTCACATTTCCAGACTGTTGTTTTTGTTTGTTTTTTTCCCAGACGCGGCAGAACGTCCTGATCTCCGCCTTCAGCCGGGCCACCAAGGACCCCTTTGCACCCTCACGGGCGGCAGGGATTCTGGGCTTTGCAGCCACACACAACTTCTACTCCATGAAAGACTGTGCCTTCAAGATCTTGCCGGTGCTGTGCACCTTGACCCTGGATTCGGAGAAGACTGTCCGGGAACAGGTAGGGAAAAGTGACACCGCTTGGGAGGATTTAGAGGCTGGGTGGCCATCTGCTGGGAGGGGTTTGATCATGTCTTCCTACCTCACAGAATATTATTGTTATTATTAATATTATTAATATTATTAATAATATTACTAATATTATTATTTATTATTAATATTATATATTATTAATATTATTTATTATTATTATTAATAATAATATTCTTTATTTTCCACTCCATCTCCCTGAGGGGTCTCAGTGTGGAGTACAGGATTTGGTTGTGTCATTGTACCTTGCGGAATAATAATAGTAATAATAATATTTTGGAGGGATTTGGTTATGTCATTGTACCTCGCAGAATAATAATAATAATAATAATAATATTTTGGAGGGATTTGGTTGTGTCATTGTACCTCGCAGAATAATAATAATAATAATATTTTGGAGGGATTCGGTTGTGTCATTGTACCTCGCAGAATAATAATAGTAATAATATTTTGGAGGGATTTGGTTGTGTCATTGTACCTCGCAGAATAATAATAGTAATAATAATATTTTGGAGGGATTCGGTTGTGTCATTGTACCTCGCAGAATAATAATAATAATATTTTGGAGGGATTTGGTTGTGTCATTGTACCTCGCAGAATAATAATAGTAATAATAATATTTAGGAGGGAGTCGGTTGTGTCATTGTAACTCGAAGAAGAATAATAAAAATAATAATAATATTTTGGAGGGATTTGGTTGTGCCATTGTACCGCAGAATAATAATAAAATAATAATAATAATATTTTGAGGGATTCAATTTGTGTCATTGTACCGCAGAATAATAATAAAAATAATAATAATAATATTTTGGAGGGATTCGGTTGTGCCATTGTACCTCGCAGAATAATAATAAAAATAATAATAATAATATTTTGGAGGGATTCGGTTGTGTCATTGTACCTCGCAGAATAATAATAAAAATAATAATAATAATATTTTGGAGGGATTCAAGTTGTGCCATTGTACTCGCAGAATAATAATAAAAATAATAATAATAATATTTTGGAGGGATTAGGTTGTGTCATTGTACCGCAGAATAATAATAAAAATAATAATAATAATATTTTGAGGGATTCGGTTTGTGCCATTGTACTCGAGAATAATAATAATAATATTTTGAGGATTCGTTGTGTCATTGTAAGAATAATAATAATAATATTTTGGAGGGATTCGGTTGTGCCATTGTACCTCGCAGAATAATAATAAAAATAATAATAATATTTTGGAGGGATTCACAGCCATTGTACAGAATAATAATAATAATATTTTGAGGGATTCTGTGCCATTGTACCTCGTAGAATAATAATAAAAATAATAATAATAATATTTTGAGGGATTCGGGTTGTGTCATTGTACCCGTAGAATAATAAAAAAATAATAATAATAATATTTTGAGGGATTCGGTTGTGCCATTGTACTTTCGCAGAATAATAATAAAAATAATAATAATAATATTTTGGAGGGATTTGTTGTGCCATTGTACTCGTAGAATAATAATAAAAATAATAAAATAATTTTGGAGGGATTCGTTGTGTCATTGTACTGAATAATAATAATATTTTGAGGATTCGGTTGTGCCATTGTACTCGCAGAATAATAATAAAAATAATAATAATAATATTTTGAGGGATTTGGTTGTGTCATTGTACTCGCAGAATAATAAATAGTAAAAATAATAATAATATTTTGAGGGATTCGGTTGTGTCATTGTACTCGCAGAATAATAATAATAATATTTTGGAGGGATTCTGCTGTGTCATTGTACTGCGCAAAAAAAAAAATAATAATAATAATATTTTGGAGGATTCAGAGTCATTGTACCTCGCAGAATAATAAATAATAATAATAATATAATATTTTGAGGGATTCGGTTGTGTCATTGTACTGCAGAATAATAATAAAAATAATAATAATAATATTTTGGAGGGATTCGTTGTGTCATTGTACTGCAGAATAATAAAAAAATAATAATAATATTTTGAGGGATTCGTTGTGTCATT